>NC_069494.1:7017720-7110572 GCF_026875155.1 Cherax quadricarinatus
CTCAGCAGACGATGCACCATCCCCCCAATGAAAAGCAGGGGTGTCACAAGCACGTTAAGAGACAACACAGTAAGTGTCAGGGGCCTGATATTGTTCAACTGCCCCCCAGCATACATAAGAGGGATTACCAATAGACCCCTGGCAGTCTTCAAGTTGGCACTGGACAAATACCTAAATTCGGTACCTGACCAGCCGGGCTGTGGCTCGTACGTTGGATTGCATTCAGCCAGCATTAACAGTCTGGTTGATCATGCTCTGATCCACCATGGGGTTCTGGTCACAGACCGGGTCGCGGGGGCGTTGACCCCCGGAACTCTCTCCAGATAAACTCAAGGTAAACACTCAGGAGATTTCCACCTAGCTGTTCCAAATTCCTCCCTGACTACTCCATTAGACCCACAGGCCATTCGGATCGGTGATGCTCTTTGCCTAGCCGCCCCCGTCCTCAACAAACATATGAGTATTTGTGGCAGGGCGACGGCTGATCAGAAAGGAAGTACACCAGACATGAGGAGGTCAACGACATCATAAAGAGAAGCCTCGTCTAAGCATGTTGCCCAGCCCAACGGGAGCCTCAAGTGCAGAGGTCTGACGGAAATCAAAAGCATCCTGATGGAGTTGCTATGCTACCCTGGAAGGATGGAAAGCAGATTGCCTGGGACTACACCTGTGCTGCCACATTGGCAGATACCTATTTGACATACTCCACAGCTGAACGGGGTGGAGCTGCCAGCCACAGGGAGACCTAGAGGAAAAGCAAATTCGAAGGCCTTCCTTCCTGCTATAACTTCATCCCAGTAAGGTCGGAGACCCTCGAAGAGCTTGGAGAAAAACTCATCATAGAAGCCAAGGCGGCCAGCTTCCTCTTTCAGAGACTCAGTGTTGCACTCCAGAGGGAAAATGCTTGCAGCATTCTTGGCATGCAGCCCACCGCCAGGGAGCTGGACCAAGTATTCCAGATGTAGCTATGTTGTTTTAGTCCACATTGTATATATGTCAAAGTATTTTCTCTCTCTCTCCCTCCTTCTGTCTGTCTGTCTGTCTGTCTGTCTGTCTGTCTCTCTCTCTCTCTCTCTCTCTCTCTCTCTCTCTCTCTCTCTCTCTCTCTCTCTCTCTCTCTCTCATCTAAATAATATATATATATATATATATATATATATATATATATATATATATATATATATATATATATATATATATATATATGCAAAGCAACCAGTGTGAAAGAATAGAGAAATTCCAAGCGCTTTCGTGACTACTCACATTATCAAGGAAAAACATTGTTTCTTGATAATGTGAGTAGTCACGTAAGCGCTTGGAATTTCTCTATTCTTTCACAGTGGTTGTTTTGCATATTCTGAAATCACCTGTTTACTGTGATCTTAGCGCAATATATATATATATATATATATATATATATATATATATATATATATATATATATATATATATAATATATATATAGGATGGGGTCCACCTCTGGTGTAAATTGTGGGACCCATAGCCTCGGAAAAGTGGATAAAAAGGCTTCAAGGATGAATATTTGGATTTCTTCCTGAAGCCGTTTGAATATTCCACTATCCCTACCACCCCATCTTTTCATATTTTTTTTTTTACCAGTAGGAATATTTTATTACAAAAAATGGTACAAAAGATTTAAGAGATACATTGTTGATATAAAGGTGGCATATACAGTACATGTTGTTACGCGTGTATCACCGATAATAGGGCGAAAATCTCATCCAGCTCCTCAGAGCTGGGTCGTGTGCTCAAAATACAGCAGACATTACCCCTTTGAACAGCCGCACTGAGTCGCTGGAACAGAAAACTAGTTGCCCTGGGATCCCTAGTTACCCTGATGAGTCTTTTTCCCAGGTCCTTAAGGAATTTAGATGCACTCTTTCCCCATGAGCCAAGGGTCTCTGAGCCTATGGGAACAAACGTATAATGATGGGCAAGTTGTCCATATTTTCTAGTCTTTTGGGACTCCCTGAAGCTGGCAGCTGCCCCTCCTTCCTCCCTGGTGTATTGGAGATAGGTATCAGCCAAGGTAGATGCACATGTATAGTCGCACACCACCTGCTTCCCATCTGTCCAGGCTTGAAGGGTGATACCATCTGGACGCTTCTGGCTGCCATCAGATCTGCATAGCTGGGGTGGCTCCCTTACTGCTGGGCATCCGGCTGTTGTGAGGCTCCTCTTGATAATGTTATTAACCTCCTCATGTCTTGAAATCTTTCCCTCGGATTTACGGCACACAAGACCGTGGTACCCGAATCGGTCTGCAGCTTCACTGCAACAAATGCACCTGTGTTCAGCGAGAATAGGGGCGGCAAGTCGAAGGGCAACACCGATGCGGATGGTCTGTGGGTCGAGGCGTGTGCCAAGGCTGGAGTTGGGAACAACCAACAGAAAATCCCCTGCATGAAGTGCTCTCACTGCCAGGAGGCAGGCTCTATCCTTCCCTGAGACACTCTGAAGCATTGTTGAGGCTATATTTTCCACTATTGGACCATCCCAGTGCGATTGTTTGTAGTTGTTGGGGGGAAGAGGTCTGGTTTCAGAGCCCGTTAGATAATCCCAGATCATGGGTCCGTCAATGAACTTTTGGTCCTTGACTCCAATCTTGTTCCAATATATATATATGGTCCTCTGCATCGGACCATTGCTTCTGTAGCAGTGAAAGTGCAGTGTGCATGTTGGGATTTGGGAAGTAGCGGTGGTGAGGAGATCCTGGCAGTGGAGATGTGGAGGAGGTTTTGTTTACATCTGTGACCGGCCGGGGTCGTGGGTTGGGGGAGAAGTGGCCGCCCACGACACGGTCATTGGATGGCGAACAGAAGAACACCTCGGTTAATAGTGTGAGCATGGTGATTAGTGTACCAAATGGCGAGGTTTTTTTCTAAATGGAACAATAAGTGTATAACAATTAGCAGATCCCCTCCCCTCATCCCAGCCTAGGCCCACTGACTTCCTTACCGAGGGTGTTGCCGTTTAGTGCCCCACCAATTACAAGTTCCGCCGCTCGCTACTCACCCACCCTCATCCTCCATGCATCCATGCTGTCCTTCACCCGTCACCCCACAGCTGGCGCCCTCCCACCCCCACGATATCAGCAATGTCACAAGTAGTCGCGGGTTCCCAGGAATCTTCACGACAGAGCCAAAGCTGTCGTTCACGAGGCATCTGCCGGGTGTGCCACAGGGAATGTGCACTCAATCCCACATCTGGCAACATCTGTGCACACAATGGATGTCTAGGCTCCAGGAGAGCTCCAAATGAGAACAACCAACAGCCTCCCCCAGCAGACAGGGCTGACAGCTACCGTGACTTCACCTCTATAGAGGACCTCAAATCTGCAATCAAATTAACATCCACCAGGACTCTGACACACATCCCCAAAGCAGCCCGCCCTCAAGCTGCTAGCAAATTCACTGACCTTCTGAAGAAAGTCAACGATGCTCCTTCAAACAACAGATCCTGGCACAACTTGCTGCTTTTTGGCAATGCCTGCTTGGCTGTCCCACCAAGGAGGGACAAGTCACTAGCAACACATGTTATTAGGGCAATAAATGCATTCCCAAGGGATGACAACCTCGTCCGTCTCCCCCCTAGGGCGACAAACACCCGCCGGGCAAATGCCAAAAACAGGACACCCGACACCTCAAAAATCAGAGCCCAAATTAGCAAAAAAATAGAAGAGGGTAATACTATCGGAGCTCTGAGACTTATAACTAGTGAGGATACCATCGCTCCCAAGGACGTCAGCACGGTGCAAGCTCTGAAGGACAAACATCCACCCAGGGCTCCCAGTACCAACATTGACCTCCCTGACATTGCAGCAGGCGAAGAACATCTAACCTTACAGGATGCTGACGTGTATAAAGCTGCTATGTCATTTCCACAGGGCTCAGCAGGAGATTTCACCGGTTTAAGGCCTCAACACTTAAAACAAATACTCAATCCAACACTTGGTGAGGTTTCAGAGAGGCTGCTGTCTGAACTCACCAAATTTTCCAACCTGTGCCTGGCTGGCGGTGTCCCAGAGGCCATCAGACCCCTTTTTTTTGGTGCCTCATTGTGTGCCCTCCAGAAGAAGGATGGCGGAATCAGGCCCATTGCAGTGGGTAACACCCTTCGGCGCCGAGTCGCCAAGGCTGCAGTAGGAAGGGTGAGTCAAGAGGCTGCTGCAATGCTGAAACCAACTCAGCTCGGTTTCGGCGTTCAACAGGGCTGTGAAGCAGCTGCCCACGCAGCACGAGTATATATCAAAAACATGTCCGATGAGAAAGCCTTGGTCAAATTCGACTTTGCCAATGCTTTCAACTCAGTCAGAAGGGATGCTGCTCTCCAAGCAGTTTATAGAAACTTCCCTTTATCCCTTCATAGAATCGTGTTATAGTGTGACTTCCAAACTATTGTTTGGGGACCATGAAATTGACTCGTGTGAGGGTGTGCAACAGGGGGACCCTCTCGCCCCCTTTCTATTTTGTTTGGTCATCAAGGAAGTCACGGAGGCACTCTCCAGCGAGCTCAATATCTGGTTCCTGGACGACGGTACCCTGGCTGGCACAACAGAATCTCTCCTAGAGGACATCAGTAAAATTAAAGACATGGGAGAAAGCCTGGGCCTTTCTTTAAACCCCACCAAATGTGAAATAGTTTCTACCAATCAACAGATGAACCAGAATATTAGTGCCGTTTTACCAGGAGCACGAGCCATTGATCCAGCCAATAGCACTCTCCTCGGTTCTCCTCTTGGGTCCAATGCCATCGATCTGATCCTGGGAAAAAAAGTCTCAGACCTCCGGACAATGGAAAGCAGGATGAAAGACATTGACACACACACACACACACACACACACACATATATATATATATATATATATATATATATATATATATATATATATATATATATATATATATATATATATATATATATATAATTGTAATGACAGCTGTATAGTGCCAAAGGAGGTAGTGTAGGTAGCAAAGATACTGCCGTGGACTAGTTTGGCTCTAATCGGAATGGAGTGAGTACACAACGGGTGAAGTGAGGGAATGACTGTTAGCCAGTCCACGGACGGGAGCTGTTGAACCCGAGAGGATAGGCCGTGAAGTGAGCGCAAGTGGGCCTTGAGTCCCACTGACCTGGGCAGCCCTGGAGTTTACCTGGAGTTTACCTGGAGAGAGTTCCGGGGGTCAACGCCCCCGCGGCCCGGTCTGTGACCAGGCCTCCTGGTGGATCAGAGCCGGATCAACCAGGCTGTTGCTGCTGGCTGCACGCAAACCAACGTACGAGCCACAGCCCGGCTGGTCAGGAACCGACTTTAGGTGCTTGTCCAGTGCCAGCTTGAAGACTGCCAGGGGTCTGTTGGTAATCCCCTTATGTATGCTGGGAGGCAGTTGAACAGTCTCGGGCCCCTGACACTTATTGTATGGTCTCTTAACGTGCTAGTGACACCCCTGCTTTTCATTGGGGGGATGTTGCATCGTCTGCCAAGTCTTTTGCTTTCGTAGTGAGTGATTTTCGTGTGCAAGTTCGGTACTAGTCCCTCTAGGATTTTCCTGGTGTATATAATCATGTATCTCTCCCGCCTGCGTTCCAGGGAATACAGGTTCAGGAACCTCAAGCGCTCCCAGTAATTGAGGTGTTTTATCTCCGTTATGCGCACCATAAAGGTTCTCTGTACATTTTCTAGGTCAGCAATTTCACCTGCCTTGAAAGGTGCTGTTAGTGTGCAGCAATATTCCAGCCTAGATAGAACAAGTGACCTGAAGAGTGTCATCATGGGCTTGGCCTCATTATCCAACCTGTCATTTTTCTAGCAGATGCGATTGATACAATGTTATGGTCCTTGAAGGTGAGATCCTCCGACATGATCACTCCCAGGTCTTTGACATTGGTGTTTCGCTCTATTTTGTGGCCAGAATTTGTTTTGTACTCTGATGAAGATTTAATTTCCTCGTGTTTACCATATCTGAGTAATTGAAATTTCTCATCGTTGAACTTCATATTGTTTTCTGCAGCCCACTGAAAGATTCGGTTGATGTCCGCCTGGAGCCTTGCAGTGTCTGCAATGGAAGACACTCATGCAGATTCGGGTGTCATCTGCAAAGTAAGACACGGTGCTGTGGCTGACATCCTTGTCTATGTCGGATATGAGGATGAGGAACAAGATGGGAGCGAGTACTGTCCCTTGTGGAACAGAGCTTTTCACCGTAGCTGCCTCGGACTTTACTCTGTTGACGACTACTCTCTGTGTTCTGTTAGTGAGGAAATTATAGATCCATCCACCGATTTTTCCTGTTATTCCTTTAGCACGCATTTTGTGCGCTATTACGCCATGGTCACACTTGTCGAAGGCTTTTGCAAAGTCTGTATATATTGCATCTGCATTCTTTTTATCTTCTAGTGCATTTAGGACCTTGTCGTAGTGATCCAATAGTTGAGATAGACAGGAGCGACCTGAGAGAGGTTAGCACAGGAGCGCCGCAGAATGTGAAACTAGAAGAAAGAAATGGTTGTCTACACTAGTACACACAGGTAATAGTTGTGGTTCTCACCAGAACTCTCCTACACACAGGTAATAGTTGTGGTTCTCACCAGAATTCTCCTACACACAGATAACAGAGGTGATTCTCTCCGGAACTCTCCTACACACGGGTAATAGTGGTGGTTCTCACCAGAACTCTCCTATACACAGGTAATAGTGGTGGTTCTCACCAGAACTCTCCTGAACACAGGTAACAGTGGTGGTTCTCACTACAATTCTCCTACACACAGGTAACAGTGGTGGTTCTCACCAGAACTCTCCTAAACACAGGTAACAGTGTGGGTTCTCACCAGAACTCTCCTAAACACAGGTAACAGTGTGGGTTCTCACCAGAACTCTCCTAAACACAGGTAATAGCGTTGGTTCTAACCAGAACTCTCCTACACACAGATAACAGAGGTGGTTCTCTCCAGAACTCTCCTACACACAGGTAATAGTGGTGGTTCTCTCCAGAACTCTCCTACACACAGATAACAGAGGTGGTTCTCACCAGAACTCTCCTACACACAGGTAATAGTGGTGGTTCTCACCAGAACTCTCCTAAACACAGGTAACAGTGGTGGTTCTCACCAGAACTCTCCTAAACACAGGTAACAGTGTGGGTTCTCACCAGAACTCTCCTAAACACAGGTAACAGTGTGGGTTCTCACCGGAACTCTTCTACACATAGGTAACAGTGGTGGTTCTCACCAGAACTCTCCTACACACAGGCAATAGTGGTGGTTCTCACCAGAACTCTCCTACACATAGGTAACAGTGGTGGTTCTCACCAGAACTCTCCTACACACAGGTAACAGTGGTGGTTCTCACCAGAACTCTCCTACACACAGATAACAGTGGTGGTTCTTACCAGAACTCTCCTACACACAGATAACAGTGGTGGTTCTCACCAGTACTCTCCTACACACAGGTAACAGTGGTGGTTCTCACAGGACTCTCCTACACACAGGTAACAGGGGTGGTTCTCACCAGAACTCTCCTACACACAGGTCACAGTGGTGGTTCTCACAGGACTCTCCTACACACAGGTAACAGTGGTGGTTCTCACAGGACTCTCCTACACACAGGTAACAGGGGTGGTTCTCACCTGCTGTTCCACATCTTGGTCATGGGTCGCCAGACGCCACTTATACACTGTCAACCGTAATGTCTTCACCTGGAAAAATAATTACATATTAAATGGGCACTTTCTAGCTATATAACAAGCAGTATTCTCAGAAATGCTTGAACATTGTGATTTCAGTGGAATATTGAACTGCAACATCCTCGCGCATCTTTCATAGTCCTAACAAATATTTTCCCTCTAAACTTAATTTTGGTTAATCAGTTTACCTGTAACCTAGTGTCTTTTTACTTCATATAGCAATAGCAAGTCAAATCTCAAATAAAGTTAAACTTTACAAGCTGCCATCTAACACTGTCACACGTCACCAGAAGTACAGACGCTGTGCTTCCTACCTATAGAGGTAAAATTTGGTTATGTGTTTAGGTATGACACTATTAACCCTCAAACTCAACTTTTCACATGTCGGACTGAGGCATCAATCACTGAAATATCTCTTTCACAGCCTTCTTCTAATCTGTTTGTGGATGACTATGTTCCTTCCATGCTAGCTTTATGTGCTCACTCTAGTTCTATATATGTCCACGCTAGTTCTATATGTGTCCACTCTAGTTCAATATGTGTCCACTCTAGTTCAATATGTGTCCACGGTAGTTCTATATGTGTCCACTCTAGTTGTATTATGTCTGATTCACTAAATTAATAGACCATTTTAAAACTACTCTCAAGATTCCTGGATGAGATTTTCACAGTAACACACACAGTATTATCTGTATAATATTCAAAACTGAAAATGTAATTAAAGATGGCGCTCGTGATGTATTATGCTTAATGCTTTAGTTAAGTGACAAATGTTACAGAAATAACATTTCTTACTTTAAATTGTGGTTGCTGTTTTTTATCAGTGATTTTGATCAGAGAGGAGAGGGATACTGTGGCCATACTGGACTAAGGTGGAAAGCTGTGGATTGTTTGCTGAGGTGGATGATTGAGGCTGAGGCAATAATGTCGATGGTTGTACTGATATAGTGAGAAAGTCTGTCTTTTACTGATTATTCAAATGGGAGTAAGAGCTATATAAATCCTGGAATCCCTTTTAATCTGAATATAAATATTATCTTCAGTATCCTCACATTTTAGTACTGATGAACAATGGATATGAAAACTGCAAGTATTGACAGGTTATGAGGAATAACTAATTTAGCTCATTTGTTAGTTTTCCGAGCTTCAATGGTGATAAAAAAAAAATTATATATAAACGGCGTTACTGTGGTGACTCTGAACATTAACGCAAACATTTATTCATGGCGGTGCCACAATTTTAAATCCCTTCATTTTTCTGTATTTTAATGTACTTTCACACTAGAGAAAGTCACTTACTCAATATTAGTAAATATAGCTAGGGTTAAGTGAATGATTTCCCAGTAAACAGCAATGTGTGGTTATAGTGAAATTACCAGTACTTGCCTTCTTATACGGGCTTCTAGCCTGGTTCAAAACTGCTCCTTCAGTTTACCCCAACAAATGCAAAGTTATGACGACTAAAGAAAGTAAAACAGCAGACAGAAGGCTAGGTGGACAATGAGACTGCAAACCTACTCACGGAAGAGGATCTTGGAGTGAAATAAACCGAACATATCTCCGGTGGTGCACCTGAACCAGGTTAGTGCCGCAGCATTTAAGACTCTGTAAGGCTCTATTGGGACTATGGCACATGTATGGAACCCTACCTGGTTGAGTGCAAGAAATTGAAATTGCTAAAGGTTTGGAACAAGATGGTTTCCGACCTAAAGGGTACAAAACTGCGAGGAGAGGTTAAGAGAAATCAGCCTGACGACACTGGAGGACGGGAGGGAATAGTGGGATATGAAAACAACACATAAAATACCGAAAGGAATTGGCAAGGTGGATAAGGGTAGGGTGTTTCAGAAGATGGGATACAGCAACAAGGTGGATAAGGGTAGGATGTTTCAGAAGATGGGATACAGCAACAAGGTGGATAAGGGTAGGATGTTTTCGATAAAGGGATACTGCAAAGTGGATAAGGGTAAATGTTTCTGAGACGGAAAAGGGGATATGGTAGATTTTCAAAGTGTACAGCAACAAGGTGGATAAGGGTAGGATGTTTCAGAAGATGGGATACAGCAACAAGGTGGATAAGGGTAGGATGTTTCAGAAGATGGGATACAGCAACAAGGGGACACAACTGGAAGTTGAAAACTCAGATGAGTCACAGGGATGTTAGAAAGTATTTATTAAGCAACCTAAGATCCAAATTTCGTTTTCAAAGTGATCCTTCATGGGGCTTCCTGTGAAAGACACAAACATTGCATTTGACTCTGTGAGCAGTCCACTGGTGAAAGGTATTTTGTTGCTTATTGATGGTTTTATACTCTGTATATTTGTAAATGTAAACGTCGTCGTATTGATGGTATGTGGGGGGGAGGGGAAGCTTTGTTTGCTGGCACTAATAGCTTTGTTTGCTGGCACTAATATCTGATGTTCTGGACTGGAGGCCGCTGACTGAGCCT
Organism: Cherax quadricarinatus; assembly: GCF_026875155.1. Classification (NCBI taxonomy): domain Eukaryota; kingdom Metazoa; phylum Arthropoda; class Malacostraca; order Decapoda; family Parastacidae; genus Cherax; species Cherax quadricarinatus. Next base: position 7,027,875 of record NC_069494.1, read on the forward strand.
CCACTCCAGTATTGATCTGAATTTGTGTAAAATTTATGTCATATCTTGCCAATTTTTTTCCTTTCACTAAAAAACGTGTGTCTGCAGTGGTTGTAGCTTCCCTGGTGGTTGTAGCTTCCCTGGTGCAGTGGTTGTAGCTTCCCTGGTGCGGATATTCCTAAGATAACTGCCAGTGATATCTATATTTGGTAAATTAAGTCATTGATACCATATCGTAGTCTGATTAATTTTTTGATAATTACCATGTCACGTTTGTTAGGTAACTACTACAATATCAATGTTTGTAAACTGGCTGTCTTCTAATGCAATAATATTCACCCTATATGGCTATAGGTATTGGTATGCCAGGGGGGCTATAGGTATTGGTATGCCAGGGGGTAGTTCCTGCCTCCTACCTCCAGCCTCTCTGACTCATTCCATCAAAGGTACTTTCTGTGATCGTATTTGCTTGGACCTCCTCCTCTTTTCTGCAGTATTGCAAGCAATATTGCAAGTTGGTAGATGGTTCTACAACTTCCTGACAAACAGAACACAAAGAGTAATAGTAAACACAGAACAGTCTCAGGCAGCCACAGTAAAAAGCTGTGTTCCACAAGGCACAGTACTCACTCCCATTCTATTCCTCATCCTCATTTCTGTGATAGACAGAGATGTAAGCCATAGCTCCATGTCTTCCTTTGCGGATGACACCCGGATCACCATGGCAGTGACCTCCATCGAAGCCTCTGCGAGACTCCAAGCGGACATCAACCAAATCTTCGAATGGGCCACTCAAAACAATATGAAATTCAACGAGGAGAAAAATTTTAACTACTCAGATATGGAAAACTTGAAGATATTAAAAATGTGTCAAGGTATAACACAAATTCTAACCATACAATAGAGCGGAAAAGTAATGTGAAGGACCTGGGAGTAATATTGTCAGAGGATCTCGCTTTCAAAGACCACAACAATGTATCTACCTAATTCGCTAGGAAAATGATAGGATGGAGAATGAGAATCTTTAAAACTAGGGACGCCAAGCACATGATGATTCTCTTTAAATCGCTTGTGCTCTCTAAGCTGGAATACTGCTGTACACTAACGGCGACCTTCAAGGCTGGCGACATTGCAGACTTGGAGAGTGTACAAAGAACTTTCAAGGCACACATAAGTACGATAAGGCACCTAAACTACAGGGAACAGTAGAAGGTCCTTGATCTGTATTCCCTCGAATGCAGGCGAGAGAGATACATGATTATACATTTGGGAAAGGTCCTGGAGGACTGGTTCCCAAACTGCAAGGGAAAAATACTTCATTGAAAAGTAAAAGCCCGGGCAGAGATGCAATTTTTTAACCGTGGAAGCGGGTTGGCCACGAGTGCACTGAGAGACAACACAATAAGTGTCCGGGGCAAGACTGTTAAATTGCCTCCCCACATACAAAGGGGGATACCAATAGACCCCTGGCGTTTTTCAAAAAGCACTGGCAGGCAACTAAAGCATACCTGAAAAACCCGGGGTGTGATTCGTACGTACTTGCGTGGGGCCGCAGTAACATCTGCTTGATCAGCCCGTCCCATGACCCGGGTTTCCCAGACCGGGCCGCGGAGGCGTAGACCAAAAAACCTTCGCAGGGAAACTCCAGGGAAGCTCCGATGATGTGGGGGAATGCAGCACGCAGGCCTTGAGCTTCATTCCACTCTTCCGATATTTTGATAGTATATATTATTTTATATATATATTTATTTTTATATATATATATTATATATATATTTATATTTATTTATATTTTAACCAGATAAGAGAAAAATTTTGAAATGACTTAATGTGAAGAGTTCTTTCTAAATCCCCAAAATTTTACCCATTAGGTCCGCCTCATGGTGGCGAGAACGCATGACGCTTTAGACCAGTAGACCCCCACAATCCCCTTTCCAATGGCAAAACCGCAAAGTAGTTGCTGACCCCAATCGAAGGAAACGGGGGTGGGATTCTTTAGGGCCAAAAAAGCATGGGTACGATAACACTCGTTCGTGGGTAAATAATATAATTTAAAATGCAGGTTCAATCTCTCTTTTTCCCTGCACTTGTCATACCCCTTTTTAATGCTATGTATGGTCCTGCCTCCACTACCCCACTTTCCAGACTATTCCACTGCATGACAACCCCTAACTTCCCTTTACCTGTAACCCCACCCCACCCTTTATACAAAGTCTCTGCCCAATGCACCCCCCTCCTCCCCCAAAAACCCCGCCTCCTTAAAATTTTTACCAAACCCCACGTTCACACTTCAACGCGCCTGCAAAACTAAGCTAAGACACCCCCTTCCCCGCTCCCCCCCCCGACCCTTTTCCACAAAAATTTTTTTATAATACTATGCCCCCTTTAACATCGTCCCCCGAAAAACCCTATTGTCCTCTCGCAACCCCTTATCCACCCAAAACCATCCAATTTCCAAAATTTTTTTCAAAAAATCTTATAAAGAAGACCATCGAGAACGTCTTGACGAATTCTACAAGTGGTGTAATGCTACCTGGCGAATGTGAGTCGAGTACTCGGAGCATCACGACAGACGACGCCAAGGAAGGTAAAAACATTGTTGTTGTTGGGGATAGCCAGATTAGGTACATGGATAGGGCATTCTGCTTGAAGGACACGGAGTAGGAGGCAGAGAGTGTGTTTTTCCTGGGGCTGTGATGAAGGATATTGTTAGCCGTCTGGATGACATCATGAGAGGTAATGGGAGCAATCCTATTATCAGTCTCAGTGCTGGAGGCAACGATGTTGGCAGACGTAGGAAATGAGGACCCGATTAGCAGGTATAGGTCAGCAATAGAGATAATTAGGAGGAAGGGTGGGAACATGTCATATGTGGCATTTTGCCAAGGAGAGGAGTTGGAAAATGAATGGTTGTCCAGAGCAATTGGTGTCAATTGCTGGCTGGACAAATACTGTAAGGAAAATGCAGTAACATTCATTGACAACTGGGACCTCTTCTATGGCAGAAATGACATGTATGCCAGGGATGGGGTTCACTTATCTAGGTGTGGGGTGGGAGCACTGGCAACTGCAGTGGAGGGAGCTGTTAGGACTTTAAACTAGGAATAGTTAGTGGTATGGGTTTTTGTGGGAAAACTGTGAAGTCTCAGGGTAGTAATATGAGTACTGGAGAACTAGTAATAGGCAAAATGAGGTGGATATTGGAAAGCCAGTGGCACTAATTGACAAGGACAGTAATAGGTTTAGTGGAATAAAAAGAAAGGAGCAGGAAGGGTAAAGAGAGAGGAGGGTCTTTAAGTATTTATTACACAAATACTCGCAAGTGCTAGGGAATAAGATGGACGAGTTGAGACTAGTTGCTAGTGCAGGTAACATAGATATATTTGCCATTACTGAGACGTGGTTTAATTCAAAAAGTCGGGACATGCCTGCAGAATGTCACATTCAGGGTTTTAAATTGTTCCAAGTAGATAGAAGTATCGGGAAGGGGGGTGGGGTTGGCATTGAAATGTCCGAGATCGCTTAAAACTCTTGCATAAAAAGGGTATTAAGTCTGAAGTAACACATACAGAGTCTGTTTGGATAGAATTTTCAGAGGGGCATGAGAAATTAACTTTGGTGTGTATACCGTCCCCCAAATTTAGATAGGGACCAGGGGAGATTACTAGGGGAGGAAATTGTTAGGGCCACAAGGCACGATAATGTAGAAATTTCTGGGAGACTTTAACTTTGTCATATTGTTTGGGAAATTTCTTGACTGGGAATTTGAATCATAGAACTTCTTAGAAGTAGTTCAGGATTGTTTTTTGAAGCAATTTGTGACAGAACCTACAAGGGGTAATAACCTGCTTGATTTAGTTTTGGCAAACAATGAATCCTTGTTTAATAATTTAGAAGTTTCAGAGGAACTGGGTGCTAGCGACCACAAACAATTACATTTAGAATTGAATGGAAGTATGATAGTAGCGATAAACTCAGTAACAGTCCCAGATTTTCCCTTAGCAGATTACGATGGGCTTAGAGAACACTTATCATTGTTGACTGGGGTAACGAAGAGAGCTATCAATATGACAGTTTTTCTGAACACAATAATGCTGCTCAAAGAACGTTTATCCCTTTTAAAGAAATTAGATCAAATAGAAAAGACCCAAAAATGGATGAATAATAGGCTGAAATATCTAATAGGGAATAAGAAAGGAATTTATAGGCGTATCAAAAGAGGCGAGGGTCATCTTATGAATCAGTATATTGACATTAAGAGGGACATTAAAAAGGGGATAAGAAAAGCTAAAAGGGACTATGAAATTAAAGTTGCTAGGGATCTAAAACTAACCCAAAAAGTTTTTTCCAGGTATATAGAACAAAAGTTAGAGAAAATGGGTCCCCTTAAAAATAACTAGGGAATCTTACTGCCCAAAAGAATGAATGTGCTCGTTTTAAAAAATTATTTTTCTCTGGGTTTTTTTACACGGGAAAGACACAAATAAATTCCGGAAATTAATTTTTTACGGGGGCCCAGAAAAAAGAAAATTATGAAACATCACAGTACAGTGAAAGGTTGGAAGCAGATAGACGATGAAGAAAAATAATCACCAGGTCCTGATGGGGTTTTTTTTAAAGGGTTCTAAAGGGAATGCAAAATGGAAGTCTGTGAACCATTAACTAATTTTTTTAATTTCCTTTTAAACAGGTGTAGTGTCTTTTTGGTGGAAAGAGGCTAATGAAATTTCCATTTTTTAAAACAGGGGACAAGTCGTTACCGTCAAATTCCCGCCCAATAACCCTGACCTCAATTGTAGGAAAAATTACAGGTAAATTATAGCTCAAATTATAAGAAGCCATCTCGATAAGCATAGTTTGATTAAATGATTCGCATGGATTCACAAGAGGCCGGTCTTGTCTAACTAATTTATTAACTTTCTTCGAAAAGTTTTGGGCTGTTGCCACGATAAAGAATTTGATATTATTTACTTAGTTTTTTAGTAAGGCATTTGATAGAGTTCCGCCCCAAAGACTGTTAAAAAAGTAGCAGTCAGGGCTTGGGGGAAGAGTGCTCTGGGATCAAATCATGGCTCACAGACGGGAAGAGAGAGTGTCCAAAATGGGGTTAAACCCGAGTGGGGATCAGTAACAAGTGGGTTCCACGGGATCAGTCTTGGGCCCCCTTGTTGTTTTAATATATGGGCAATGATCTTGATGAAGGAATTACTAGTGATATGGCAAATTCGCCGATGACCGAAAGATAGGTGGATAATTGATTCAAAAAGTAGAGTTTGGGAACTTCGGAGGATTTAAACAAACTTCTCTTTTTCAGAAAAGTGGCAGATTTCGTTCAAAGTAGTTAATTTCAAGGTTTGAAATCGGGAGTGTCCATAACCCCAGACTTTAAGTTAAATAAAGTAGAACTTAGCCTAAGATTGCAAAAGGCTTGGGGGTTTGGTAAGCAGCAACTTAAACCAAGACAAAACCAAGGTACGTAAAAGGCAAATAGATTTCTGGGATTTATATCAAGAAGTGTAAGCAACGAAGTCCCGGGTCATACTGCGCTTTATACATCCTAGAAAAACCCCAACGAAGACATCGGACGTCATGCGAATTCTCAAGTGGGGTGCAATGCTACTGGCGAATTTGAGTCGACTACTCGGGCATCACTACGGACGGGCGCCAAGGAAAGGTAAAAACATTGTTGTTGTTGGGGATAGTCAGATTAGGTACATGGATAGGGCATTCTGTTTGAAGGATAGGAGTAGGAGGGCAGGAGAGTGTGTTTTCCTGGGGCTGGGATGAAGGATATTGTTAGCCGTCTGGATGACATCATGAGAGGTAATGGGAGCAATCCTATTATCTGTCTCAGTGCTGGAGGCAACGATGTTGGCAGACATAGGAGTGAGGACCTGATTAGCAGGTATAGGTCAGCAATAGAGATAATTAGGAAGAAGGGTGGGAAACCTGTCATATGTGGCATTTTGCCAAGGAGAGGAGTTGGAAATGAATGGTTGTCCAGAGCAATTGGTGTCAATTGCTGGCTGGACAAATACTGTAAGGAAAATGCGGTAACATTCATTGACAACTGGGACCTCTTCTATGGCAGAAATGACATGTATGCCAGGGATGGGGTTCACTTGTCTAGGTGTGGGGTGGGAGCACTGGCCAACGCAGTGGAGGGAGCTGTTAGGTCTTTAAAGTAGGAATAGTTAGTGGTATGGGTTTCTGCAGGAAACCTGTGAAGTCTCAGGGTAGTAGTATGAGTACTAGGAGAACTAGTAATAGGCAAAATGAGGTGGATATCGGAAGGCCAGTGGCACTAATTGACAAGGACAGTAATAGGTTTAGTGGAATAACAGAAAGGAGCAGGAATGATAAAGAGAAAGGAGGGTCCTTAAGTATATATTACACAAATAGTCGCAGTCCTAGGAATAAGATGGACGAGTTGAGACTAGTTGCTAGTGCAGGTAACATAGATGTATTTGCCATTACTGAGACGTGGTTTAATTCAAAAAGTCGGGACATGCCTGCAGAATGTCACATTCAGGGTTTCAAATTGTTCCAAGTAGATAGAAGTATCGGGAAGGGGGGTGGGGTGGCATTGTATGTCCGAGATCGCTTGAACTGTTGCATTAAAACGGGTATTAAGTCTGAAGTAACACATACAGAGTCTGTTTGGATAGAATTTTCAGAGGGGCATGAAAAATTAACTTTAGATGTGATATACCGTCCCCCAAATATAGATAGGGACCAGGGAAGACTACTATGGGAGGAAATTGTTAGGGCCACAAGGCACGATAATGTAGTAATTCTAGGAGACTTTAACTTTAGTCATATTGATTGGAATTTCTTGACTGGGAATTTAGAATCATATGACTTCTTAGAAGTAGTTCAGGATTGTTTTCTGAAGCAGTTTGTGACAGAACCTACAAGGGGTAATAACCTGCTTGACTTAGTTCTGGCAAACAATGAATCCCTTGTTAATAATTTAGAAGTTTCAGAAGAACTGGGTGCTAGCGACCACAAATCAATTACATTTAGAATTGAATGGAAGTATGATAGTAGGGATAACTCAGTAACAGTAGCAGATTTTCGCTTAGCAGATTACGATGGGCTTAGAGAACACTTATCATCTGTTGACTGGGGTAACGAAGAGAGCTATCAATATGACAGTTTTCTGAACACAATACATGCTGCTCAAAGAACATTTATCCCTTATAAAGAAATTAGATCAAATAGAAATGACCCAAAATGGATGAATAATAGGCTGAAATATCTAATAGGGCATAAGAAAGGAATTTATAGGCGTATCAAAAGAGGCGAGGGTCATCTTATGAATCAGTATATTGACACTAAGAGGGACATTAAAAAGGGGATAAGAAAAGCTAAAAGGGACTTTGAAATTAAAGTTGCTAGGGATTCTAAAACTAACCCAAAAAGTTTTTTCCAGGTATATAGAACAAAAGTCAGAGATAAGATAGGTCCCCTTAAAAATAACTATGGGCATCTTACTGACAAAGAGAATGAAATGTGCTCGATTTTAAATAATTATTTTCTCTCGGTTTTTACACAGGAAGACACTAGTAGTGTTCCGGTAATTAATTTTTATAGTGGGCCAGAAGAAGATAAATTATGTAACATCATAGTCACTAGTGAAATGGTTGTGAAGCAGATAGACCGACTGAAGCAAAATAAGTCACCGGGTCCTGATGAGGTTTTTTCAAGGGTTCTAAAGGAATGCAAAATGGAAGTCTGTGAACCATTAACTAATATTTTATATTTATCTCTTCAAACAGGTGTAGTGTCTGATATGTGGAAGATGGCTAATGTAATTCCTATTTTTAAAACAGGGGACAAGTCGTTACCGTCAAATTACCGCCCAATAAGCCTGACCTCAATTGTAGGCAAATTACTAGAGTCAATTATAGCTCAAATTATAAGAAGCCATCTCGATAAGCATAGCTTGATTAATGATACTCAGCATGGTTTCACAAGAGGCCGGTCTTGTCTAACTAATTTATTAACTTTTTTCAGTAAAGCTTTTGAGGCTGTTGACCACGATAAAGAATTTGATATTATTTACTTAGATTTTAGTAAGGCATTTGATAGAGTTCCGCACCAAAGACTGTTGAAGAAAGTAGCAGCTCATGGCATTGGGGGAAGAGTGCTTCGTGGATCGAATCATGGCTCACAGACAGGAAGCAGAGAGTGTCCATAAATGGGGTTAAATCCGAGTGGGGATCAGTAACAAGTGGCGTTCCACAGGGATCAGTCTTGGGCCCGTTGTTGTTTATAATATATATCAATGATCTTGATGAAGGAATTACTAGTGATATGAGCAAATTCGCCGATGACACGAAGATAGGTAGGATAATTGATTCAAACGTAGATGTTAGGGAACTTCAGGAGGATTTAGACAAACTCTACTCTTGGTCAGAAAAGTGGCAGATGCAGTTCAATGTAGATAAATGCAAGGTTCTGAAGCTCGGGAGTGTCCATAACCCTAGCACTTATAAGTTAAATAATGTAGAACTTAGCCATACAGATTGCGAAAAGGACTTGGGGGTTATGGTAAGCAGCAACCTTAAACCAAGACAGCAATGCCTAAGCGTACGTAATAAGGCAAATAGATTACTGGGATTTATATCAAGAAGTGTAAGCAACAGAAGTCAGAGGTCATACTGCAGCTTTATACATCATTAGTAAGGCCTCACCTAGATTATGCAGCTCAATTCTGGTCTCCATATTACAGAATGGACATAAATTCGTTTAGAAAACATTCAGCGTAGGATGACTAAATTAATACATAGCATTAGAAATCTTCCTTATGAAGAAAGATTGAAGACTCTTAAGTTACATTCACTTGTTAGACGAAGAATGAGGGGAGACCTGATCGAAGTGTATAAGTGGAAGATAGGTATTAATAAAGGGGATATTAACAAGGTCTTGGGGATATCTCTCCAAGAGAGAACCCGCAGTAATGGATTTAAACTAGATAAGTTTAGATTAGAAAGGACATAGGAAAGTATTGGTTTGGAAATAGGGTAGTTGATGAGTGGAACAGTCTACCTAGTTGGGTTATTGAGGCTAGGACTTTGGGTAGTTTCAAATTTAGGTTGGATAAGTACATGAGTGGGAGGGGTTGGATTTGAGTGGGACTTGCCATCAGAGTTATTTCTTGGGTAGCATTGAAAATTGGGTTGGTAAAAAAGTTTGTTAGGGGGATGAATTGAAAAGGACTGCCTAGTATGGGCCAACGGGCCTGCTGCAGTTTCCTCCTTTCTTTGTTCTTATGTTTTATCATTAGAAAGGCCTCACCTAGATTTGCAGCTCAATTCTGTTCCCCATATTACAAAATGGACAAAATTCGTTAGAAAACATTCAGCGTGGATGACTAAATTTAAATACATAGCATTAGAAACTTCCTATAAAGAAAGATGAAGATTTTAAAGTTACATTCACTTGTTAACGAAGAAGAGGGAACCCTGTCAAAGTGATAAGTGGAAGTAGGTATTAATAAAGGGGAAATTAAACAAGGTCTTGGGATATCTCCCCAAAGAGAACCGCATAATGGTTTTAAAATTAGAAAAGTTTGGGTTTTAGAAAGGACATGGGAAAAAGTTTTGGGTTTTGGAAATAGGGTAGTTGATGAGGGGAACAGTCTACCTAGTTGGGTTATTGAGGCTGGATTTGGGGTAGTTTAAAAATTTGGGTTGGATAAGTACAGGAGTGGGGGGGTTGGTTTTTAGGGGGACTTGCAATGGAGCTTGTTTCTGGGGGGCATTGAAAATTGGGTTGGTCAAATTTTTGTTTAGTGGGATAAATTGAAAAGGGACCTGCCTAGTAGGGCCAACGGGCCCGCTGCAGTTTTCCCTCCTTTCTTAGTTTTTTATGTTTTTATAATCAGCACACGAATGATAATCCAAAATCCCCCCCGTGCTTGTATCTTACCTTTTGGCACTAAAACCACAACCGCATTTCCTTTGCAACCTGCCCATCTCCCCCCCCTTTTCATCGTATTCATTATTTTTCTACTAAAAAGGACTTCAGACTTTTCCATGGCCACAAAAAAACCGCGGGCAACCCATCCAAAACCTTTGTGCCTTCCCTGGCCCCCCTCCAAAGCCCCCCACACCTCCCCTTCTTCAATATCCCCCCCCAACGCCATGCGATCACTCCCCACTTAGCACACAAGAACTTTTTCCCCCCAACCTCCTGAAAACCTCTACATCCCCCCTTTACCAGTAAATTTTTGCCAACCACCTATCCACGAAAACACTCATCGCCTCCATTGTTCTTAACCCCTGTCCCCCCATATCCCCCAAAAGCCTATGTCCCACCAGCCTATCTTTTCCATATATAGGCGCTCCCCTTTCCCCATAACACACGGGCCGAGGGCGATCACCCCACACCGCCCTTCATTCCACCCTGCACTCTCACCATCAAATCGCTTTCTGCAAATCTCAAATCCCCCCTTTTTAACAACCGATCTTCCCCATGGGAAATGCCCTGCCTGCATGCCCTCTCTAACAACTTTGCAACCTCCCCTCGAAATACTCGCAACCCGACGCCATCCAACCCGGACTTTCCCCATCGCACATAAAACCACCGGTCCTCCCCTTTAACTACCCCCTTCCCCCCACCCCGCAATCCCCACACCCCTACCTCCCCCCCACAAATTCTCCACATTGTTTTAAAAATCTAACCCGCCTCCCCCCCCCAAGAAGTCTAATTTAACTTTCAATACCCGGGAACCTTTTAGGAAAAGCGGGCCCCAAGTCAACCATATAAACAGCTCTAAACCCGTGTTACAGACTACGTATGCACAAAATCACCCGCACACTTCTCGTCACATAAAACCCTTCGAGCCTGGCCGCGTATCCCTGTCTATGAAAGTATGCTCAACCATTAGGTCCCCCCCTCCAATAACATCCCTTAACCCCACGCCCCCAAAAGATCCCATAGGGAACCAAAAAAAACCCTGCCCCCCGGGCCCACATCCTTTATACGTAAATATAAATTCCAAACACCGCCACGATTGTTACCGAGGGAGGAAAACTCAAATAATAAACCAAACATTTATGCAAAAATTTATTCTTCACCTGTACATCACGCTCCGCCGGGGCATGCACACAAACCCCCTGCCATTCGCCACCCTCCCCCAAACCATTACCTGGAGTACCCCCCCTCCCCCCCCTACATCTAAGACAACAAAAGGCTGTTTTCCCCAATCAGGATCCCCCAACCCCCCCCCTTAAACCTTCCGAATAGCCCAAAAACACGATACACAGCCCCTTCAAACCCGACCAACCTTTAAAATTTGCTCATGCACAAACACAATATCTATGGAAAAACCCTCAAAAAAACCCCGGAGCCACAAACGCTTACATTTTTCCACATCCCATTTAAAATTTACAGTCATAACCTGAAACCTTCTTTAAGGGTTTTCCGTGCCCCGGAACTTCTTTCATAGGTCATTATAGCCCTTTCCAATTTCCCCCTAGCTTCCCCTGAGCGCATTCCCCCCCCCGGTTTGAAACACCTGCCGGGGAAAACCCGTGGGCCCCACTCACCACGTCGGCCCCCCGGTTTCTTCCCTGGCCTCTGCGCCGGGTCAAAAATCATCGAATCAGAGTGCATTGCCCCTTTTCGCCGAACACTCTCGCATCCCTTTCTGGTTGGGGGGTGCCCCACATGTACCCCGCCGTCACCCTCGACCACGGTCACCCCACCCCTAAAGCGCACCCCGTCAGCGAGCCTCTCCTTCGCATCACTCTCTTGGGCTTTTCCCCCGATGCCCTCTCCCCACTTCGCTCTCCCAAAAACGTCGTCAACGCTCTGAAGCCACATCCTTCTTCGTTCCTCACCACCAGCTTTGGGCTCCCCTTTCCCCCAAAGCGGAGACCTAGAGCCTACGGCATTTTTGGGGGTGACCCCCGTCGGGGAAATCTCTCTCCACCTCCTCCTCCAACAGAACTATGGCCCTTTACGGGTTTCCCCCTGACAGGCCCCGCCCTCGGGGCAGGCCCTCGCTCCTCCCTCTTTTGCATCCTTGTCGCGGCCCCCACAGGGCTGACATTTGGTCTAAGTGCCACATAGCCTGTAAGTCTTGCGTGCCCTGCATAAACACCATCACTTTGTCCGGGGTCTTCCGGATGACAAAAAGATGGGGTGGAATCCTCAGCGTCATCTTCAATTGAACCCTCCCGGGCCCGCCGGCGTCGCCCCATCCCCCAGGTACCCGCTTTTGCCGTGCACATACCAAACGTTTAAAAACTTCTGTATGTTGCCCCTTCGCTTAAAAGGCCGTTTTGTACCCTTTTTTTTAAATGTAGTGTCCGACAATCAAATTTGACGAACTCGTATTGCCCAGTTAACGTCCACACAGCCCCTCTTTATACTGCTCCCCAGGGGCCAAAACACTGCGTCGATGTAGCTTAACGAATTCCCGGAAAAACCCCCTTGGCATACTCCAAAAAAAATCTTGATCACAATGCGTATGTGTTGCAATAATCTAGTAGAATCACCTGTGCGGTGAGGTGTAAATACCCCTGCACCAAATCAAAGCACAGTGTTGACACGCCCTTTTTGATTCGGCCATCTTGTGAAAATCAATCTGCGCAGGAAGGGGTTCAACCAGGGGTGTGCGCAGCACAACCCACGGCCCTATAGCGATGAGGGCAAAGCTTTAATTAGAGGGATGATTGAACATCATACAGAGTCCCCAAAAGTGCAACACCCCATTTCCTCCCTTCACAGGGTGAAGACATAACCCCATACATTTTAGGGTTTTAAAATACTGCCACCCTCGTGAATGGCCCTCTAACACCCGGGCTACCAGATTAGGTATGTTTTTTTTTGGGGGGACAGATGGGAAAATCTATGCAACTTTGTCCCCGGATATCATGTGTAATTTAACCTTCCTAAAAGGGAATCCTTAAGATACCAAAAAAAAACCCCAAATTCTTTTAGGGAAAAATTTCAGGTTTGCCCCCTTACAGCATGGCCAAAACTTTTAGCAGTTGCACTAACACTCTTTCGTTTGTTCGACTTTTGGATAGAGAGTTCAGGAATTGATTATAGTTATGAATCTCTTAGAGACTTCATGGTTGCTGATCAGTTCCTGAGAGCTCTTCCTCACCAGATACGAACATTCATTAGAGAACGTAACCTGATTAAAGCTGAGGAAGTTGCTGAGGCCGCTGACTTGTATGCTGAGGCTCATAATTCCTATAAAGACCTAAAGGGATAGAACCCTAAGGGCAAAGGTTCACCTGATCCTAAGAAAACAAAGCAAACTAATGTCTTTTATTCTGGTTTGTCATTTATGTGGTGTTAAGGGACACAAACATCCCAATTGTCCTTCTAAGAAGGTGCAAAAAGTTGGTAGGTGTTTTAAGGACTGTAATGACCAGGCACCCTTCTGTTCGGGAAGAGTTAATTGAATTAATGTAGCTGAAATTTTACAAGACACTGGATGCACATGTATAGTCGTTTCTGATAAGCTGTTCCCTAACCTTAAAGACACTCATGCCTCTGCTATCCTTTCAGACTACTTTGGCTGCACAGACACCTTTCCTACCATCCATTGTTACATTAGGTCTAAATGGTTCACAGGTTGGTCCGAAGCCGTACTAGCTCCTATCTCCTCTTGCTCCGTACTAATCGGTAATGTAAAAGGTGCCATTCTTCCTTCAGAGGTAGACCTTTCATCACCAAAGATAGACATAAGTTTTTCAGCTCCTCTTCCTGTAAAGTCAGAAGAGCCCCTCGACAGTTCAGATGAGGCAATGTCTCGTGATATTCATGTGGGGTTAGAAACCAGTGATGCTACTCTCGAAAGCGAGGTAGTGGGATCACCGGTTCACTTGTTAGATAAAAGTGAGGATTTCTCCTCTGATACTATAAATGTCTTGACTAGGGCTCAGACCAAAACCTAGGCTTCTCCTACTATCCATCCTTTGATTTTCCCTGACTTTAAGCCTTTAGATATATCTAAAGACTCCTCTGTCAATTTACAACGTAATTGCCCTTCTCTTCAGAATTGCGTAATGCAGCTAGCAAAAATCAAGTTATTCAAATGAAAAACTTTTCATATAAATTTGAATATATAAGAGGTATCTTGTATAAATCAGTATTCAAATTAAACTCAGACGAGATAGACTATTCCATCTTAGTTGTTCCAAGTCAATGCAGAGAGACCGTTCATAAATGGCTCATGACCTGCCAGTGGCCGGACATTTCTCACATCGTGAAACCTTGAATAAAATTAAGGAAACCTATTTTTGGACCAAAATATCCTCAGATATCACTACATATTGTAGATCATGTAAAGTTTGCCAACTGTCATCCTCCTGATGTACCCGGCGAGTACCAATGGTCAAAATGCCAATCTTTACGGTACCGTTTGAAAGAGTAGCTATTGACATCGCTGGTCCTTTATCACCACTTTCATCTGGGGGACATAGATATATTTTAACATTAGTTGATTAAGCTTCCAGCTTCCCTGAAGCTGTACCCTTAAAGTCCATCACAACTACAGAGGTGGCTGAAGCCCTTTTGTCCATCTTCTCCAGAGTTGGCATCCCAAGAGAGATTCTGTCTGACCGTGGGACACAATTCACATCTGAATTAATGCAACATCTCTACCAACTTCTAGAAGTGAAACCTCTCTTCACAACACCATATCATCCCAGCAGTAATGGGAGGATTGAGCGCCAGCATTCAATTCTCAAGTCCATTTTAAGGAAACTTTTCTCCATTAAACCTAAGGAGTGGCATCGTTATCTACCATGTGTTTTGTTTGCCATGAGGGAAGTTCCCAGTGACTCTCTGGGGTTTTAACCTTTTGAACTTCTCTATGGTAGACAGGCCAGAGGTCAATTGTCCATCCTTCATGATTTATGGACTAATGAGGAGGGAAATGCTGAGGTTCAGTCTTCCTATCAGTTTCTCCTTGACCTTAGATCCAAACTTGAGGAGACCTCTGACATAGTTTCGAGAAACTTAAGCTTATCAATGGACCAGTACAAAACATATTTTGATGCCAAAAGTCAGAGGTGATGTTTTAAAGTAGGGGATGAAGTTCTGTTACTTTTATCAATGAAGTCAAATAAATTATTAGTAGCATGGAAAGGTCCGTATAAGGTATTGAAGTCAAGGGGAAACGTAAGCTTTATCATATCAACATTCTTAAGAAATATTACCGAAGAAATTCGGTCAACTGTCTTAATGACTTTGATTTAGTTTTTCCACACAAACTTGATAAGACAACTGAGGAGTGTAAGGTGAGAGTAATTGACACCTCTAACATAGACTATGACAGAAAACTACATGACTTGGTGACTCTTGACCACTCGGGTGCAACAAACATTAATATTAATGAGTCTTTGGATGACGTAAGAAACATGAACTACTTCAATGTGTGAGTAACTTCTCAGACGTTTTTACTGATGTTCTAGGTGTCACCTCCACGGTAGTCCATAAGATTGACTTATTGGATCACTACGACAAGGTCCTAGATGCACTAGAAGACAAAAAGAATGCAGATGTAATATATACAGACTTTGCAAAAGCCTTCGACAAGTGTGACCATGGCGTAATAGCGCACAAAATGCGTGCTAAAGGAATAACAGGAAAAGTCGGTCGATGGATCTATAATTTCCTCACTAACGGAACACAGAGAGTAGTCGTCAACAGAGTAAAGTCCGAGGCAGCTACGGTGAAAAGCTCTGTTCCACAAGGCACAGTACTCGCTCCCATCTTGTTCTTCATCCTCATATCCGACATAGACAAGGATGTCAGCCACAGCACCGTGTCTTCCTTTGCAGATGACACCCGAATCTGCATGACAGTGTCTTCCATTGCAGACACTGCAAGGCTCCAGGCGGACATCAACCAAATCTTTCAGTGGGCTGCAGAAAACAATATGAAGTTCAACGATGAGAAATTTCAATTACTCAGATATGGTAAACACGAGGAAATTAAATCTTCATCAGAATACAAAATAAATTCTGACCACAAAATAGAGCGAAACACCAATGTCAAAGACCTGGGAGTGATCATGTCGGAGGATCTCACCTTCAAGGACCATAACATTGTATCAATCGCATCTGCTAGAAAAATGACAGGATGGATAATGAGAACCTTCAAAACTAGGGAGGCCAAGCCCATGATGACACTCTTCAGGTCACTTGTTCTATCTAGGCTGGAATATTGCTGCACACTAACAGCACCTTTCAAGGCAGGTGAAATTGCTGACCTAGAAAATGTACAGAGAACCTTCACGCCGCGCATAACGGAGATAAAACACCTCAATTACTGGGATCGCTTGAGGTTCCTAAACCTGTATTCGCTGGAACGCAGGCGGGAGAGATACATGATTATATACACCTGGAAAATCATAGAGGGACTAGTACGGAACTTGCACACGAAAATCACTCACTACAAAAGCAAAAGACTTGGCAGACGATGCACCATCCCCCCAATGAAAAGCAGGGGTGTCACTAGCACGTTAAGAGACCATACAATAAGTGTCAGGGGCCCGAGACTGTTCAACTGCCTCCCAGCATACATAAGGGGGATTACCAACAGACCCCTGGCAGTCTTCAAGCTGGCACTGGACAAGCACCTAAAGTCGGTTCCTGACCAGCCAGGCTGTGGCTCGTACGTTGGTTTGCGTGCAGCCAGCAGTAACAACCTGGTTGATCAGGCTGTGATCCACCAGGAGGCCTGGTCATAGACCGGGCCGCGGGGGCGTTGACCCCCGGAACTCTCTCCAGGTAAACTCCAGGTAGTTATGGACAATCCTATCAAACGGAAATTATTCCCAGTTCCAGTTCACCTTAGGGATGCATTTGACCGAGAGGTAGACAAATTATTAAAACTAAAGATCATTGAACCTTCAGTATCTGCATATTGCTCACCAGTAGTCATGGTTAAGAAGGAGGATAATTCATATAGACTTGCTATTGACTTCAGAGGCCTTAATGCTATAACTCGGTGGGATGCTGAGCCTATGCCCTTAATAGATATCGATCTACACAAATTTTATGATGCTTCCTTCTTTTCAGAGATTGATATTGCACTGGCATATCATCAAGTAATGTTAGATCCTTCTTCTAAGCAGTACACCGCTTTTCCTACCCACCAAGGACTGATGCAGTATAGAACTATGCCCTTCGGTTTGGTAACTGCCTGTGCTACCTACGTGAGACTGATGAGAAAGGTCTTGGGTAATATGCCAAATGTTTCAGTTTATTTTGATAACATTTATGTAATGACATCTACGTGGGGCGAACATATCCAAACATTAATATCAGTTTTGCGTAGGTTATGCTCACATGGCCTCACTGCCAAGCCGAAGAAATGCTTCCTTGGGTATAACAAAATTAGATATCTCGGACTTATTCTTTCTTATAACTCTTTGCAGCCTCTCCCCAGTAAGATCAAAGCTTTATTAGAATTTAAATTCCCAAAAACCAAGAAGCTCATGCGTAGCTTTTTTGGTTCCATAAATTTTTATGCACGGTTTAACCCCAACATTACCGATCTTACAGGCAACTTATCTAACTACCTTAAAAAGTCTGTGAAGGAACCTCTTGAACTTTCCGACGTAGCTGGAGAAAAGTTTAATGAGATTAAAAACATCTCTAAAGACCCTATACTTAAGATTCCAGATATTAATAAACTGTTTTGTTTAAGAACTGATCCCTCCAATACCGTAATATTGTAATAATATTGCTCCAATAGGAGCAATATCATTACAGTATCATGATGGTACTTCCCTGTATGCTTCCTAAGCTGGAAGCTTCTTCCAGCGGAAACGAGATATTCCACCATAGAAAAGGAAAGTTTGGCTCTTGTGTGGGGTATCTCCAAGCTTAAATTCTACTTACTGGGTAAAGAATTCATTTTAGAAACGGATCACAAACCTTTGATATACCTAGAAACTTTGATTCTTTTTTATATTTTATTTAAAACAGTTCATATAATATACATAGATAGTTACGTATATAAATATGATGTAAATATACATAAAAAAGAGGCATTATCAGTGGGTGTGTTGCGGTCCACTAAGTAACACTATTCATAATGATTCTGATATACACCTAACTACATAACTAACACACTACTGCAAAATACACAGTGCTTCTATCATTGTTTTTTTCATAATGTAAAATAACACAAAGCACTTACAATACTAGTGACTCCCCCTCCCCCAACATTTACGTTATTGTTATTATTTTTTTTATATTTTATTTAAAACATCATAAATACAAGGCTGCTTAAAAATTAAATAGCATCACCATACATACTATAGAGTACACCAAGATTCACACCATAAATACCAGAAAAAAAAACTTTGTAACTAATACGAATAGATATATACGATATATAGGGATTGGCAGAGAGCATGCATAGTTCCTTTGTATAAAGGCAAAGGGGACAAAAGAGAGTGCAAAAATTATAGGGGGATAAGTCTGTTGAGTATACCTGGTAAAGTGTATGGTAGAGTTATTATTGAAAGAATTAAGAGTAAGACGGAGAATAGGATAGCAGATGAACAAGGAGGCTTTAGGAAAGGTAGGGGGTGTGTGGACCAGGTGTTTACAGTGAAACATATAAGTGAACAGTATTTAGATAAGGCTAAAGAGGTCTTTGTGGCATTTATGGATTTGGAAAAGGCGTATGACAGGGTGGGTAGGGGGGCAATGTGGCAGATGTTGCAGGTGTTTGGTGTAGGAGGTAGGTTACTGAAATCAGAGAAGAGTTTTTCGAGGATTAGTGAGGCTCAGTTAGAGATGTGGAAAGAGGGAAATTATTTCCAGTAAAAGTGGCCTTAACAAGGATGTTGATGCCCACCGTGGTTGTTTATATATTTATAGATGGGTTGTAAGAGAAGTAAATGCAAAGGGTTTCTTCAAGAGGCGGAGTTAAAAAATAAAGAATCGCCACAAAGTGGGAGTTTACAGCTGCTTCTTTGTGAAAACACGTGCTTTTGGGAGATCTGAAGAAGACTGTAAGTTGTGGATGAATTTGGTAGGGTGTGCAAAAGAAGAAAATTAAAAGTGAATTCAGGAAAGAAAGGTATTGGGATAACAAAAGATTAGGTGATGAAGATTGGATATCCAGATTGGGGGAGAGAGTATGGGGAGGTGAATGTATTCAATATTTGGGAGTGGCCTGTCAGCGTGGTCTATGAAAGTGAGGTGAATCATGAATTGATGAGGGGAAAAGGGTGAGTGGTGCACTTAGGATCTGTAGAGACAAAGAACTTTGCCCTTTGGAGGCAACGAGGGGGAATGTATGGGGATTTATAGTTTTACCAACGCTCTTATATGGGTGTGAAGCATGGGTGATGAATGTTGCAGCGAGGAAAAGGGCTGGAGGCAGTGGAAATGTCATGTTGGGGGCAATGTGTGGTGTGAATATAATGCAGAGAATTCGTAGTTTGGAAGTTATGAGGAGGTGCGGGATTACCAAAACGTTGTCCAGAGGCTGAGGAAGGGTTGTTGAGGTGGTTCGGACATGTAGAGAGAATGGAGCGAAACAGAGTGACTTCAAGAGTGTATCAGTCTGTAGTGGAAGGAAGGCGGGGTAGGGGGTGGGCCTAAGAAAGGTTGGGGGAGGGGGTAAAGGAGGTTTTGTGTGCGAGGGGTTTGGACTTCCAGCAGGCGTGCGTGAGCGTGTTTGATAGGAGTGAATGGAGACAAATGGTTTTTAATACTTGACGTGCTGTTGGAGTGTGAGCAAAGTAACATTTATGAAGGGGTTCAGGGAAACCGACAGGCCGGACTTGAGTCCTGGAGATTGGGAAGTACAGTGTCTGCACTCTGAAGGGGGGGTGTTAATGTTGCAGTTTAAAAACTGTAGTGTAAAGCACCCTTCTGGCAAGACAGTGATGGAGTGAATGATGGTGAAAGTTTTTCTTTTTCGGCCACCTTGCCTTGGTGGGAATAGGCCAGTGTGATAATAAAAAAAAAATATATACGACAAACACACCATAAAACGCATACGTACGTTTCACCAAAACCCCACAATCCCAAAAGATACAACTGTTTTGTGCAAACAAATATAACACTGGTGGAAACCCCACTAAACCCATTATAACCTACATGCACATCATACAAACATGTTACATTAATGATTAAACAATAGTTTATGTAATTTGCATACAAAATATACAATTGATTATAGAAATTCCAACTTAGACACAAATTCAATGATTTACTCTAACACAAATTCTTTTAACATAATAAATATTATATAAATTGACGATCATATTAATCGTCAGCAATTTCCATCCATTCTATATGTGTTCAATCTTGATACCTATGAACTACGTTTGAATCACAAACAACCAATATTACCAAATATTTATGGAAATTTTGACGACTCAGGGTAATGTACTCTGTTATATCCCTTTAATACTTTGGTGACTCACAGATAGATTGAAAGTAACAGGGAAGGGATAAAAACATGCAATATATATATATATAATATAGTAGGTTTGTAAACCCAAATATCGGGACCTATTAACCCCAATCAAAACAAAATACTAAGAAAACTTGTGACCAAGAAAAAACGATTTCTTTACAAAAAAGGAAAGCTTCAAAACAAACAAATACTGTAAAGGCACCACTGTCATTTTGTACACAAAAGGTATAGTAAGTAACTCTAACTCCAGAATCAACAAACACACATCCATAACAACTGGAATACATCCATGCCCAATCTCATATTCACACAACTCACACCTCCCCCCAAGAGACGAGCCAGCTATTGCCCACTGACCTACGCGGAAACTTACCGGGCATGCCCGTAAATTATTCACAAATTCACAAGGCTTTCAATAGTTAGCCTTTTATAACCGTCCCACCTCATCCCATACATTTCCCTATTCCTACACATTGTACGATAAAACGTTATTGCAAGGACACGCCTTCGCACCTCACTTACCCCTTTCCCCCTCATTACCCAAGAAATATAAATGTAATCCACGATAATATAATCTAAAGCTCGTCTAACTTCCTGGTCTAATCCACCGATGTCGAGACTCCCAGCATACATAAGGGGGATTACCAAGAGACCCCTGGCAGTCTTCAAGCTGGCACTGGACAAGCACCTAAAGTCGGTTCCTGATCAGCCGGGCTGTGGCTCGTACGTTGGTTTGCGTGCAGCCAGCAGTAACAGCCTGGTTGATCAGGCTCTGATCCACCAGGAGGCCTGGTCACAGACCGGGCCGCGGGGGCGTTGACCCCCGGAACTCTCTCCAGGTAAACTCCAGGTAAACTTAACGCGCGCAGGACCTGCTCCCCTCTCCCCCCCACCCTCTGTACCACCCTACCTAACCAACCCCTGACATCTTCTAAACCTTCGCAAAAATAGACAACATGAAAAGCCGTGTCTTCTCCTCCACAAAAGCCACACCCGCCACCTTCCACGACTCTTCTGGATCGTAGTATTGCCCCTGACGGCAATATACCATGTAAAAAAACGGAACATGACTTCACTCACCCTAGGCCGTAATTTCAGCTTACTAAATCTGAGCCAAATATTTTCCCACGAGTACATGGGGAACAAACCTTCTACTGGAGCTGCGCACGTACCCCCCAGTAACCTACTTAAAACCCTTATTTCGAATGTTTTTCCCCTTCCCCCTTCCATCGACAAAGCCCATAGTACAATCTCAAATTCCCTCAATTCCATTCCCCATACCACTTTTTCAACCTCATATATTACCAGTTCCATATTTCCCCCATCACACCACACGCCCAACCTCCCACTTTTGAAAAACACATTTCACCCTACGCTTTAAGTCCAACAATCCCAACCTCCTCGACGTACAGGTAACATAACAACCTCACGTTTTAACCAATCACACTCGATCCCCACAGAAAGGTAATACTCGTCTCAATATTCCATTGATCGCTGTTCCTGTAATTGGGAAAACAGCCGCAAGTGCCACACCTTACTATACAATAAAACGTTAACAACAATCACCCCGTTGGGCCAGGTGAGAAAGTTGGGCCTCAAAAAACCCAGACGCCATGACCTTTTCTATAGTCCTTACTGAATTTTCCTCCCGCCCACCCTCCAAATCGTCTTTATAAAATAATACCACAAATCTTAATGACATGCAGTGTGTTAACCACGTTACAGCTCACCATTCCACCCCCTTTCCAGGTAACCCAACCCCATGAATCATCGATTTTCACTATTTACTTTACCCTGGCTCGTTCAAACACACGGCACAACATCTTCCAACACTTTCATGACATCCGTTCACACACCAAAACAGTCGGTGTTTATCACATAACCTATTAATGCCGGCCAACATCTCCCTTCCCTACCCCCTCACCCGGGAATTGACTGTGCTCTCAACCATCCTGTAAAAGGATCCTGAAACACGCAAAAAGATCTGTGCATAGGGCCACCTTGTCGTAAACCTCTACCCATCTCAAAAGTCTGTCCCCATACACCCAATTTATTTGTACTCTCATCTTTGCTCCCTTAACAGCGTTTTTTACCCCATCCAACTATTTCTTCACCGTAACCCTTTCTCCTAAGTATACTCGGGAGTGACCTCTTCCACTCTATCATAGCGCTGCCAGTCTAAGGCAGTAAAAGCCGCCCCTCCCCCCCCTTTGATCCACAAAACTTCTTAAAATCCCGTGACCTTCTAAAATCGACCTGCCGGCAACCCAACTGCGATGGTGAAAAAAACCCTCCCCACAAGCATTTCACCTATTACCCAAAATTTTAGCGGGGAAAACCCTTTTAGCTTGCCAGAGCAACGATATTGCCCCTAAACTTCCCAAGGTCTGCTGCCCTTTGTCTTCGGGACCAGCACCACATTTTTGTATTCTGCTTATTCCCTAACATACCCTTCCCTTATACAATTTAATAATTTACATGAAATTCCCAATCAGCGCCCAATGCTGTAAATAAAATTCACGGGTTTTTAAAAATCAATTTCCGGGGCTTTGCCCATTCTCATCCGTGTAACAATTTCAATTTCCTCCCAGTAATATCCCCACCCCAAAACCTTCCCATCACTATGACCCCAAATTAACTTGCATATGTGAAAAACCCATTTAATTCCCCTTCATCCATCATACTGTTTCCCGTGTTTTTCTATACCACATATCCGCTATGCCTTAGCATTCGTGTTTCTTACACTTGAAATCTCTATGGATTCCCTCGCCATTACCCCCAACTGGGATTTCCATCCACCTCTTTTGCTTTTGCTGCCGCAACAACACGCAGTGGTTTTTTCTCCCCCCAAAATTTTTTCTAACCGCTTGCCCCCGCCCCCCTTGAAACCACCATTATGCAAAGTTTGCAAGTCTCTTTTTGCTACAATCTCTCCATGGGGGGAAACACCCCCCACCCTTTCCCTGCCCCCTAACAACCCCTTAATCGATCCTCTAAATAATTACTATCCATATTTTTGAGTGTTTTTACGTTTACCCTCCCTCACGTAAAAGGTTTTTCCTTTCTTTGCTACCGATCCCACCCAAAGTCTTCTACCCCCCTGAGCTTCCCCTTTAAAGCTCTTTCCACAGCATGAAAAAACCCCCTAAACCTTCCCCATCACCTAACACATAATTTTAATTTCAATAAAAGGCCCTAAAAATTCCGTATCCCCCCCCACCCCACCCCCATACTACGCCCCCATGATCTGACAAGACCCTTGACCGTATTAAAAGACTTTGCAAATACCCTTTAAAATTTAACTCTGTCCAACCTTGCAGCTTCCCTTCTGATTAAAGTAGTTCCGTTTCCCAACCCCTCCCCCCCAAAAAATCACGAACTTAAATCCCTCAAAAAATCTCTGAGAGGGCGACATATCCCGCCCCTTTTTGGTTTGACGTCAGCCCCCATGATGACACAGTTCCCGTCACCCCCCACTATCGCCAATTCCGGAAGTTGTTTCGCAAAAATAAACAAGGACTTACACACAAAATCCTTTTGTACCCTTCGTGCTATTCTCGCAGGGGTTATACTCACTTTCTAAAGAAACTACGCTTTCCCATCCAAGTTTCATCCACCCTCAGCACCATCCCACCCCCCTCACATTGTGCAAATACAACGGGCTCGTCTTTCAAACGGTAGTTGCAGGGTCAGTACTTTATAACTGCAAACCTCCATCACCTCCCCCCTCTTTTGAAATTGTGTTCTTGAAGGTACATAACATCAAATCTATATTTGCTAAGGAAAATTGTTTAACCAATCTCTCTTTAGTCTAGTAAATAAACCGTTAACATTAGCAGTCATAAACCTAAGGCCTGTTATGTTTTCCACCCTTGCCTCTTCTCCTCTTCGTTAGTCTCCATCTTGAATTGTTATTTCTATGGGGTTTTCTTTAAGATACCTTCCCTTTGCCTCCCTTTTGTGATGCGCTCATCTCATCCCTTTCCTCTCACATCCTATCAGTTTTGTCTTCCCAGTCCTCTGTGCTGGCATCCAGTACGTCATATGATCTGACGTAGCTGACTCGTATCCTCGTAAACGTCTTATCCTCCATGTCAAGTTATGAGGAAGCCTCCGTTGTATTGACATCCACTTTACAGTGAGGTATTGAAGTCCTCCGCCCCCCCGTATGTCTTTCAGTCTCGTCGTCATTCCGCGAGTCTCTTATTGTTTACAATCTGGACTCAAAAACGTCTCCAGCTAAGTCCATTCGTAGACGGAAGCTCCACAACAGGTTGGTGGGAAAAGGTCTTTAAAACCTTCGTTAATTCTTCCCATATATTTAACTCGTCATTTCGGCAGCGGTTACCAATCCAGCTGGTGTATTGGCAATGATCAGATGCACGGGAGCTCTGGGGAGGACTCACTTCATTTCGAAAAGCCCTGTTCCCACCATCTACTCTCCACAAAACGACCACCGCCCTTCCTCTGATGATCGATGCTCACTTCAACCAGTGTGACCGGGGCTACCTCATCTTGCACAGGTTTGGTCACAGTTCTGTTCTTCTCGACATGACCGCCGTATGTGGTCCATACTCTCACAAATGCGACACGTATCGCCGTTGTTCAGGATATTAAAACCATTACTGTGTCCTAAAATCTTGAAGATACACGTATGGATGGTTTTATGGGTTGCCGCAACGTCATTTTAAGACTGAAAGTTCTTCTGATACCTTGTAGGCACCCATCCAACCCACTTTACATGCTGGGCAGAATGCACGGTCCCATATTTTCAAATAGTTTTGATGTCAGCTTTCGTTCCCTCAAAGGAACATCCGCAACTTTATCAGGTATAATTATCGAGGGACACGTTCCACATCTCACTCGCAAAGCAGGCGTAACGTCAAAACCACACATCTTGAAAGCGCGTAACCACCGATTCATAAACTGTCGCAGAAGCAAGTTTCACAAAGATTCTATGCCACTCATTCAATGCTACCCATCAATTAACAGTCTTGAATGCATATGTTCCCTGATTATCTTGGTTATGAGGATATCTGAGCTGAACTAGGTGTAATCACACCTCGAAGGTTCTGAAATACACAATAGTATTAATGTGTTGCCCCCCCCCCCCCCGATGGGACAAACCGCCATCTTGACACCAGTAATTTTCCAGCGGTGTCAACAGAGACACAACAACATCTCCTCATTGTTCGCATCGCTATTGGGCCGTGCAGACGGGCTGTGCAGTAGCTCCCACTTCACCTGGTTTCTGCGCAGTTTTCACCTGATCAACATGGCGGATTACACCGGCAGGAGGATTAACACAGTCTGCATTGAGCTGTTAAGGGGTTCTCTGAGCTCTGCTACGATGAACGTACTTCTTCCTGCAATTATTAGGGATCTATATGGCATACGTAACGAGGAACTGTATGGTGTGGCCCTTAACGGGATGAAAAGAGTATTTGTGAAGTTTCTGAAGGGCAGTTCTTACAGCAGTGTGGTTGGAGGAGTACCAGGGAACGCCGAATGTGCCTCAACTCGACGATGGTGTGTGGTATGCATGACGTGTTACTTATACATGTGAGTTTTTTTTACGGGTGAAAATGTACCTTGAGGCAACCCAAGTTTGGTATAGAGGACGTTTTCAGCAATTACGGAGAATCTGAGGCTAGAGAGGGGTATGGCGGGAGGGACCCATATGAGGGCATACCCGGTAGGTTATACAACATCAAGATGACATTAAAGAAGCCATACCTTCGTATGTGCTGTTAACAGGCAACAGAACACAGGTATATGTGTCTTATGCGGGACAAAGGAGGAAGTGTCGTCTTTGCAACTCTTATGGAACATATAGCGGTGCAATGTGGCACGGTAGAGTGGCCCCAAGGGTACTGACCTGATGGAGGAGGCCCCAGCAGACGTGTGTGGTGGGCGAACGGCGAAAAAACTGGGGACTCCCCTCTATGGAGTGAGGAGGTGGAAAAGGAAGGCAACTAAAACAGTTGGGAACGTGTGTCACACTCCCGGTGGAGGATGGAGATCTTCTCCAAACCTGTGGAGGGGAGGAGTGGCGGGAGTCGAAACAGGATGTGTACCTTGAGTCTGTGCCTCCAGGAATTCTTGGAGGCGGCTTTCCGTAGGAGAGGGGTCATGGATGGCGGCCCCCCAGTGATAGGCAGCGATTGCAAGGGCTGAGTGAGAAGAAGGGAGAACAGGGGGAATGTGGACAGGATACAGATTGTGGTGGAGAGGTTACACAGGGAGGATGTATCTGAGGGAAGAGTTGGCTTTGGATGGGCAGCTCTAGGAAGCGCCAAGGGGTGACTGAATTAGACGACGTTTAATCACCTGGGCAAAGACCAGGTTAAGGCAGGCATGGGCAGAGGCGGTACGAAAATCACCTACAGGGGGGGGAAGCACAGGGAAAATCGGGGGGGAGGGACAGGGGTGTAGGGGGTCTTATTAAATAAGAGTAGTAAGAAATTGTGAGCAGCTTGAAGGGAAGTGTGAGCAAGCCACAGCGGCCACAGAGGTAAGCTGCCTTTCCTTGACGGTTCAGGTGTGTAACACTAAATGTAATGCCTAAAGGATGAACGTAAAAAGGGTATGGTTGGAGTGTCATCAAAAAGGTATGATGTGGATGTTTGTTTCCTACAGGAACAATAACCATAGTCAGGTAGTGAGTTATTCGAATGGAGAGGATATAAGTTGTTTTGTAAGCATGACAAAACTTTTTAAAGGAGGAGTGGGTTTTGTTTAAAGGAGACCAGTCATTGGAGTCATGGGGGGGGAGGGAGGGGGGAGGGTTTGTTCGAGGGGATGGGTGGTGGGGGGAGAGCAGGGTATGTTTTGTTGGGCTTTTATATGCCGCGAATTGGTAAACGTGAGGATAAAAACAGACTTGTTCGGGACGTATTGTTTATACTATCTTAGGAAGGGTTTACCTGCTATTGCGATATTGGAGGTGATTGAATTGTGTGATTAGCAAGGAGAAGTATTACCTAGGGGGGCGGGGTGTGGTTGGGTGTCTTACTGGATGCTTTTCGAGACGTCGGGGGTCGTTAGATGTGGTCGGAAGGCGGGGTATCAGGTGGAGGCACACCTATGTACAGGGGAGTTATTGAGGCAAGCGTTGGATAGGGATTTATGTGGGCAGGGGATAGGAGTGGAGAGGTTTAGAAAAGTAGACGTGGGGTTTGTACTGATACAAAGGCGACAGTGTTGGCTGACTGCGGATGGGATGGTATTGCCGAGAATATATCAGAGTTCTTGGAAATGAAATGTGAGGCTTTTTACAGGAGGAGATCAAGGTTGAGTCCTTTCAGGCATGGTGAAAGGGTTTTGGGAGGCATAGGGAAGAGGAGGTGATTTGCTAGATTGGGGAGTTGCAGGCAAAGGTGACAGATTGCAGGATTTTTTAAGAAGAGGGGCAGGGAACGGGCACGCTGAGAGGTCTTGGATTGCAGAATTATTGAAGAGGGCCAGTTGAATGATTTTATGGGGGGGGGAGGGAAGGTGTGGGGAGGAGTTTATGGGGGAAATTAGAAGTCATTTAGTAGAGACGATGCATAATGAATCGTTTTGATGCACTCAGGGTCAGGGCAGGCTTGGAGGACGTACTAAAAGGTGATAAGCCAACAGGGTTTGTACTCTGAAAATTCAAGGACAGACAGTTGAGGAATACCGTGGCACATATTGTCGTGGAGGGGGGGGAGGGTTATGTGCAGGGACAGGGTCTCTCGGACACAGATTGTATCAGTAGGTATACCGATTCTTGGTTTATGGAGAAATGGAAAATAAGGGTAGGGGTGGTTGGGTTAGAAACATTTAGAGATATAGGGGTTCATCAGGTTTTGGGGCAGGGGGATAGGGACATGTTGGAGGGTGGCATTAAGGAGGCAGAGGTGGGGGAGGTGGTGAATGGGTTGAGTCAGGGGAAGGCACCAGGAATAGATGGGTTATCTAATGATTTTTACAGAGCACATTGGGAGGATCTGAGGGAGTGCCTAGTGGTGGTTCTGAATTATATGTTGAAACGTGGTAGGTTGGCGCAAACACAGAGAACTGGGGTTATTGTTTTGGTGCCAAAGAAGGGGAGGGAGAAGAAGGGGTTGGGAGATTATCGTCCGTTGTCGTTAATGTGTACAGATTACAAAATTTTTGCGAAGGTATTGGGTAACAGGTTAAAGAAGGTAATTGGGAATAGCATACATGAGGGTCAGTATGGGATACCGGGACAGACTATGAAGAATGGGCACAGTGGGATAAGGGATTTTATAGAGAACTGCCAGGGAGGGGGTGTCCTTGGCTTGGATTGGGCTCAGGCCTATGACTGCGTGAAGAGGGACTTTTTGTGGGGATGTTTGGAGAAATTGGGTTTTGGAGGGGGGGGGGGTAGTGAGGTGGGTGCGCACTCTATATGAGGGGGCTGTCATGAGGGTGCAGGTTAATGGAAAGCTGGGGGGGACGGTGATGATGGAACAGGGATTAAGGCAGGGTTGTCCGCTGTCGCAGTTGCTCTTTGCATGTGTGCAACATCCTTTTTATGAGGCTGTGGAGGAGGAATTGCAGGGGGTAGGGGGGGAAGCATGGGGGAATAGTAGGTTATGTGGATGACACAACTGTTTTAGTTACATGTGGGGAGGCTTTAAGAAGGGTGGGAGAGGTGATAAGGAGTTTTGGAATGTTTCAGGAATGGTAGTTAATTTAGCAAAGTCTAGGTTATTGGAGGTAGGAAATTGGGTTGGGGGAGATTGGGGGAGGAGATGGGATGGACGGTTTGTGACAGAATTAGGGTGTGTGGGATATGGTATATGAAGCAGTTGCAGGAATGTAGGAGGATTAACTCAGAAACAGTCACGAGTAGGGTTATAGGAAAGTTAAAAGGTTTGAGGGTTAGTGAAGTGGCGTTACAGCAGAGAGTGTTGGTAATTAACTCGCTGGTGTATAGTAAGGTCTGGGGTGTGGCGGAGGTGTTCCCTTTGAGGGTGCAGGATATACAGGAAATACAGAGGAGGGTGTTGAGGTTTGTGTGGGGGTTTTGGAGGGCCTTGTTGTCCAAGGAGGTGGTCATGATGGAGGTGAAACGGGGGGGACTAGGTTTGTTGGCCTTAGGGCCTAGGGTAATGGCATTATATATTAAGCAGAGGTATCTAAGGGTGGGGGGGGCGAGGGTGTTAGGGTGGATAGGGTGATGAGGGATGCTAGAAATGGTGGTGTGGCAGGGACTTGAGAAAGTGTGAAGATGTAATAAGATTCTTGTTGACAGTGAGGCAGGTTAAAAGTTTGAAGGTAAACACAGTGTGAGTGTGGTGTGGGAAGGGGTGTATTGCAGGGGGTCGCAGTATACCCCATGTATAACTGGAGGGTCATATGGGGGGAGTTCAAGAAGCTTAGGATACCAGCAAGAGTCAGGGAGATGGTATACCGTTTTCTCATGGGTGTGGTTGCATCTAAGCAAGTGTTGCATAAAATGGGGTTGGTGAGAGAGGCAACATGCTTATTCTGTGGGGAGGAGGAAACTGCCTATCATGTGGTATATTTTTGTTCATCTTTGGGCGTGGTGAGAGTCTGGATGGCGGGAGTTATTAGGTTGTTGGGGGGGGGGGGAGTTGGTCTTTTCTTAGATCTTTGTCGATGGATGTTAGTGGGGTAGCAAGTGAAGTGGGGAGGGCTTTGATGTATGTTATGGCAGATTATTTGCATGTTTCTTGGGGTATGAGGCAGATTAAAGGGCAGTTGAGGATAAAAGCGTTAGCAGCAAGGTTCTTTAGGACAAGGTGTAGGAATAGATTAATATATGGGGGGAGAGGGGAATCAAGTTTTTCGGTAGGTTATCGTAATCTCACTGTAGCACAACTTCTCAGGGAACAGGGGGGGGGCAAGGGACGGGTCTCCTTTAATGTGAGAGGGGGGGTGTAAGGTTGTGCTAGTAGTGTTGAAGGTGATGAGAGAGTGAGCTAGTGAGAGCATACATTCGCAAACTGGTTATGTTCCTGGAGAGTTATTTTATATTTGTGTTCAGTACCATGGTTTCATTCAGTAACAACTAGAACGTCATACATTTACATATTTTGGTTTAGGTATATTTATTACACTCACTGTCAAGGATAGGTGGCTACGCAGCTGTTATGTGTTTTATGTCATGCAGTACTGAACAGGTACAAAAATGATACAACCAGTGATTTATAGTAATTCATTGAACTCATCGCTTTATTGCCGTGAGGTTGTGCTGCGCACACGCTCCTGGTTGAGAGGCCTTCCTGCGCAGATTGATTTTCACAGGATGGCGCAGACTATCAGAAGGCACGTCAACACTGTGTGCTTTGATTTAGTGTGGGGTGTAGTTACGCCTCAGTCCGCACAGGTGCTTCTACCTTTGATTATTCGCGACACATACGGCATTGCTGATCAAGATTTGTATGGAGTATCGCTCAACGGGGCTTACCGAATATTCGTTAAGCTACGATCGACGGCAGTGTATGAGCGCCTGGAGGAGCAGTATCAAGATGGCTGTGTGGACGTAAACTCGGCAATACGAGTTCGTTTAATTGACGTGTTGCTACACTACACTTGGGTGAAGGTACGCAACGTGCCTTTCGAAGCTGATGAGGCAGATATACGGAACGTTTTTGAACGTTACGGTACTGTGCATCTGGCAATGGCAGGTACCTGGGTGGATGGGGCGTACGCCGGCTGGCCGGAGGGTACGTTCAACCTAAAGATGATGCTGAGGCATCCCATCCCGTCGTTTGTCATCCTGGACGACTTTCGGACGCAAGTGATGGTGTATTACGCAGGGCAGCACAAGACTTGCAGGCTATGTGGCGCTTATGACCATATGGCAGCACAGTGTGAGAGGCAGCAGCAACGACAGGATGCAGACAGAAGGACGGAGTGAGGGCCTGACCCGAAAGCGGGGCCTGCCAGCGGGACGCCTGTAAAGGGCCATAGTTCGTCTTGGAGCGAGGAGGTGGAGAGAGAGTTTCCGACGGTGGGGTGGAGCCCATCAATGCCTGTAGGATCTACAGTCTCCGGTTTGGTGGAAGGGGAGACCAAGTTGAGTGGAGGAGAACGAGCAGAGGATGTGGCTTTGGAGCAGTTGACGGAAAAGTTTTTGGAGACGAAGAGAGCTGGAGATGATGTACAATCGGTGGTGGGACCTGAGGAGAGTGAGGACGAGAGGAGAGACAGACAGCTGACTGCAGGTGCCTCTTCTACGGGAATGGTGACTGTGGTCGAGGTGGCGGCGGAGGTGCATTGTGAGGCATCCCCCGACCAGACCATGGATGCAGAGAGTGTTCGGCGAAAGAGGGCGGCAACGCACTCTGATTCCGATGATGTCTTTACCCCGGTGCAGAGACCGGGGAAGAAACCGTGGGCTGACGTGGTGAGTGGAGGCACCACAGGTGTGTCCGGTCAGGTGTTCGACCGGGGAGGGAATAGAGCTCACTGTGGTGAGCATGGTGGGAAAAGTAGGAAGGCTGGTGACGTGTCTATGAAAGGAGTTACAGGGCAGCATGTAAAACCCTTCAAGAAGGTTTCGGGTGTATGACTGTGAATGTAAATGGGTTGTGTGTGAATGTGAAGCGTTTGTGGCTCCAGGGGTTTTAGAGGTGTCATGCCATAGATATTGTATTCATGCAGGAGCATAACTTTAAGGCGGGTCAGGATTTGAATGTGGATGGATATCGTGTGTTTGTGGCATATTCGGACCGTTTGAAAGGTGGGGTTGAAATTCTGATTCGGGAGACGAGCCCCTTTGTTGTAATTAGATGTGAGGGAGGGGAGGAGGGTAGGGTACTCCGGGTAGATGGATGGTGGAAAGGTGAGTGACTGGCAGTGGTTTGTGTGTATGCGTGGGCGGAGCGTGATGTACGGGTGAAGAATGAATTTGTGCGTGATGTTTTGGTTTATTATTTGAGATCTCGTCCCTCGGTAACAATCGTGGGTGGTGATTGGAATTGTATAGTACGTAGAAAGAATGTGGAGCCACGGGGGGCAGGGTGTTTTTTGGTTAGCCTAAGGGATCTTTTGCTGGGCGTGGGGTTAAGGGATGTTATTGGAGGTGGGGACCTAATGGTTGAGCATACATTTCATAGACAGGGATACGCGGCCAGGCTCGATAGGTTATATGTGACGAGAAGTGTGCGGGTGATGTGTGTGCGTACGGTAGATGCTGTATACACGGATCATAGAGCTGTTTATATGGACTTGACTTGGGCCAGCTTACCTAAGAGCTATCCAGGGTATTGGAAGTTAAATGTGAGACTTCTTGGGGTGGAGGAGGCGGGGTTAGATTTTAGGACAAAGTGGGAGAATTTGTGGGGAGAGGGTAGGGATGTGGGTGACTTGCTGGGGTGGTGGGATGGGGTAGCTAAGGAGAGGATTCGGCGGTTTTATGTGAGATGGGGAAAGTACCAGGGTTGGATGACGTACGGGTTGCAGCAGTATTTCGAGGGTAGGTTGCAAAGTTGTTATGAGAAGGGCGTGCAGGCAGGGCAGTATCCCATGGAGGAAATTGAATTGTTGAAAGGGAGGATTCGTGATTTGCAGAATGACAGATTTGATGCGGTGAGAGTGCAGGGTGGAATTGAAGAGGCGGTGTGGGGTGACCGACCATCGGCCTGTGTGTTACGGGGACAGAGGCAGCGACGTATGGCTATGGAAATTGATAGGCTGGTGGTACATGAGGACTTAGGTGGATATAGGGCGGGACATGAGTTAAGAACAACGGAGGCAATGAGTGATTACGTGGATAGGTGGTTTGGCAAAAATTTACTGAGTGTAGGGGTGGATGTGGAGGCTTTCAGGAGGTTGGGGGAAAATGTATCTTGTGTGCTAAGTAGCAGTGATCGCATGGCGTTGGGGGGGGGATATTGAAGAAGGGGAGGTTTGGAGGGCTTTGGAGGGGATGGCACGAGGTAAGGCTCCAGGTCTGGATGGCTTGCCCTGCGAGTTTTATGTGAGCCATTGGAATGTGTTGAAGTCCTTCTCAGTAGAACTAATGAATACGATGAAAAGGGAGGGGAGGATGGGCAGGTTGCAAGGAACTGCTGTTGTGGTTTTAGTGCCAAAAGGTAAGAAACAGGACACGGTGCGGGACTTTAGGATAATATCATTGCTGTGTGCTGATTATAAGATTTTTGCAAAAATTTTAGGAAATAGGATGAAGTGTGTGGTGGATAGAGTGGTTGCGAGAGGACAATATGGTGTGTCTGGGAGGACGATGTATGACGGGCATAGTATTATAAAGAATTTTGTGGAAGAGTCGGGAGGGGAGCAGGGGGGGGTGTCTTAGCGTTAGATTGGCAGGCGGCGTATGATAGTGTAGAACGTGAGGTATTGTGGTACATATTAAGGAGGCAGCTTTTTGGGGAGGAGGTGGTGCATTGGGCAGAGACATTGTATACAGGTGTGGGAGTGTGTGTACAGGTAAATGGGAAGTTGGGGGAGTGGGTATCCAGGGGTCAGGGTATTAGGCAGGGTTGTCCCCTGTCTCAATTGTTGTTTGCCTGTTTAACAGACCCTTTCTATAGAAAGGTGGAAGAGTGTATGGAGGTGGATTGGGGAGTAGGAAGTGGAGAGCAGGGAGTAATAGGGTATGTGGATGACACGACAATACTCGTGCGAACGCAGAGGAGTTTACGTGCGGTTGGAGATGTTATTGATAATTTCGCGGGGGTTACCGGGTTAAGAGTTAATGTGGAAAAATCAAAATTACTGGTCTTAGGAGATTGGGTGGGAAGAGAGAGTTGGGGAAGGAATGTACGTTGGAATATGGTGGACAGGATAAAAGTGTGTGGAATAGTGTATATGAGTAGTGCGAGAGAGGCGAGGATGGTTAATTCTGGACTTGTTGTGGATCGAATGGTGGGGCGATTGGATGGGTTGAGACAAACTCATTTGACAGTACATCAGCGTGCGATTGTTGTGAATGTGTTGTTATACAGCAAAGTCTGGCACGTGGCTGCGGTATATCCGTTAGCAGGTCCAGATGTTATGAGGCTGTTAAAGAGGGTTTTCCATTTTCTTTGGGGTTCCGGGTGTGAATGGTTGAGTAGGAGTGTGGTTACTTTAACGGTCAACAGAGGAGGATTGGGGTTGATTGATTTACGGTTAAGAGTCAAGTGTATTTATTTGAAGTGGGGGTTATGCCGTGTGCGGGGTCATGCAGGGAGGGGCGTGAATGGCTTGCATGAAGAGGCGCGAATGTGGTGGGGAGGGTCGGAGATGAAGGTGTGTGAAGACGTATTGCGGGCGTTGATGCATGTACGGGACCCTAATAAAAGTTCGAGTGGGTGTTTTAGAGCGTGTTGTAAGGGCGAATGTAGTCGTGAAGGCTGAGAGTATCTACCCTATGTATGCGTGGAAGGATATATGGGAAAGATTACGATTGATGCACGTGCGTCCAAATGTGCGAGAGGTATTTTTCCGTTTTCTCCATGGTATACTGCCGTCGGGTGCTGCACTTAAGGAAAGAGGGTTGATGGTGGAGGGCGCGTGTCGGGTGTGCGGGGATGAGGAGACGGCGTTTCATGTAGTGTATTTTTGTGATAATTTGGGGAGTATCAGGGAATGGATGGGTAAGGTTCTGAGGACAGTGGGAGGAGGCGGGATATCAGTATTGAGGGCGTTAAGTTTGGACGTGGGAGGCGTCGAGGCGCCTGTGCAACGTGCAATCACGTATATAATTGCGGATTTTGTTTTTGTATCCTGGGCGATGAGAGGGAATGGGGATTGGGAGGTGCGCAAAAGGGTGTTGGCGGGGACCATTTATAGAACGTTGTGTTATAATCGGGAAATATATGGAAGTCGCTGGGACCTGGCTTTTTCAGCAGGGTATCATAGTATGAGTGTGAGAGCATTGTTAACGTTGTGAAAGGGGGGGGGGATTGAATTTCAGGGGATGGAACGGGCTTGTCTCCGGGGTTGGGTATGCACAACGGCTGGTTTACTGTGTGTATCTGTGTAATGCGTGGTTGAGGTAAATGTGGTTGTGTGAGTGGATGTGGTGGTGAAGTTATATGTGTTATAGATGTCTTAAGTCAGAGTCTACTGCCTTCTTTCTTTGTTGAAGTACTTGATGTACCTTTCGGCTATGGTCTGGCAAACGGGGTTTTATGTTTTTGTACTGAGAATTTTATTGCTATATTATATAATGTGTATAGCCTGTAGATGAGGGCGGAATGCTTATGGCTTTTCTAGTTTTGTGGCTAACTCGTAAGACTTGTGGTAAGGCGAGTATGTGTGACTGTAGGGAACTTATGTACTGGGGGGTTAGTTGAGTAAGAGTATGTACTTTGTTTTATCATGAGATTGTGATGTAGGTTCTTTCGGTTATCGATTATTTGTGTTGGTTGTGAGTAACCGATATACTAAATAAATAAAAATAAATAAAATATTCTTCTTATTGTATTGTATTGTGCATTGGCAATATGTCCCAGTATATTATGTAAATAGTGTATACCCGAAGGGATTATGGATTTATTTATATTATTGAACCTGCTACAGGGGTCACCTACATGTTATGTTCTTGTTGTTGTTCTTGTGTACATAGGGTTAAGATTGCCCATCTTTCTTAATGTTATGTTTTGTCACAAGCAATATTTTCTAGTATATTTGTGTAACCTCTTGTGTTTGTTAATATTGTGTTTGTTATTTGCTATTGTACATTCTGAGAGATTGTGTTTCAAAATGTGTTTATATTCAATGTGTATCAACCCTTGTTTAAGGGGTTTTTATGTTAAGCTATGTATTGTATTTTAAATAAAAAAAAAATCTTTTTATTAATATGAGATATGTTAAAAAATTAAAATGAAACAAGGAAACATTGTAGGTCAAGTATGGGATGATGCTTGTATTTTTGTAGTTTTTTTTTAAATTGTATATAAAACATCATAAATTACAAGGTAGAATAAAATATTAAATACCTCAATAATACAGGATCTGAACAAGATTACGAAGAATTATATCACAAGCGCAAGAAAAAAATTTTGAAACATGCAAAATACATACACACCATGCACTGACACACATTACACAAAATGATAATATATCTGTCACATACACACAAAACTGTTGGAGGGGGGACCTCCCCCCCATGAAAACTCATCTATAAATACACACACATCATTCACACACGTATTGATCACAGCAGTGATCAAACATAAATTTTCGTAACTTTATATATACATACAACTGATTATGAGATTTAACTTAAGAACAAAGTCTGGTAATTATCCGAAAACATTTCTCTATAACAAAAATAAGCATTACACAAAATTACATAAGTGTATAAAGCATCAACAACTGCAAAATGTTTACAGCATACGTTGCATCAGCAATGAAACTTAATAACATTACAAAAGTGATGGAAAACAAATTATGTAAAAACGAATATAAACCTCGTCTAAGCGAAAAGAAATTCACTACAAATTTACAATAAAAAACTGCGAAATTACATACCAGAAAAATTATCTTTGCAACAACTGGTAGACTAACATGGACAGTGACTTTTATAACTCTTTTAATCTCAAGGACCTATTTTATACAAATCTTGGGCTCATCAAAATCTTGCACACAAAACTTACATGTCAACACAGCACCACTCAGTACATACCTTCCCGACCCTCACATTCCTTCACCAGTCCTTTACCTTATACACTCTCCCTCCGAAAAACTAATTGCAACCTGCTTATAAAGGAAACCAGTCCTTTAAGTATAATTAACTCGCCAACTGATTGAGGCCATTGACCGTAAGTTTGCAGTAGGTCTCCGGAAAACGTGTCCTCCACTGTCCCCCGTAAATAAGTTTGTTTCTGCAAACCGTTCTATATATGCCCGCCGCAATTGCTCTAATCCTAATTCTTCCTCCTCCCGTGTCCCTCATCCCCCAGGAAATATACAGAAAATCCACCACTACATACATAATGACCCTTTTCACTTCTCTGGAGACCCCGCGTACTTCTAATGTTAAGGCTCGCAGGGTCTCTACATTACCCCCACCCATCAACCTAAAAACCTTCGCTAACCACACCCTTACCTCCCTCAACTCTTCACAGAAATAAACTGCATGAAAAGCTGTTTCCTGTTCTCCACAGAGATCGCAGGTCTGTTCCCTCACCAATCCCATTGAACACAAAACAGCTTTCGATGCTAATATCCCCATTATAAACCTATATACAAACTCCCGTACTCTCGGCATTAACTTAAGCTTTCGAAAGTCATTCCATATCATACCCCAATCATACAAGGGATAAACCGATACCCCCTGTATGATTTCCGGCCTTCTACTCATCGTCACCAAACGCCCACCCTAAGTTTTCACCTCCCTAATCAATAACAATAACCTCAGCATATCCTCGCATTCAATTAATTCTTTTCCGCTCCACCATCTCCACACATCCTTCATCACTTTCCCCACTCTAACCCCTCTTCCCCCCCCTCCCTAACGAACCTTTGTTTCACATTATTATAAAGCCTTTACTCTCGGCCCCAACGCTAAAAGACCTACTCCTCCACTGCGTATATTTGACATCACCACCTCCTTGCTTAGCCATGCCCTCCCGAAACCCCAAACATAACGTAATGCCCTCCTCTGAATCTCATGTATGTCTGGAGTCCGCATTGGATACACCACAGCCATACTCCATACTTTACTATAAACTAATGAATTTTCAATTATCGCCCGCTGTTGTAAGGTGACGTCCCCGCCATAAACTCCTTAAAC
Organism: Cherax quadricarinatus; assembly: GCF_026875155.1. Lineage (NCBI taxonomy): Eukaryota > Metazoa > Arthropoda > Malacostraca > Decapoda > Parastacidae > Cherax > Cherax quadricarinatus. Next base: position 7,065,991 of record NC_069494.1, read on the forward strand.
TTTTTACTGCTTCTCCACCACCACCTCCGAATTCACCTGCCTAGCTCCGCGCATCTGCCATGTATATAACTCACAAATTTTTAGCCTATCCACTACTTACCCACCCAAACTCCAACCCAAGCCCCCCCCCCACCCAGGCACCCACCTCCAGCAAACTTGATTTTGCTCTGTTCACCCGCATGCCTGATGCCCTCCCGAAAAGCTCCAACACACTTTCCACCGTACGCAATCCCTCCACTCCTGCCATCAGAACAGTGGTATCATCCACATACCCCACCACATCTATACACCCATCCTTCTCCCTGTTTAAAATCCCCCTCCCCTCAACGAGCCCATAAAATGGATGCTGCATACACGCAAACAATATTTGAGACAGGGGACACCCCTGTCTCAAACCCCTCTCCATCCTTACAGGCCTTCCCAACATACCATTAATTTGTACTCGCACCATTGCAGACGAATACATTGTATCAACCCACCTCACCACTCCCATGCCAAAACCGAGATGCAACAAACTAGCCCTCAGAAAGTTTCTATCTACACAGTCGTACGCATTTTCCCAATCAATGCCCGAAAGCCCTCCCCCACTGCAACCCTCCAAAAAATCCCTAATGCAGCCATGCCCATCTCTCATGCTTCTGCCCGGAATACCCATCTGCCCCTTATGAATAACCCCACCTAACACCTTCTTCATCCTATTGCCCAATATCTTCACGAAAATCTTGTAGTCGGCACACATTAGCGAAATAGCTCTGTACTCACTCAATACTCTTCCCTCTTGCTTTTTGCGTACTAATACGACTACACCCGTTCGCTGAGTCTGTCCTAACTGTCCCTCCCGTCGCATACAATTCATGACCCTCACCAGACAGTACTTAATGTGCTCCCGTTAATTCTATAAAAATCATTTGATATCCCATATATACCCGGCGCCTTGCCAGTACTCATATTGAACACAGCCTCCTCAACTTCTCCCATGCTAATCTCGCCTCCCATCCCCATGCCCTCCTCTCCACATGACCCTAAACCCCTCCCTCCCCCACACCTGAATAGCATCGCCCTCCTCCCCCTTCCCCCACTTCTTTTGGAACCAGAAATCAGCATAATTGCTCATGCCTTCTGTAGTATTCAGTACCTGTCCCTTGTGATAACCACCCATATCCTCACTTACCTCCAAGTTTAAAATAGTCGAATCCCTCTGCCTTACCCTAAAACCTCGCAAAACACTTCCCGAAGGTTTATCACCCCACAGCACAGCCTCCATTCCCGCCCTTACACGTACTGCATCAAATCTACCATTATGAAACTCAGCCAACCTGTCCTTGAGTTGCACCATGTGACCGTACTGCCGCCCCCCCCCTTCCTCATAACACCCATTTAGCTGATATTCAAAATAGTTTTGCAACCCATACCTCCACCCTGCCTCTTCCCTTCCCTTCCTCTTATAGAAACCTGCTATACCCGGCTTAGCGTGCCTTTCCCACCATTCTAAGACACACGACTCTACCTCTCTAGAATCCCAAAAAGTTTGCCACCATTCCCCAAAAGCCATACTCACCTCCTCACTCCTCACGAGTCTTGCATTTAATTTCCAAAAACCCAATTGTATCCTAACCATACCTTCCCAATCAAGATCTGCTATAACTGCCCTATGATCAGAAAACCCCACATCAAAAGTCCTGACTCCCAACACACGTACAGCTTCCGTTGCGTAGATCCTATCTAATCTTGCAGCATAATCCCGTCTGACAAACATATACTCAACCTGCCAACCCTCCCTCCCCACAACATCCAAAACCCCCACGTCTCCAAACACATTACGTAACAAGCCCAACATACACCCCGCCCCCCTCGGTTCCACATCCCCCCCCTAATAACACAATTCCAATCTCCCCCTATTACAGTGACTAAAGGTAAACCCCTTAAATAGTACATCAAAAATTCTCTCACAAAGTTCTCCTTAACTCGTGCGTTGCCATCCGCCGGCATATACACTCCTATAAAACAAACCCTCGTTGCACCCCACTCCCCCTCCACCCTCACGACCCTTACCCCCCCCCTCCTCCCACCCCAAAATACGCAATGGACTGGTTTCCTTTACAGCCACAGCAACCCCACCTTTTAACCTCAAGAAGCCACTCACATACAACTTATATCCTTTCAAAGACAACTCACAACCAAACTTATAATTGTGCTCCTGAATGAAACATATATCTACATTAAATCTCTTTAGAAACCATTCCACCCATACTCTTTTAACCTCGGCTCTCAGGCCATTAACATAGATCGTTACAACCTTGAATTATGACAGTAAAGGCGGCTTGCCCCGCCGCCTTGAAATGGCACCCGCGTGACCTGGCTGCTGACTAGAGCCCCGTTTGTCACCTTGCCTGTTCAGTCCCCAACCCCCCCCCCTTAACCTTTGAACCTTTCAGTACTTCAGCACCGCTACCCCCACTCTCCGGGAGATCCAACCTGGGCATCCAAGCCTTCTTCCCAGGTCTCTGCCCTGGCGTTAAAACGTCATCCATATCAGACGTCCCAGCTGTTCTCTTTCGTGAACCTCCGTCTCCACATGTAACCTCCTCTTCCATGCACGCTCTGTGCACCTCAGCCACTACCGTGTGCTTCTTCCCCTCATTGCACACGGTCTTCCCACGTCCCGATGAGACTGTAGCCTCCTCCAATGAGCGTCCATGCTGCTCATCATCCAGACTCCCCTCCACCTCACTCAGGAAGTTATTCAAAACCTCATCCAACATTCTATCCTGTTGCATTACAGGCTCACCGTCATCGTTCGTCGTCGTCGTCGTCTGCTCAGGCCCCGTCCCCACAGGTAACGTAGCACAAGAGACCGTCTCCGCCTCTGCTTTATCCACTTCCTCACTCCAACTGTATGATGCCTGCCTTTTGGCCGCATCTGTCTCCTGTACCACAGGATCCAACTGCTGATCCACCGTTGTTGACATCTGTTCCCTCCGTCCTGGTTTCCTGTGGCATTGGGCTGCCATATGGTCAAATGATCCGCACAGCCTACAAGTCCGCCTCTGTCCTGCATAGTATACGTATACCTGCGTTCGGAACTCTTCCAGTAAAACATATGAAGGAATTGATTGCCGTAACGTCATCTTCAGATTGAAGGATCCCTCGGGCAGTCCCACATAAGCCCCATCCTTCCACACTCCCAATTCCGCAGCATGAATCTTGCCATAACGACGAAAGACCGCAACCACATCATACTCTGTAGCTTCAAAGGGCACATTCCTTACTTTTACGTATGTCACATAGCTGGATACATCATGTAGACATACCTCCACTGCTGCATTCACGGCCATCCTCTTCTCGTGGTACTTGTCAACTATGCTTGAGTAAAATCCAGCATTTATAAATTTGATGAAAATCCTCTTAACTCCGTTAACAGCCACACCATAAAGCTCTTCATTGGGTATCCCATACACATCACGAATAATCGTAGGGAGTAGCACCTGCATTGTAGAACTGCTTAGGGCCCCACGTACTAATTCCACACAGACAGTATTCACACGTCTGCCATGTCTATCCGCCATGTTGATTGCTCATAACAGGCAAAACTGCGCAGAAATCAACTAAATCGGGAGCGCCTGCGCAGCACGTCCACTCAGCCCGGAAGCGAAGAGGACAATGCCTTGTGTGTTATTGTACTGTACTGGTCTTGTGTGTTATTGTACTGTACTGGTCTTGTGTGTTATTGTACTGTACTGGTCTTGTGTGTTATTGTACTGTACTGGTCTTGTGTGTTATTATTGTACTGGTCTTCTGTGTTATTGTACTGTATGGTCTTGTTTGTTTATTGTGCTTGTACTGGTCTTGTGTGTTATTGACTGTACTGGTCTTTGTGTGTTTTTGTACTGTACTGGTCTTGTTTTGTTAGTGCTGTACTGGTCTTGTGTGTTATTGTACTGTACTGGTTTGTGTGTTATTGTACTGTACTGGGTCTTGTGTGTTATTGTGCTTGTACTGGTCTTGTGTGTTATTGTATGTACTGGTCTTGTGCGTATTGTACTGTACTGGTCTCTGTGTTTATTTACTGTATGGTCTTGTGGTGTGTTATTGTGCTTGTACTGGTCTTGTTGTGTTATTGTACTTTACTGGTCTTGTGTGTTATGTTTACTGTAATGGTTTGTGTGTTATTGTTCTGTACTGGTCTTGTTGTGTTATTGTGCTGTACTGGTCTTGTGTGTTATTGTACTGTACTGGTCGGTGTGTTATTTGTACTGTAATGGTTACAGGTCCGTGTGTTATTGTGCTGTACTGGTCTTGTGGTGTTATTGTACTGGTAGGTCTTGTGTGTTATTGTACTGTACTGGTCTTGTGGTTATTGTACTGTACTGGTTTGTGTGTTATTGTGCTGTACTGGTCTGTGTGTTATTGTACTGATGTCTTGTGTGTTATTGTACTGTACTGGTCTTGTGTGTTATTGTATGTACTGTTATTGTCGTACTGGCCAGGTTGTGGCAACACACAGTCGTACTCCCCCCCCGGGCCAGGTTGTGGCAACACACAGTAGTACTGGCCAGGTTGTGGCAACACACAGTCGTATGGGCCAGGTTGTGCAACACCAGTCGTACTAGCCAGGTTGTCGGCAAACACAGTCGTACTGGCCAGGTTGTGGCAACACACAGGTCGTACTGGCAGGTTGTGGCAACACACAGTCGTACTGGTCAGGTTGTGGCAACACACAGTCGTACTGGCCAGGTTGTGGCAACACACAGTTCGTACTGGCCAGGTTGTGGCAACACACACAGTCATAACTGAGGCCAGGGTTGTGCAAACGTCATACTGGCCAGGTTGTGGGCAAACACACAGTCGTACTGGCCAGGTTGTGGCACACAGTTCATACTGGCCAGGTGTGGCAACACACGTCGTACTGGCCAGGTTGTGGCAACACACAGTCGTACTGGCCAGGTTGTGGCAACACACAGTCGTACTGGCCAGGTTGTGGCAACACACAGTCGTACTGGCCAGGTTGTGGCAACACACAGTCGTACTGGCCAGGTTGTGCCAACACACAGTCGTACTGGCCAGGTTGTGGCAACACACAGTCGTACTGGCCAGGTTGTGGCAACACACAGTCGTACTGGCCAGGGTTGTGGCAAACACACCCAAGTCGTAATGGCCAGGTTGTGGCAAAAACACACAGTCGTATGCCAGGTGTGGGCAAACACACAGTCGTACTGGCCAGGCGTGGGCAGCCACCACCAAAATTCTTATTGTCATGAGATCGAATCATCCAAGTTGACAGTTTTTATTTTTATTACCCAGAGTTTTTGTTCCATCTGTTGTGTGTGAATTATTTATGTTATTAAGTGGTTGAGAGAATTATTTTATGTGAAAAATGAGAGAGTTATTTATGTGGAAAACTGAGGAGAATTGATTTCATAAATTATTCTATTTAAACACTAAATGTTTAATTTAGATGATTTATAAGAATATTTTTTTGTTTTAACTACATGTCTTCATGTCTGCTCTTCTTCCCAAGTCTTCATGTGCAGGTCTCTTCTTTCTACAAGCCTTCATGTCAGTCTCTTCTTCCCATGTTCTCTCATGATCAGTCTCTTCTTCTACAAAGTCTCTCATGTCAGTTCTTCGTTCTACAAGTCTCTCATGTCAGTCTCTCATGTCAGTCTCTCATGTAGTCTCTTCTTCCACAAGTCTCTCATGTTCAGTCTCTTCTTCTACAAGTCTCTCATTGTCAGTCCTTCTTCAACAAGCTCTCCATGTCAGTCTCTTCTTCCACAAGTCTCTCATGTCTGTTCCTTCTTCTCAGTCCTCATGTTCCAGTCTATCTTTCCACATGTCTCTCATGTCAGTCACTTCTTCACAAGTCTCTCTGTCAGTCAACTTCTTCCACAAGTCTCTCATGTCAGTTCTTCTTCCACAAGTCTTCTTGGTCAGTCACTTCTTTCCACAAGTCTCTCTTTGCAGTTCATTTTCCACAAGTCTTCATGTCAGTCTCTTCATTCTACATGTCTCTCATGTCAGTCACTTCTTCCACATGTCTTCTCATGTCTGTCCATTCTTCCACAAGTCTCTCATGTCAGTCACTTCTTCCACAAGTTTCATGTCAGTCACTTCTTCCACAAGTCTTCATTGTCTGTCACTTCTTTCTACAAGTCTCTATGTCAGTCTTTCTTCTACAAGTCTCTCATGTTCAGTCTCTTCTTCCACAAGTCTCTCATTGTCAGTCTCTCTTTACAAGTCTCTCATGGTCGGATCACTTCTTCACAAGTCTCTCATGTCAGTCACTTCTTCCACAAGTCTATCATGTCAGTCACTTCTTCCACAAGTCTCTCATGTCAGTCTCTTCTTCTACAAGTCTCTCATGTCAGTCTCTTCTTCCACAAGTCTCTCATGTCAGTCTCTTCTTCCACAAGTCTCTCATGTCAGTCTCTTCTTCTACAAGGTTCTTCTCATGTCAGTCACTTCTTCACAGGTCTCTCATGTCAGTCACTTCTTCCACAAGTCTTCTCATGGCAGTCACTTCTTCCACAAGTCTCTCATGTCAGTACTTCTTCCACAAGTCTCTCATGTCATCACTTCTTCCACAAGTTATCATGTCGTCACTTCTTCCACAGTCTCTCATGTCAGTCACTTATTCCACAAGTCTATCATGTTCAATCACTTCTTCCACAAGTCTGTCATGTCAGTCACTTTTCCAACAAGTTCTCATGTCAGTCACTTCTTCCACAAGTCTGTCATGTCGGTCACTTCTTCCACAAGTTGTCATGTCAGTCACTTCTTCACAAGTTGGTCTGTCAGTCACTTCTTTCCACATGTCTGTCATGTCAGTCTCTTCTTCCACTTGTCTATCATGTCAGTCACTTCTTCCAAATGTCTGTCTTGTCAGTGACTTCTTCCACAAGTCTGTCATATAGTCGCTTCTTCCACAAGTCTGTCATGTCAGTCACTTCTTTCCACAAGTCTGTCATGTCAGTCACTTCTTCCACAAGTTCTATCATGTCAGTCACTTTTCACAAGTCTGTCATGTCAGACACTTCTTCCACTAGTCTATCATGTCAGTCACTTCTTCCACAAGTCTCTCATGTCAGTCACACTTCTTCCACAAGTATATCATGTCAGTCACTTCTTCCACAAGTCTGTCATGTCAGTCACTTCTTCCACAAAGTCTATCATGTCAGTCACTTTCTTCCACAATCTGTCATGTCGTATCTTCCACAAGTCTGTCATGCAGTCACTTTTCCACAAGTCTGTCATGTCAGTCACTTCTTCCCACAAGCTCTGTCCATGTCAGTCACTTCTTCCACAAGTCTGTCATGTCAGTCACTTCTACCACAAGTCTGTCATGTCAGTCACTTCTTCCACAAGTCTGTCATGTCAGTCACTTCTTCACATATTTACATCTTTTTCCAAAATATTTCATCAAAATATTATAACATTATTTCCATTTTCTTAAGAAATTTTAATTTTATGCTAAAGAATTTCTTCATTTTTCTTACACTATTTATAGAATATATATTAATGTAAACCAATGATGGAGGAGAGTTGTGTAGATATACTTATTGTTAGTGTATACATGTATGTATACGTGTGTGTGTGTGTAGTGATGTGTATGTGTACACATGTATGTATATATGTGTGTGTAGTGATGTGTATGTGTACACATGTATGTATATATGTGTATGTGTAGTGATGTGATGTGTACACATGTATGTAAATATGGGTGATAGATAATGATGTGTATGTGACACATGTATGTACATGGTCTGTAGTGACGTGTATGTGTTCACATGTATTGTAACATGTGTGTGTGGTGTGTAGTGATGTGTATGTGTACACATGTTTGTACATGTGTGTGTGTGTGTGTAGTGATGTGTATGTGTACACATGTATGTACATATGTGTGTGTGTAGTGATGTGTATGTGTATGTAAGCCTGGCTTACTCTGCTGTCAGCCTGGCTGACTCTGCTGTCAGCCTGGCTGACTCTGCTATCATCCTGGTGACTCCTGCTGTCACAGCCTGGGTGACTCTGCTGTCAGCCTGGCTGACTCTAGCTGTCAGCCTGGCTGACTCTGCTATCATCCTGGCTGAATCTCTGCTGTCAGCCGGGCTGGACTCTGCCGTCAGGCCTGGCTGACTCTGCTGTCAAAGCCTGGCTGACTCTGCTTTCAGCCTGGCTGATCTGCTGTCAGCCTGGTGACTCTGCTGTCGCCCCTGGCTGACTCTGCTGTCAGCCTGGGATCTGCTGTCAGCCTGGTGACTCTGCTGTCAGCCTGGCTGACTCTGCTGTCAGCCTGGCTGACTCTGCTGTCAGCCTGGCTGACTCTGCTATCAGCCTGGCTGACTCTGCTGTCAGCCTGGCGACTCTTGCTGTCAGCCTGGCTGACTTGCTTTCATCAGAGTAGGCAGTATAAAAGTAATGAGTCAATAAGAAGGTTAAAACTGGTAAATTTAGAATGTATTAAGGTGAAGTTTGTGAGGCAGTTGTAATTAACGTTTTGAATAGTTAATGATTTTGTTCAAATGTTTATAAAAGAAGGAAAAGGGGTTAAAGCTTTTAAAGAATGTAATATTTATGCAAGAAAGACGGTAAATGATGTACCCAAACAACTGTGTCCTAGACAATGTTGTGTGATGTCACCTGTGGTCATAAAAACGTGTTGTGATGTCAACCTGTGGTCTTTAAAGTTCGTGTGATGTCACTGAACTTGATCCAAAAACACAATATATACAAGTCATAATGGTAGACCAGATGTCACTGTAAACACACATTTATTAACATACTTTGTTTAAAACTCTGTACACACACACACAATATATATTTATATATATATATATAATTATATATATTATTATATTATATATATATATATATTATATATATATATATATTTTATAGTATATAGATATTATATATGTGTGTGTGTGTGTGTGTGTGTGTGTGTGTGTGCGCTCCCATGTATGTATATATGCATGTATTTATTTAAGACTCCAATTTCATTTACTAAACACGAGAAACATGACACATGACACTCATAAAAGACGTAAACATTACAATCATTCATACATAATACATTAACACATAACATTCAACAACACATAACATGTAAACATGACACATATTCACAATAACACATAAACATTATATTTATTTATATATTCTAACATACATAATAACGTGTCTTATATATTCTGAATATTGATCCACATAAATATTTCTTTATTTCCCTTACATAGTCTCTATTAAGTTTAACCACTATGTTGACGAAGTACTTTTCAGGAATGTTATGAAGAATGTTGTCTCATGTATGTGCGCAGAGAGTTCATGGCAGGTGTTTCGAGTGAGATGTGTGTGTGTGTGTATATATGTGTGACCTCATATATGATAGAGTGATAGGAGATAATTGTGTACATTCTTTGCATGTGTACGTATTTGTAATACCTGGGATTGTGTATGTGTATACATGTAAGTGTATGTATAATGGTGTATGTGTAAGGTGCGTGTGTTGAAACGTATAAATTTATGTGAAAATACTTGTATATTTGTATATTTGCGCGCTTGTTAGCCTATGAGTGTAAAATGCAAAAGACCAATAAATAAATAAAAATGAAAACAGTGTAACATTTAATACAGTTTTGATGGAGGTGGAAAAGTTCATCAACACTTGGACATTAATTTAATAAACAAAACTCTTACAAATACTTTTAAACTGCTAAATAACTAGAAAGAAAAATGTACTTAGTATAAATTCATTGTGTAATATAAAAGGATTTCCAAAATTGCTATTAATTAGCCTCTCCGAGGTGGCCGTGCTGTGTGCGAGCTTCGTCCCGTCTAACAGCCTACTGTTCCAGGCTGTCTTGGTGAGGTGTGATTACTGGAACAACAGTTTACTGTGTGTCCCCTCAGTAATTCCACCAAACCTGGACAGTCTACAGTAGGGACCATCTAGACAAGACCAAGTTTCCACCAGTAAGGTCATGAGGGTGGCAAAGTGACTTGGAGAAGTGGGGAAGGGGTCCACTCAGTGACACAGTGGACTCTGGAGACAATGATATGGGAAGGCACGCCGACCTTAGGTGAGTGAGGAAGGGAGAAATCCGGGAGCGAGCGGATGTGAATTTTTGGATACAAAGGAACTTGGGGAAGGTGTTGTTGAGGCTGACTTGGGTAAGTGGGGAAGGGAAAGACATATCTGGTGTTAGACAGGATAGAATCCTGGATAATAAGCCTGAGGAAGGCAAGAATACAGTGACTTTGGGGAAGTTGGGAAGGGAGTCCACCTGAGGTGACGCCAAAAGTGGACTCCTGGAGACAACGAATACCGGGGAAGGCACTGAACCTAACTCGCTGACCTTAGGGTAAGTGTTGGAGGGAAGACATTGGGAGGAACGAGAGGATTCTGGAATACATGAACTTGGGGAAGGTTGTTGTTGAGGCGACCTTGGGTAGTGGGGCATGGGGGACATCCGGGAGCGAACGGATGGATTCCTGGATCATTGTCCTGGGAAAAAGCATGAATACCAGCAGTTTGAGGGGACTAGAGACCTTGGGTAAGTGGGGAAGGGGAGACATAAGGGGAGCGAACGGATGGATTCTGGATACATGAACCGGGGACAGCAAGAATACAGGTTGGTGGGCTGACCGGGGAAAGTGTGGGAAGGCGAACATCCGGGGCGGACGAATGAATTTCCTGGCTACATACCTGGTGAAGGCTTCAGGCTGGAAGGCAGGATGAGAGGTGAGCTGACCTTGGGAAGTGAGGAAGGGGGAGGGACATCGGGGGCCCACGGATGGAATTCCTGGACTCATGAACTGGGGAAGGCGAGGGGGGGGGGCGGACCTAAGACGAAAACCACTGGCCTCCACGTGGCAAGGTCGGGTAACTAGAGATAACTTGAGGCTGACAGTGGTCGCAAATAATTTTATTATTATTTTTATTATTATTGTTATTTGCTAATTTAGATTCAAAAGCGTCAACCATGGTAGTGTTATTTCCCACTCCCAGCCTCCCTGACAGTTAAGCACGGTGGTGTTATTCCCACTCCAGCCTCCCTAACAGTAGCCACGTGGTGTTTATTCCCACTCAGCCTCCCTGACAGTAGCCACGGTGGTGTTATTTCCCACCTCCAGCCTCCCTTGACAGTAGCCCACGGTGGTGTTATTCCCACTCCAGCCTCCCTGACAGTAGCCACGGTGGTGTTATTCCCACTCCAGCCTCCCTGACAGTAGCCACGGTGGTGTTATTTCCCCTCCAAGCCACTTCATAAGATTTACGGTAGTGTTCTTATATGTGTTCATTCACCGGAGTTATCTCAACAGAAATAAACGCTTGAATACAACTAGGAACCTGTCAATATATATGTTGGAGAAGTGGTATAGCGAGGTGAAGATGGCAGGTTCCTGCGGTTATATGTCTGGTTACTCTATCATAACGCAGGAAAACACATCGGCCGGGACAATACCGGTTGAACCTACTTCATAACATTTCCCTACACATGTGGCTTCTTTAGTCTAATACAGGGCAGCAGCAGTGATGTTACTGTAACTCTGCTTCTGTGTTACCTGTATTGATTTCCGTGTTACTATACTGCACTGTACTTTATGTATTATGCTACTGTTTTCTGTATTACTGCACTGTCCTTTAATTTATGAATCGCGTAAACTGTACTGGTCATCTTTGTTACTGTATATGTTCTTCTTTGTTACTGTACTGGTCTTCTGTTACTGTACTGGGGTGTTCTGTGTTCTGTACTGTACTGGTCTTCTGTTACTCTTTCTGTACCCATTTATTCTTGTGTTACTGTATTGGTCTTCTGTGTTACGGTATTGAGTCTTCTGTGTTATTGGTTCTGTACGGTCATCTCTGTTACAGTATTGGTCTTCTTCTCTCGTTACTGTACTGGTCTTCTCTGTTACTGTACTGGTCTTCTCTGTTACTGTACTGGTCTTCTCTGTTACTGTACTGGTCTTCTCTGTTACTATACTCTTCTTCTATGTTACTGTACTGTACCCGTTCTGTGTTACTGCACTGGTCTGTGTTACTATATTGGTCTTCTGTGTTACTGTGCTTATCTTCTGTGTTAGTGTACTGGTCTTCTCTGTTACTATACTGATCTTCTGCGTTACTGTACTGTACCCGTTCTTCTGCAGTGCTCTACTGGTCTTCTGTGTTAATGTACCCGTTCATCTGTGTTACTGTACTGGTCTTCTGTGTTACTGTACTGGTCTTCTGTGTTACTGTACTGGTCTTCTGTGTTACTGTACTGGTCTTCTGTGTTACTGTACTGGTCTTCTGTGTTACTGTACTGGTCTTCTGTGTTACTGTACTGGTCTTCTGTGTTACTGTACTGTTCTTCTGTGTTACTGTACTGGTCTTCTGTGTTACTGTACTGGTCTTCTGTGTTACTGTACTGGTCTTCTGTGTTACTGTATGGTCTTCTGTGTTACTGTACTGGTCTTCTGTGTTACTGTAATGGTCTTCTGTGCTACTGTACTGGTCTTCTGTGTTACTGTACTGGTCTTCTGTGTTACTGTACTGGTCTTCTGTGTTACTGTACTGGTCTTCTGTGTTACTGTACTGGTCTTCTGTGTTACTGTACTGGCCTTCTGTGTTACTGTACTGGTCTTCTGTGTTACTATGCTGGTCTTCTGTGTTACTGTACTGGTCTTCTGTGTTACTGTACTGGTCTTCTGTGTTACTGTACTGGTCTTCTGTGTTACTGTACTGGCCTTCTGTGTTACTGTACTGGTCTTCTGTGTTACTGTACTGGTCTTCTGTGTTACTATGCTGGTCTTCTGTGTTACTGTACTGGTCTTCTGTGTTACTGTACTTGTCTTCTGTGTTGCTGTACTGGTCTTCTGTGTTACTATACTGGTCTTCTGTGTTACTGTACTGGTCTTCTGTGTTACTGTACTGGTCTTCTGTGTTACTGTACTGGTCTTCTGTGTTACTGTACTGGTCTTCTGTGTTACTGTATGGTCTTCTGTGTTACTGTACTGGTTTCTGTGTTACTATACTGGTCTTCTGTGTTACTGTACTGGTCATCTGTGTTACTGTACTGGTCATTCTGTGTTACTGTACTGGTCATCTGTGTTACTGTACTGGTCTTCTGTGTTACTGTACTGGTCTTCTGTGTTACTGTACTGGTCTTCTGTGTTACTGTACTGGTCTTCTGTGTTACTATACTGGTCTTCTGTGTTACTGTACTGGTCTTCTGTGTTACTGTACTGGTCTTCTGTGTTACTGTACTGGCCTTCTGTGTTACTGTACTGGTCTTCTGTGTTACTGTACTGGTCTTCTGTGTTACTATACTGGTCTTCTGTGTTACTGTACTGGTCATCTGTGTTACTGTACTGGTCTTCTGTGTTACTGTACTGGTCATCTGTGTTACTGTACTGGTCATCTGTGTTACTGTACTGGTCATCTGTGTTACTGTACTGGTCTTCTGTGTTACTGTACTGGTCTTCTGTGTTACTGTACTGGTCTTCTGTGTTACTATATGGTCTTCTGTGTTACTGTACGGTCTTCTGTGTTACTGTACTGGTCTTCTGTGTTACTGTACTGGTCTTCTGTGTTACTGTACTGGTCTTCTGTGTTACTGTACTGGCCTTCTGTGTTACTGTACTGGTCTTCTGTGTTACTATGCTGGTCTTCTGTGTTACTGTACTGGTCTTCTGTGTTACTGTACTGGTCTTCTGTGTTACTGTACTGGTCTTCTGTGTTACTGTACTGGTCTTCTGTGTTACTGTACTGGTCTTCTGTGTTACTGTACTGGTCTTCTGTGTCACTGTACTGGTCTTCTGTTTTAAAACTTGTCATGGAACGCTTCCTCCTGAAAAAGAGATGAAAAAATAACTGATGAATAATTTTTTTGGATATAAGTATGATAATTTTCTAATGATTTTAATTAAAAATAAATACAAAAATGGCGGCTGTGGTTCCAGTAGGATGTTGGGACATGAGTATCTTATTCCCAGGATGGTCTTCTGATGATGTTTAAGAATAAATGGTGTTGGGTTTTCCCGGGTGGCGGTGTTCGTCCTATGTTCTGAAAATCCTGCCACAATTTAGATTTCAGAGGTGAGGAGTCGTAATGTTCCACCAGTCCTTTTTGACAGCGATCTTGCTCCAGTTAATATTGTACCCTGGAACCAGGCAGCAGCAGAGTGATAATAAGAAAAAAACATGGTTATATAAGTGTTAAATAATTTAACTTTAAAGAAAGAAAAGTGTGGTGTTCCACTTCAATGTCATTCGGGTTTAACCCGGGAAAATCATAACTGAACAAAATACTCCTGGTAGATAAACCTCCCTGATCAGGAGAAAGTGAAGGGGGAAAGCGATTGCAAAGTTAAAAACCACTCAGGAAAGGTTTTAATACTACCGGAGTGCAAATTTTAAAGCAAATAGGTCTTCTGGTTTATAAATTTATGGGTTAAAGTTGCAAGAAAATCGAAGAAAACCCCAAAAGGTTTCTTTCGGTATACAGAAGAAAGATCAGGGACAAGATGGCCCCCCAAAAAAAGTTCCTGGGTCATCACGGGACAGTGAAAAGGGAAAGTGTAAAATTTTTAACACATACTTCCTTAGTTTTTACACAGGAGGATACCACGATATTCCAGTAAATAAATTATGTAGAACAGGACGAAATAAACTGTGCACTATAGGGTCCAAGTGACATGGTCCTTGGGCAAATAGTAAATTAAACCTAACAATCCCAGGCCCTGATGAATGTAAGCAAGGGTTCTAAGGAAGTAAAGAGGAGCTTAGCACACCTTTGGTAAAACTTTTCAAAATATCACTACAAAAATGGCATGGTGCCCGATAAGTGGAAATGGCAAATGTGATACCTATTTCAAAAAGTGACAGGGCCTTACTTCGAATATAGGGCCAATAACCAACCTCCATAGTGGGAAAATTTTTGGAATAATATTTCCGAGGCAGTTCGTGCCACCTGAAAAGCATAAATTAATCCCCCACTCGCTGGGTTTTTCAAAAGGGGGGGTTCCTGCCTTTCAATTTTTAATTTTTTCACTAAGGATTTGAGGAGGTAGTCATGGTAATGAATAGATATTGTGTTATGGACTTCAGTAAGGCTTTTGCAGGGTCCCCCATCAGGACTATTGGGGAAAAAATTAAAGCACAGGAATAGGAGGAGAAATTTTTTCCTGGATGAGGATGGTTGAAAAAAGGCAGCAGGAGTTTGCTAAGGGGGAAAATCAGAGGGGGAACGTCACACGGTTTTTCCACAGGGTCAGTGTTGGGCCCCCTGCTGTTCCAATTACAAAACGCTAGATGGGGGCAAAAAGGCGACAGGGGAAAGTTTGCCGAACAAAAAAATAGGCCGTCGAATTCTTCGACGGGGACTTTTCGAGCACCCCGGAAGTTTGAATAGACTGATGCAGGGTCGGAGAAGGGGCAGTGCAGTTTAATATGACAAATGCAAAGTTCTAAATTTTGGGACGGACAAAACCATCCCAAAATAAAAACTAAATAATGTAGATTTAATATTACGGATTGCGAAAAAGTTTTGGGATTTTCTGGTTGCAGTAATCTGAAACCAAGAAACAGTCAAAAGTGTTCGCAATAAAGCTAATAGACCCTTGGGCTTCATATCAAGAAGAAAAATAATAGAGTCCTCGGGTTGTTTTCAACTTATACATCCTTTGGGTTTGGCCCCATTTAGATTATGCTGCCGTTTTGGACCATTAAAAGAATGGATATAAATTTTCTGGAAAATGTCAAAGGGGATGACAAAGATGATCCCCTGTATCAGAAAAAACCCTTCCCCATAGGAAGGGCTAAGGGCCCCCGAAAATGCACTCTCAGAAAGAGTAGAATTTGGGGGGTAGATTTGGGTTTATATTGGGGAAAAAGGAAAAAATAAAAGGGGGTGTAAATAGTGTGCTGAAAAATCTAGCCAGCAGGACTCGCGCAATGGTTTTTTAATTGGAAAAATTCAGATTCAGGGGGGTATAGGGAAAATAATGGTTTTTAATGAGTTTTGGAGATGGAAAAAAAATTCCAGTACCCTATAGAGGGCCCGAACGTTGTGTAGTTTTAAAAAAAGGTTGGATAAATACATGGTAGATGTGGGTGGGTGTGGTTAGACCCATAGCTTGTGCTAAAAAAGGTCGGGTTTTCCCTGTTCCCCCCTTAAGTCAAGTGACCTGCCGACAGGTTTTGGGGTGCATTGGCTTAACCGTAGGACTTGGACCGCTCGCAGGGGCCCGTAGGCCCTTTTGCAGTGTTCCTTCGTTCTTATGTTCTTATGTTCTTAGGGGAAGAAGGTTAGCCTCACCGCTAGATGGTAGTGCGGCGGGAACACGAATGGTTCCTGGGTGTCGAACAACCCCAACACCCATTTTTTAAGGTTTTCCCCCCACAATATCCCCCTTTCCAAAAAATTATGATCGGAGGCAATAAGTAAATTTTTCAGGGGAAAAATACTATGCATACCCCCCGGTCAGCTAAACTGAAGCCGTTTAAGGTCTGGGTGGTAATGGCCACTGACGGTACGCTTGTGAGGATGTCTAATTCAGAGAAGAATTTACAGTCATGGAATTTATACTAATATGATCGATTACTGGCATGGGATCAAACGTCCCATTTAGTTGATAACAAATTAATACGAAAATCATGAACCAGTCGGTAAAGAATTGTCTGTTTTTTAGCACGACAACTGCTGACAGAAAGACGATTTAGGAAGGATCTATGATATTTAACTTTAAGAGTTTGTCAACTTCGTTATCAAATGTTTTCCGTAAGCGAATGGAAACAGGATAGATTTTCCGTCATACTGGTCATGATGCTGACAAATCTTGTGTACAACGGGTAGTGGTAAGTCCTGGGTCGATATAAATGGTATAAAATACCGACACAATGGAAATATAAACACATTTGCAGTATAATGTGATCCAAGTCCTGGGATCCCTGTGAATACGTCTGATAAAGTATTTACTCTGGCACTTACTTGAGGGACTCTTGTTTACTAGATGTTCAATGTTGATGTTGATGTTGGAGGATGATCCGTTAAGATATGAAGCAGCTGCACCGATTCTGTTTGAGACTCGTCATCTATAATACAAACTTTATATTCACAAGAATCATTTACTGTTAACTAAGCTGTAAGACAGCGTCTTCATCAAAGGAGTTTAAACGAAGGTTAACTTCTCTCCGGTGGTACAGTTTCAAAATATTGACATGATACATTCTTTCCTTACCTTGACATCCAGAGATAATCTACCTTATTACAGACCTTTACTTCTTCATCCGGTCCGCACCAGGAATATGATTGCTGAGTTGTAATATTTAAGTGCTCCATGAAAGGAGGGGCGAGTTGCAGCGCTTTTTGTGGGTCCTTATCTCTCCTGCAGTGCTCCTTGTGGGTCCTTATCTCTCTGCAGTGCTCCTTGTGGGTCCTTATCTCTCCTGCAGTGCTCCTTGTGGGTCCTTATCTCTTCCTGTAGTGCTCCTTATTTTTTTCACTTCTATTACTACTGCTATCACTGCACGACTTACCACTCCTTTACTATTATTTTCTGTCTATTCTGCTACTATTATTACTACTACTGGCCTCTCTTCATCACTCCTTTTCTGTCTCTTGTGGCACAATTACTCCCACTTCTTCCACACACCATTCATTACCACTTCCACTACTTCTCTTCCAACCTCTCTTTCTCCCGTCACTGTCCTCCTCACCTATATATACAGGACTCACTCAATCTCTCTAAGCTTTTCTCTCTGTATGTGCAGGTTATTTGTGGTATGAGCGAAGATGTTATGTGCACAGCGTCTGCAGTCTATTATGAGTGATGAGAAACTTGTTCGATGAAAAGAGGAATTCTCCTCGAGGACATTCCTATTACAGATTTCAAGGTCTTGAAGGAAGAAGTTATGATAACGTCACGTTTAGTTTGGTGTTGTGGTGAGAGTAGAAATGAAAGATCCTGCTGTTGGTCGGTTTTCGCTAGACTTTAAACGTTAAGTTATGCAAGATGGATGAACCTCTTGCCAGGAAACTTTCCGCGTTGTCCTAAACAGCAGCAACCTACTGGCCATGCCTGGGTAGGTCTTTCTCAACCTCCAAACCTTTTCTGAGCAATCAACTTCAACATCTCCCACCTGACTTCTTCACATTCATTATGCTGACTATATATACTCACGTACTGCTTAGAGAGATCTGTGTGGGACTTTGTGGAGAAACGTTGTCTATAAAGGAATAGCGTTATTAAAAACATAGAAGGAACACTGCAGCAGGCCTTCTGGCCCATGCAGGCAGGTCCAGTCTCCTACCGGCTCTAAAGCCTATGCCCACCTAGTCAGGTAGGTCACACTCACTTAACGAAGGAACACGGGCAACTGACATAGTAGACAGCTAATCAGGTCCACTCACACCAACCCACAACCACTCAAGTATTTATCTAACCTATTTTTTAAAACTTACACAACGTTTTAGCCTCTATAACTGTACTCGGAGAGTTTTTGTTCCACTATCCACACTCTATTACCAAACCAGTGCTATCCTATTATCCTTCTGAATCTGAATTTTTCCAACTTAAAACCATTGCTTACGAGTCCTGTCTAGGTCTAGACAATTTCAGCACGTTATTGCATCCCCTCTATTTATTCCAGTCTTTCATTTATACACCTCAATCATATACTCCCTAAATTTACGCTTTTAGAGAGTGCGATCTGGACCTCAGTTGTCCTCATAAGGGAAGATTTCTGATACATGGGATCAACTTTGTCATCCTCCTTTGTATATTTTCCAGGAGCATTTATATCCATTCTGTAATACGGTGGCCAGAAACTGTGCAGCATAGTTTTGTTAAATGGAGGCCTAACCAAGGATATATAGAGCTGAAGACAACCTGAGGACTCTATTATTTATACTTCTTGATAGGAAGCCAAAGGATTCAGTTAGCTTATTGCGAACACTTTGCATGTTGTCTTGGTTTCAGATTACTGCTAACCAGATTCCTAAATCTTTTTACTAACCGTAATATTAGATCTACATTATTTTATTTTGTATATGGCATGATTATTTTTCCTTGTCAAACATTTTAGAACTTTGGCATTTGTCAACCATTACTGCCTCTGCCACTTCTCCGATCACTGCATCAGTCTAATTCAAATCTTCAAGTCTTCGTCAGAATGATTCGACGGCCTATTTTGGAGGCATCGGAGAACTTGCTTATGTCGCTCTTTATGCCCTATCAATGTATTTATGTAGATTGGACAACAAGGGGCCCAACCACACAAATGGCCCCTGTGGAAACACCGCTCGTGACGCTTCCCCACTGTGATTTCTCCCATTTATGTAAAACTCTCTGCTGCCTATTTGCCAACCATGCCTCTATCCAGGAAGAAAAAATTCTCCTCCTATTCAACGTGCCTTAATTTTACCTCAAAAGTCTCTGATGTGGGACCTGTCAAAAGCCTTACTGAAGTCCACATACAACAATATCTATTCATTACCATGGATGTACCTCCTCAATACCCTAGTGAAAAAAGTTTAATAAATTCAGTAAGGCAGGGAAACGCCCTTTGTAAAACCAGATGAGATTCGTTGATTAATTTATGCTTTTCAAGATGGCTACGAACTTTTCTTACTTTGGCAATTATTGATTCCATAAATTTTCCCACAACCGAAGGTTAGGTTATTGGTCCATAGTTCGAAGCCAAGGACCTGTCACCTGCTTTGAAAATAGGTATCACATTTGCCATTTTCCACTTATCTGGCACCATGCTAGTCTGTAATGATATGTTGAAAAGATTAGCCAAAGGTTTGCTAAGCTCCTCTTTATATTCCTTTAGAACCCTTGCGTACAGTTGATCAGAGCCTTCGAATTTGTTAGGTTTTAATTTATCTGTTTGTCTAAGGACCATGTCACTTGTGACTCTAATCGTGTATAGATTATTATTATTATATTGCATGTGTGTCTACTTTTCCATCGTGTCGGTAATGTATAGCATTTATCTCCATGTTATGTTAATATCTTTTTAATATAGCAAAGCATAATATAACAACCTTCTCTACCAAGAAAAAACAAAACAATATAAAAGAAGGTAGGAAGCTTGGTGGCCCAAGTTGGATCATCGGGAGGTAAAGTTTGTTGAGTCACCAGGTCAAGTCTTCCTGGAATACTTCTAACTTACATTTTTATTGTATTTTTGTCATTCAATCGTAGAATTAACGAGGGGAAAATGTGAGTGGTGCATTGAGGAGTCTGTGGAGACTAACAACATTATCCATGGAAGCAAAGATGGGAATGTATGAGAGTATAGTTATACCGATGCTCTTATACGGGTGTGAAGCCTGAGCGGTGAATGTTGCAGCAAGAAGACTAGAGACAGTGTGAAGCATGAGTGGTGAATGCTGCAGCAAGAAGATTAGAGACAGTGGAGACGTCATGTCTGAGATCAATGTAGAGAATCCATAGTATGGAAATTAGGAGGAGGTGCGGGATTACCATAACAATTATACATGTAGAGAGGATGGAACGAAATAGAATGGCTACGAGAGAGTATAAATCTATAGTGGAGGGATGGCGGGGTCGGGGTCGGCCTAGGAGGAGTTGGAGGCAGGGGATAAAGGTTTTGTGAGGGAGATGCTTGGACTTCTAGCAAGCATACATGTATGTTAGATAAGAGCGAATGGAGACCAATTGTTTTTAGAACTTGACGTGTTGTTTGAGTGTGAGCAATTCAGGAATTCAGGAAAACCGGCAGACTGGACTTGAGTCCTGGAGATGTAAAGTACAGAGCCAACACTCTGAAGGAGGGGTGTTAATGTTGCAATTTCATAACTGTTGTGTGAGTGCGCCTCTGGCAAGACAGTGATGGAGTGATTGATGAAAGTTTTTCTCTCTCGGGCCACCCTGCCTTGGTGGGCCACCCTGCCTTGGTGGGTCACCCTGCCTTGGTGGGTCACCCTGCCTTGGTGGGCCACCCTGCCTTGGTGGGTAACCTGCCTTGGTGGGTCACCCTGCCTTGGTGGAGTCAACCCAGCCTTGGTGGGTCACCCTGCCTTGGTGGGTCACCCTGCCTTGGTGGGTCACCCTGCCTTGGTGGGTCACCCTGCCTTGGTGGGTCACCCTGCCTTGGTGGGAAACGGACGATGTGTTAATAAAAAAATAAAAAACAATAATAATTATAATAATAATAATCTGACATTACTACAAGTACATGATACAATTATTACAGACCAGCTGACAGACATTGTTGACGGCATCCATCCATCTGAACAAGTGATAACAATAACTATTAACTACTAGATGAACAAGTGATAACAATAACTACTTACTAGTAGGTGAACAAGTGATAATAACTACTTACTACTAGGTGAACAAGTGTTAACAATAACTTACTACTAGGTGAACAAGTGATAATTACTTACTACTAGGTGAACAAGTGTTAACAATAACTACTCACTACTAGGTGAACACGTGATAATAACTACTCACTACTAGGTTAAACAAGTGATAACAATAACTACTTAACACTAGACCCTCACTGAAATAAGTGTTTGCTGTTCTGTACAGGTCTTCTCTGTATACTATACTGGTTTCTGTGTTACTGTACTGTCTTCTCTTTACTTATACTGGTATTCTCTGTTAATATTGCTGGTTCTTCTCTGTTACATGCTGGTCTTCTCTGTTACTATACTGGCCTTCTCTGTTACTATACTGGCCTTCTTGGTTAGATATGGCCTTCTCTGTTACTATACTGGTCTTCTCTGTTACTATACTGGTCTTCTCTGTTACTATACTGATCTTCTCTGTTACTATGCTGGTCTTCTCTGTTACTGTACTGGTCTTCTCTGTTACTATACTGGTCTTCTCTGTTACTATACTGGTCTTCTCTGTTACTATGCTGGTCTTCTCTGTTACTATACTGGTCTTTCTTCTGTTACTATCCTGGTCTTCTGTTACTGTACTGGTTTTCTTGTTACTATATGGTCTTCTCTGTTACTATCTCGTCTTCTCGGTTACTATACTGGCCTTCTCTGTTACTATACTCGGTTTCTCTGTTACTATTACTGGCTTCTCTGTTACTATTTCTGGCCTTCTCTGTTACTATACTGGCCTTCTCTGTTACTATACTGGCCTTCTCTGTTACTATACTGGCCTTCTCTGTTACTATACTGGCCTTCTCTGTTACTATACTGGCCTTCTCTGTTACTATACTCGTTCTTCTGTGTTACTGTACTGTGAACAAGTGATAACAATAACTACTTAACACTAGGTGAACAAGTGATAATAACTACTCACTACCTGGTAAACAAGTGATGATAACTTACTACTAGGTGAAAAGTCTATAACAAATACTTACTACTAGGTGAACATTGATAACAAATAAATACTTATACTAGGTGAACAGGAGCAACCAAGTGTCAGGAAACCTGCCGGTTTGTCCTGAGCATAT
Source organism: Cherax quadricarinatus (assembly GCF_026875155.1). Lineage (NCBI taxonomy): Eukaryota > Metazoa > Arthropoda > Malacostraca > Decapoda > Parastacidae > Cherax > Cherax quadricarinatus. The sequence goes on from NC_069494.1 coordinate 7,088,423, forward strand.
TATTACCACTGTCAGCCTCAGTGTTTTATCTCTGAGTACAGATCTTGCTATTGGAGGCAAGGGTAGTTCGTCTTTTAGGTTCATTTACTGTGTTTTTGAAGGCGATTCCCCAGGTTCATGTGTTCCCCTTAGATATTCTCTCTTCCTCACTTTCCTATCCTACATCAGTAATCTTGCATTTAAGTGTTTCCCCAGGTTAATGTGTCCGCGGAGTCATATGTGTCCTCTCAGACATTCTTACTCCTCATTCCCATCCTACGCTTCATATCCTGAACTCCCTATCCTACACTTCCCATCCTACACTAAGTCTTCCCCAGGTTCATGTGTCCAGGAGTCTATCTGTGTCCCCTCAGACATTCCCCTTCCTCATTCCCACTTACGCTTCTATCCTGACTCCCTATCCTACACTTCCCTCTACACTAAGCCTTCCCCAGGTTCATGTGGCCAGGAGTCCATCTGTGTCCCCTCAGACATTCTCCCTTCCTCACTTCCCATCCTACGTTTCCTATCCTATCCTACACTAAGTCTTCCCCAGGTTCATGTGTCCAGGAGTCTCTCTGTGTCCCCTCAGACATTCTCCCTTCCCATCCTACCCTTCCTATCCAATACTTCCTATCCTACACTTCCCATCCTACACTAAGTCTTCCCCAGGTTCATGTGTCCAGGAGTCTATCCGTTTCCCCTTCAGACATTCTCCCTTCCTCACTTCCCATCCTACGCTTCCTATCCTGAACTCCCTATCCTACACTTCCCATCCTACACTAAGTCTTCCCCAGGTTCATGTGTCCAGGAGTCTATCTGTGTCCCCTCAGACATTCTCCCTTCCTCACTTCCCATCCTACGCTTCCTATCCTATCCTACACTTCCCATCCTACACTAAGTCTTCCCCAGGTTCATGTGTCCAGGTGTCTGTGTCCCTCAGACATCTTCCCTTCCTCACTTCCCATCCTACGCTTCCTATCCTATCCTACACTTCCCATCCTACACTAAGTCTTCCCCAGGTTCATGAGTCCAGGAGTCTATCCGTGTCCCCTCAGACATTCTCCCTTCCTCACTTCCCATCCTACGCTTCCTATCCTATACTTCCTATCCTTTACTTCCCATCCTACACTAAGTCTTCCCCAGGTTCGTGTGTCCAGGAGTCCATCTGTGTCCCCTCAGACATTCTCCCTTCCTCACTTCCCATCCTACGTTTCCTATCCTATACTTCCCATCCTACACTAAGTCTTCCCCAGGTTCATGTGTCCAGGAGTCCATCTGTGTCCCCTCAGACATTCTCCCTTCCTCACTTCCCATCCTACGCTTCCTATCCTATACTTCCTATCCTACACTTCCTATCCCAACTTTCGCATCTAAGTCTTCCCCGGGAATTCATCCGTGGGCCCCCGGATGCCTCCCTTGAAGTGAAGTTCTGGTGTGATGCCTCACCTAGTCCTACCCCCGGTCCATGGTCAGCTGTCCCACCCCAGGTCCGTGGTTCAGGTATTCACCTTCACCACTTCCCTGCAGGTAAGCAAAGTCCCACCCCAGGTTCTGTGGTTCCAGGTATTCACCCTTCCCACTTCCTGGCGAGGCAGCAAGTCCCACCCCAGGTCCGTGGTTCCCAAGGTATTCACCTTTCACCACTTCCCTGAGTCAAGCAAGTCCCACCCAGGGTCGTGGATCCAGGTATTCACCCTTTCTCCACCACTTCCCTGAGGTCAGCAAGTCCACCCCAGGTCCGTGGATCAGTATTCACCCTTACCACTTCCCACGAGGTCAGCAAAAAAAAGAGGGTCACCACCCAAGGTCCGTAGATCCAGGTATTCACCCTTCACATTCCTGGAGGTCAGCAAGTCCCACCCAGGTCCGTGGTTCCAGGTATTACCTTTCACACTGCCTGAGGTCAGCAAGTCCCACCCCAGGGTCCGTCGGTTCCAGGTATTCACCTTCACCACTTCCCTGAGGTCAGCAAGTCCCGCCCAGGTCCGTGGATCAGGTATTCACCCTTCACCACTTCCCTGAGGTCAGCACAGTCCCAACCCCAGGTCCGTGGATCCAGGTATTCACCATTCACCACTTCCCTGAGGGTCAGGCAAAGTCCCACCCCAGTCCGTGGATCCAGGTATTCACCCTTCACCACTTCCTGAGGTCAGCAAGTCCCACCCCAGGTCGTGCATCCAGGTATTCACCCTTCACCACTTCCCTGAAGGTCAGCCAAGTTCCCACCACAGGTCCGTGGATCCAGGATTCACCCTTCACCACTTCCCTGAGGTCATGCAGTGTCAGCCCAGCCTTGAAGCACGTCCAATATATTGATATTACTAAACAAGTGTATTAATATCAGTATACGAAGGTAGATGTTATCTCAACAGATGAGGACACACAGATAATCTGCGCTCTGTAATACATCTCCTGGACAGACTCGAAACGTTCGACTACCTGAGACATGAGAGATCTTCTATAACAGTTCGTCCACCAAGAACTGGCCACTAGTGAAAATCTGGACATATTATTTATATTTAAATTGTTCCTATGTTGTAGATTAGTGTTGTTGTCGTGAACGGTTAGCGGCGAGTTAGGTGCGCGTCAACGCTGAGTTATACGAGAAATACGAAAAAAATTGAAAAAATGAGTTAATGTTAGCGCGGGAAAGAGGTGATGAATCTGGTAATATTTTGGTGTATGTCTCGTCTCTGTACGATAATTCTCTAAAAAAGTTACCGTAATTTTAATAAATGAGGTAAAAGCGTAATTGTTGTGACGTATACCATAACAGTAGTACATTTGTTGTAATTTTTAGACATTTTTCGTCATTTTTTATTCATATTTTAGTGCCAAATACTACAAAATACAAATTGGAAAACTCTGTCAGTGGCTGTTGGTAGAGCTGCTTCACCCACACGAGTCTCAGTGCTGACTAACAGTCGACAGGAAGTGGAGATGAGCCGCTCTGATTGACCACAGCAGACCCTAGTGGCCCGCAATTTTGCCACATATTGTGCAAATTTCATATACAATGCCTCGCCCTAAGAGACAGTATTCGCATACGATCAGCCGGAAGCGATTAGAAATGATGAAAAAAGCTAAATAAATGAAGGCAGCGGCAGATAGAGCAGATGACTCCTGGCTGCCATCACCACAACACATTGTTACTGCTGGCGAATAATTGATGTTTCTGAAACCCAGTCACTTGTTGAACAAGTAAAGCGAAAGATGACCAGTGTAGTCAACACCTCCATGGCCACCCCAGATGCTGGCAGCATCACCGTGGCCACCCCAGATGCTGGCAGCATCACCGTGGCCACCCCAGATGGGGCAGCAATCACAGTGGCCACCCCAGAGTGGCCTGCATCACGTGGCCACCCCAGATGCTGGCAGCAGCACCGTGGCCACCCCAGATGCTGGCAGCAGCACCGTGGCCACCCCAGATGCTGGCAGCATCACCGTGGCCACCCCAGATGCTGGCAGCATCACCGTGGCCACCCCAGATGCTGGCAGCATCACCGTGGCCACCCCAGATGCCGGCAGCAGCACCGTGGCCATCCCAGATGTGGCACCCACGTGGCCCGTGCAGACCTAGAGGAATTGAGCGTTAACTAGGTGACTCATCTGTGGCCACCGTGACCACGCCTTCACCCATATATACAACTATCTTGACCACAGCCTGTGGTTACATATGTGACAACCTCATCACAAATGATCATATTTCCTGCGGCCACCCTAGACATGGCCACCCCAGATGTGGCCACCACTGCCCCCAGCTCAGCTGTCACCAGCTCAGCTAACCCCAGCACATCTACAGTTGAAGATGGTGAAATATTTGTTGAAAGTGATAGTGTACATGATAATCAAGTGCTACAAGGGAGTGTCCTTATTTGCAGACATCAAATCCTGTTACAGAGGAAAATCATATGGTATTGACGGAACGTTGTAATTTTGAGGCTATTAAGAAGTGCATGATTTGTCAAGAATGTTTTAGTAATAAAGTCACTTTTACATTTGATCACATCACTAGAGGACATTGTTGTGCAAACATGCACTGAGTGTTAAGCATGTAGTGTTGGAAAAATCCCAGTTGGTGCGGAGACACTGAATGCTGCAACTGGTAGATGGTATATGCCGAAGAGCTTGCAGGTGGGTGGCCTTTACATCCTTCATTCGTAGAATGTTGTGTGTAATTTGCCTTTTATGACTCTGCAGACATTTAATAAATATATGTCACTGATTACAAATAAATCCATTGAGTCATGCAGCCAGATACATACAGAGGCAGGGAAATTGTTACACAGGAATACGCCAAAGTAGGCAGTGTACCTCACCGAAGTGGAGTTCTTGATATTGATGTTACATATGAGATGGAACTTGGCACACAAGGGGACCAGCATTCAAATTATGGCATTGGTGCCACAATTGATGCTGTGACGGAATTGGTAGTTGACTATCAAATAATGTGCAAATTTTGTTTCTTGTGGCCAAACAATTGAAAGAGGAACATAAAAGTAAATGCTACAAAAACTTCACAGGAAGTTCTGGAAAGATGGAAGTTGAAGCAGCAATACTGATATGGCAGAGATGGTGACAATAGTACTTACAATGGACTTTGTGGAACTCTAAATGATGGTGCAGGTCCCTATCCAAATGTAAAGTGGCTAAAGAGGAGCGCATGAACCATTACTCTAAACGACTCAGGAATAGATTAACAACTTTTGTCAACTCTCACTACAGTGAAAAGGAATTGAAAACCGGGAAGAGGAAACAGTACGAAGTGAAGAAGGTATTCTAACAGACTTCATTATCGACAAGCTGGCACATTTGTCAGAAGAACCTTAGAACGAATGTTGCACTGACATGTAAGAATTAGAATGTATCCTTGCCAGTTTTTTTCCACTGATACTCCAGTGATGACAAGCCACATCATCATTGCCCTACTGGTCCTGATTCCTGGTGTTTTTACCAAAGTGCAAAAGCAGCAAATGTCACACCACCATCACACTCCACTATGAAAGTCCAGTTCCAGCTAGAACCTGTGTACTTCAAGGTTCATAATATCTACAAAGACCTTACAAGAGGAGACATGATGGAACGGTGTCTAAAAGGCAGAACTCAGAACCCCAATGAGAGTCTCCATCAACGAATATGGGCATACTGCAACAAAGTATTGTATCGAAACAGTTGGCAAGTAGAGTTCGCTGCCAGCCAAGCCAATGCCGAGTACAATGTCTCGATGTACCACTCGGCTATGGACGTTCTGCAGTGACCCAAAGGTGCCTTGAAGCCATGGACAAGAAAATGCAGAAAACAAAGATCCTAAGATGCAGGAAGAGGAGAAAATAATGGATTTCAATGAGCCTGACGACATTAGTACCATCTATGTCCAACACCTACACCAAGTCAAGGTTATTTAATTTATGTTCTTATTTGTACATTTGTATGTATATATGTATATAAATATGTGTAATTACATGTATCTGTTTACATAATCACTGGCATTATCGATTTTCGGCATGTTATTTTCTTTCTTCGTTTCGTCTGCATGGACCGTCATGATTGGCTGATCTCTAGAGAACTTCAGGATGCAGGATCTTCATGGAACTTCAGAATGCAGGATCTTCATGGAACTTCAGAATGCAGGGATCATCATGAAACTTCAGGATGCAGGGATCATCATGAAACTTCAGGATGCAGGGATCACCATGGAACTATTCAGGTATATCGACTCATTACATCTCAGTTCGACTCTCACTTAAACATAATAAGTCAGTAAGAGTATTTTTACCCACCACAACTAAACCTCTAAACATTTCTTCATTTTTCTCGAAAATTCATTTATTTCATATTTCTTGAAAATCAATTATTTATGAACTGATCATTACCATTTTTGCACTATTTAATTAGGGGACATTGTTCTAAATTATGATGATGAACTTTGAGTAATAATCACTTCTATTTTTGCATACCATGAGTATGTAGCGCAAGAAATGGTGGAAAATACGTTGAGACAAATATTTTTTTGGTTCTAAAAAAGACTATATTACATGACTGTGCATCATAAAATAAATATGGCATTGCTTTATAATTTTTATCAAAAAAAAAATTTCGACATTGCCAGTATTTATCCCCTTAGCAATAATTATTGCCACGTCCAACTTCACACTTTTTTAATGTTTGTTTATTGAACGATCTTGGTGAAACTTTTATTAATATACTATGACATACCTAGAGTCTGTGATAAACATTATAATGAAATCGTAGGAAGATAAAAAAAAAAGAAAGTCTAACCACCTCATAGTGTTCCTGCATGATAACTATAATTAACTGTTAGCAGTTACTTTTTTTCCCTCGTCATGGTACACAAAGGTTCACGAGCACCACACTTCCCCTCCGGGTCCCATGTGCTCATGGGTTATACACCAAAGGTTCGCACAAGCCCACTCTTCCCTCGTCATGGTACACAAAGGTTCATAAGCAATTCTTCCCTCGTCATGTTCCATGATACACAAAGGTTCATAAGGCACACACTTCCTTCGTCTATGGTTTACACAAAGGTTCACAAGCACCCACTCTTTCCCTCGTCATGATACACAAAGGTTTTTTCTAAGCACATTCCTTCCCTCGTCCATGATTCTATTCACATGATACACAAGGTTCAATAAGCACACACTTCCCTCGTCATGGTACACAAAAGGTCACTTTTTTTTCACAAGCAACATTTTCCCTCGTCATGGTACACCAAGGTTTTTCACAAGCACATTCTTCCTCGTCATGGTACACAAAGGTTCACAAGCACACTCATCCCTCGTCATCGTACACAAAGGTTCACAAGCAACACTTCCCTTTTCGTTCATGGTACACCAAAGGGTTCACAAGCACACACTTCCTCGTCATGTGAGTTTACACAAAAGGTTTCACAAGCACACATTCCCTTGTCATGGTACCATGGTTCACAAGCACCATTCTTCCTCGTCATGGTACACAAAGGTTTTTCACAAGCCACACAACTTCCCTCGTCAGGGTAACACAAAGTTCACAAGCACACACTCCTCGTTCAGCGGTACACGAAGGTTCACAAGACACACTCTTCCATCGTCATGGTACACAATGGTTCACCAATCACACTCTTCCTCGTATGGTACACAAAGGTTCACAAGCACCCAACATCCCTCGTTCCCCTTCTTCATGGTACACAAAGGTTCACAAAAGCACACACTTCCTTCGTCATGGAGCACAAAGGTTCAACAAGCACACACGTCCCTCGTCATGGTACACAAAGGTTTCACAAGCACACTCTTCCCTCGATCATGGTACCGAAGGTCACACAGCCACTCTTCCATCGTCATGGTCACAAAGGTTCACACATTAACACTCTTCCTCGTTTCATCATGGTACACGAAGGTTATTCACAAGCACCAACACTTCCTCGTCATCACCATGGCACATGTCACCACCCATGGTACACAAAGGTTCACAAATCACACAACTTCCCTCGTTCATGGTATATAAAGGTTCACAAACACACACTTCCCTCGACACATGGTGCCACAAAGGTTCACAGGCACACACTTCCCTCGTCAGTGGTTTCACAAAGGTTTCTCTTTCACTCACTTTTCACAAGCAACAATCTTCCCTTCCTCATGGTACACGGAAGCGTTCACAAGCATCCTTCCATCGTCATGGTACACAAAGTGTTCACCATCACACTCTTCCCTCGTCTAGTTTAACTACAAAGGTTCCAAGCACACACTTCCTCGTCATGGTACACAAAGGTTCACAAACACACACCTTCCCTGTCATGGTAGTACAACAAAGGTTCAGAATCACACTCTTCCATCGTCATGGTAACACGAAGGTTCACAAGCACACCTCTTCCATCGTCATAGGTACACAAAGGTTCACCATCACACTCTTCCCTGTCATGGTACACAAAGGTTCAACAAGCACCCACTCTTCTCGTCATGGTTACACAATAGGTTCACCAGCACACTCTTCCCTCGTCATGGTACACAAAGGTCACAAGGCACCACACTTCCCACGTCATGTACACAAGGTTCACAAGCACACTCTTCCTCGTCATGGTACACGAGGTTCACAAGCACACTCTTCCATCGGTCTTGGTACACAAAGGTTCACCATCACACTCTTCCTCGTCATGGTCACAAAGGTTCACAATCACACTCTTCCCTCGTCTGGTACACAAAGGTCACAAGCACACCACTTCCCTCGTCATGGTACACACAAGGTTCCAGCACACTCTTCCATCTCATGATTACCGAGGTTCAACCATCACACACTTCCCTCGTCATGGTACACAGTGGTTCAAAAGCACACTCTTCACTCGTCATGGTACACAAAGGTTCAAAAGCACACTCTTCACTCGTCATGGTACACAAAAGGTTTCACAAGCACATCTTCACTCGTTTTTTTTCATGGTACACGAGTTCACAAGCACACTCTTCCCTGTCTGGTTCACAAAAGGTTTTTCCCAATCACACTTCTTCCCTCGTCATGGTACACAAAGGTTCACAAGCACACACTTCCCTCGTCATGGTACACAAAGGTTCACAAGCACACACTTCCCTCGTCATGGTGCACAAAGGTTCACAAGCACACACTTCCCTCGTCATGGTACACAAAGGTTCACAAGCACACTCTTCCCTCGTCATGGTACACAAAGGTTCACAAGCACACACTTCCCTTCGTCATTGGTACACAAAGGTTCACAAAGCACACACTTCCTCACATCGGTGCACAAAGGTTCACAAGCACACACTTCCCTCGTCATGGAGTACACAAAGGTTCCAAGACACTCTTCCATCGTCATGGTACACAAAGGTTCACCATCACACTCTTCCCTCGTCATGGTACACAAAGGTTCACAAGCACACACTTCCCTCGTCATGGTACACAAAGGTTCACAAGCACACACTTCCCTCGTCATGGTACACAAAGGTTCACAAGCACACTCTTCCCTCGTCATGGTACACGAAGGTTCACAAGCACACTCTTCCATCGTCATGGTACACAAAGGTTCACCATCACACTCTTCCCTCGTCATGGTACACAAAGGTTCACAAGCACACACTTCCCTCGTCATGGTACACAAAGGTTCACAAAGCACACTCTTCCCTCGTATGGTACACGAAGGTTTCACAAGCACCTTCCCATCGTCCATGGTACACAAAAGTTCACCATCACACTCTTCCCTTCGTTCATGGTACAAAAGGTTCACAAGCCACTCTTCCCTCGTCATGGTACATCAAAAGGTATCACCAGGGGGGGGGCGGGGGGCCCCCCCACCCACTCTTCCCTCGTCATGGTACACAAAGGTTCACAAGCACACACTTCCCACGTCATGGTACACAAAGGTTCACAAGCACACTCTTCCCTCGTCATGGTGCACGAAGGTTCACAAGCACACTCTTCCATCGTCATGGTACACAAAGGTTCACCATCACACTCTTCCCTCGTCATGGTACACAAAGGTTCACCATCACACTCTTCCCTCGTCATGGTACACAAAGGTTCACAAGCACAAAATTCCCTCGTATGGTACACAAAAGGTTCACAAGCACAGCTCTTCCATCGTACATGGACACGAAGAGTTCACCATCATACTTCATCGTCATGGTACACAGTGGTTCAAAAGCACACTTGACTCGTCAGGTACCAAAGGTTCAAAAGCACACTCTTCTACTCGTCATTGGTACACAAAGGTTCACAAGCACACTCTTCACTCGTCATGGTACACAGAGGTTCACAAGCACACTCTTCCCTCGTCATGGTACACAAAGGTTCACCAATCACACTCTTCCCTCGTCATGGTACACAAAGGTTCACAAGCACACACTTCCCTCGTCATGGTACACAAAGGTTCACAAGCACACACTTCCCTCGTCATGGTGCACAAAGGTTCACAAGCACACACTTCCCTCGTCATGGTACACAAAGGTTCACAAACACACAACTTCCCTCGTCATGGTACACAAAGGTTCACAAGCACACTCTTACCCTCGACATGGTTGCACCAAAGGTTACAACAACAACTTCCCTCGTCATGGTACAAAAAGGTTCACAAGCACACTCTTCTTCCTCATGGTACAAAGAAGGTTCACAAGCACACTCTTTCCATCGTCATGGTTAACAAAGGTTCACCTCACACTCTTCCCTCGTCATGGTACACAAAGTTCACAAGCACACACTTCCTCGTCATGGTTGCACTAAGGTTTCACAAGCACACACTTCCCTCGTCATGGTACACAAAGGTTCACAAGCACACTCTTCCCTCGTCATGGTACACGAAGGTTCACAAGCACACTCTTCCATCGTCAGGGTACACAAAGGTTCACCATCACACTCTTCCCTCGTCATGGTACACAAAGGTTCACAAGCACACTCTTCCCTCGTCATGGTACACAAAGGTTCACCAGCACACTCTTCCCTCGTCATGGTACTACAAATAGGTTCACAAGCACATACTTCCCTGAAGCCGTTTAAGGTCTGGGTGGTAATGGCCACTGACGGTACGCTTGTGAGGATGTCTAATTCAGAGAAGAATTTACAGTCATGGAATTTATACTAATATGATCGATTACTGGCATGGGATCAAACGTCCCATTTAGTTGATAACAAATTAATACGAAAATCATGAACCAGTCGGTAAAGAATTGTCTGTTTTTTAGCACGACAACTGCTGACAGAAAGACGATTTAGAAGGTTCTATGATATTTAACTTTAAGAGTTTGTCAACTTCGTTATCAAATGTTTTCCGTAAGCGAATGGAAACAGGATAGATTTTCCGTCCTACTGGTTCATGAGCTGACAATCTTGTGTACAACGGTAGTGGTAAGTCCTGGGATCGAAATAAATGGTATAAAATACCGACACAATGGAAATATAAACACATTTGCAGTATAATGTGATCCAAGTCCTGGGATCCCTGTGAATACGTCTGATAAAGTATTTACTCTGGCACTTACTTGAGACTCTTGTTTACTAGATAGTTCACTGTTGATGTTGATGTTGGAGGATGATCCGTTAAGATATGAAGCAGCTGCACCGATTCTGTTTGAGACTCGTCATCTATAATACAAACTTTATATTCACAAGAATCATTACTGTTAACTAAGCTGTAAGACAGCGTCTTCATCAAAGGAGTTTAAACGAAGGTTAACTTCTCTCCGGTGGTACAGTTTCAAAATATTGACATGATACATTCTTTCCTTACCCTTGACATCCAAGAGATAATCTACCTTATTACAGACCTTTACTTCTTCATCCGGTCCGCACCAGGGAATATGATTGCTGAGTTGTAATATTTAAGTGCTCCATGAAAGGAGGGGCGAGTTGCAGCGCTTTTTGTGGGTCCTTATCTCTCCTGCAGTGCTCCTTGTGGGTCCTTATCTCTCTGCAGTGCTCCTTGTGGGTCCTTATCTCTCCTGCAGTGCTCCTTGTGGGTCCTTATCTCTCCTGTAGTGCTCCTTTTTTTTTTCACTTCTATTACTACTGCTATCACTGCACGACTTACCACTCCTTTACTATTATTTTCTGTCTATTCTGCTACTATTATTACTACTACTGGCCTCTCTTCATCACTCCTTTTCTGTCTCTTGTGGCACAATTACTCCCACTTCTTCCACACACCATTCATTACCACTTCCACTACTTCTCTTCCAACCTCTCTTTCTCCCGTCACTGTCCTCCTCACCTATATATACAGGACTCACTCAATCTCTCTAAGCTTTTCTCTCTGTATGTGCAGGTTATTTGTGGTATGAGCGAAGATGTTATGTGCACAGCGTCTGCAGTCTATTATGAGTGATGAGAAACTTGTTCGATGAAAAGAGGAATTCTCCTCGAGGACATTCCTATTACAGATTTCAAGGTCTTGAAGGAAGAAGTTATGATAACGTCACGTTTAGTTTGGTGTTGTGGTGAGAGTAGAAATGAAAGATCCTGCTGTTGGTCGGTTTTCGCTAGACTTTAAACGTTAAGTTATGCAAGATGGATGAACCTCTTGCCAGGAAACTTTCCGCGTTGTCCTAAACAGCAGCAACCTACTGGCCATGCCTGGGTAGGTCTTTCTCAACCTCCAAACCTTTTCTGAGCAATCAACTTCAACATCTCCCACCTGACTTCTTCACATTCATTATGCTGACTATATATACTCACGTACTGCTTAGAGAGATCTGTGTGGGACTTTGTGGAGAAACGTTGTCTATAAAGGAATAGCGTTATTAAAAACATAGAAGGAACACTGCAGCAGGCCTTCTGGCCCATGCAGGCAGGTCCAGTCTCCTACCGGCTCTAAAGCCTATGCCCACCTAGTCAGGTAGGTCACACTCACTTAACGAAGGAACACGGGCAACTGACATAGTAGACAGCTAATCAGGTCCACTCACACCAACCCACAACCACTCAAGTATTTATCTAACCTATTTTTTAAAACTTACACAACGTTTTAGCCTCTATAACTGTACTCGGAGAGTTTTTGTTCCACTATCCACACTCTATTACCAAACCAGTGCTATCCTATTATCCTTCTGAATCTGAATTTTTCCAACTTAAAACCATTGCTTACGAGTCCTGTCTAGGTCTAGACAATTTCAGCACGTTATTGCATCCCCTCTATTTATTCCAGTCTTTCATTTATACACCTCAATCATATACTCCCTAAATTTACGCTTTTAGAGAGTGCGATCTGGACCTCAGTTGTCCTCATAAGGGAAGATTTCTGATACATGGGATCAACTTTGTCATCCTCCTTTGTATATTTTCCAGGAGCATTTATATCCATTCTGTAATACGGTGGCCAGAAACTGTGCAGCATAGTTTTGTTAAATGGAGGCCTAACCAAGGATATATAGAGCTGAAGACAACCTGAGGACTCTATTATTTATACTTCTTGATAGGAAGCCAAAGGATTCAGTTAGCTTATTGCGAACACTTTGCATGTTGTCTTGGTTTCAGATTACTGCTAACCAGATTCCTAAATCTTTTTACTAACCGTAATATTAGATCTACATTATTTTATTTTGTATATGGCATGATTATTTTTCCTTGTCAAACATTTTAGAACTTTGGCATTTGTCAACCATTACTGCCTCTGCCACTTCTCCGATCACTGCATCAGTCTAATTCAAATCTTCAAGTCTTCGTCAGAATGATTCGACGGCCTATTTTGGAGGCATCGGAGAACTTGCTTATGTCGCTCTTTATGCCCTATCAATGTATTTATGTAGATTGGACAACAAGGGGCCCAACCACACAAATGGCCCCTGTGGAAACACCGCTCGTGACGCTTCCCCACTGTGATTTCTCCCATTTATGTAAAACTCTCTGCTGCCTATTTGCCAACCATGCCTCTATCCAGGAAGAAAAAATTCTCCTCCTATTCAACGTGCCTTAATTTTACCTCAAAAGTCTCTGATGTGGGACCTGTCAAAAGCCTTACTGAAGTCCACATACAACAATATCTATTCATTACCATGGATGTACCTCCTCAATACCCTAGTGAAAAAAGTTTAATAAATTCAGTAAGGCAGGGAAACGCCCTTTGTAAAACCAGATGAGATTCGTTGATTAATTTATGCTTTTCAAGATGGCTACGAACTTTTCTTACTTTGGCAATTATTGATTCCATAAATTTTCCCACAACCGAAGGTTAGGTTATTGGTCCATAGTTCGAAGCCAAGGACCTGTCACCTGCTTTGAAAATAGGTATCACATTTGCCATTTTCCACTTATCTGGCACCATGCTAGTCTGTAATGATATGTTGAAAAGATTAGCCAAAGGTTTGCTAAGCTCCTCTTTATATTCCTTTAGAACCCTTGCGTACAGTTGATCAGAGCCTTCGAATTTGTTAGGTTTTAATTTATCTATTTGTCTAAGGACCATGTCACTTGTGACTCTAATCGTGTATAGATTATTATTATTATATTGCATGTGTGTCTACTTTTCCATCGTGTCGGTAATGTATAGCATTTATCTCCATGTTATGTTAATATCTTTTTAATATAGCAAAGCATAATATAACAACCCTCTCTACCAAGAAAAAACAAAACAATATAAAAGAAGGTAGGAAGCTTGGTGGCCCAAGTTGGATCATCGGGAGGTAAAGTTTGTTGAGTCACCAGGTCAAGTCTTCCTGGAATACTTCTAACTTACATTTTTATTGTATTTTTGTCATTCAATCGTGAATTAACGAGGGGAAAATGTGAGTGGTGCATTGAGGAGTCTGTGGAGACTAACAACATTATCCATGGAAGCAAAGATGGGAATGTATGAGAGTATAGTTATACCGATGCTCTTATACGGGTGTGAAGCCTGAGCGGTGAATGTTGCAGCAAGAAGACTAGAGACAGTGTGAAGCATGAGTGGTGAATGTTGCAGCAAGAAGACTAGAGACAGTGGAGACGTCATGTCTGAGATCAATGTAGAGAATCCATAGTATGGAAATTAGGAGGAGGTGCGGGATTACCATAACAATTATACATGTAGAGAGGATGGAACGAAATAGAATGGCTACGAGAGAGTATAAATCTATAGTGGAGGGATGGCGGGGTCGGGGTCGGCCTAGGAGGAGTTGGAGGCAGGGGATAAAGGTTTTGTGAGGGAGATGCTTGGACTTCTAGCAAGCATACATGTATGTTAGATAAGAGCGAATGGAGACCAATTGTTTTTAGAACTTGACGTGTTGTTTGAGTGTGAGCAATTCAGGAATTCAGGAAAACCGGCAGACCGGACTTGAGTCCTGGAGATGTAAAGTAAGAGACCTAACACTCTGAAGGAGGGGTGTTATGTTGCAATTTCATAACTGTTGTGTGAGTGCGCCTCTGGCAAGACAGTGATGGAGTGATTGATGAAAGTTTTTCTCTCTCGGGCCACCCTGCCTTGGTGGGGCCACCCTGCTTGTGGGTCACCCTGCCTTGGTGGGGCACCCTGCCTTGGTGGGCCACCTGCCTGGTGGGTAACCTGCCTTGGTGGGTCACCCTGCCTTGGTGGAGTCAACCCAGCCTTGGTGGGTCACCCTGCCTTGGTGGGTCACCCTGCCTTGGTGGGTCACCCTGCCTTGGTGGGTCACCCTGCCTTGGTGGGTCACCCTGCCTTGGTGGGAAACGGACGATGTGTTAATAAAAATAAAAAACAATAATAATTATAATAATAATAATCTGACACTACAAGTACATGATACAATTATTACAGACCAGCTGACAGACATTGTTGACGGCATCCATCCATCTGAACAAGTGATAACAATAACTATTAACTACTAGATGAACAAGTGATAACAATAACTACTTACTAGTAGGTGAACAAGTGATAATAACTACTTACTACTAGGTGAACAAGTGTTAACAATAACTTACTACTAGGTGAACAAGTGATAATTACTTACTACTAGGTGAACAAGTGTTAACAATAACTACTCACTACTAGGTGAAAGTGATAATAACTATCACTACTAGGTTAAACAAGTGGATACAATAACTACTTAACACTAGACCCTCACTGAAATAAGTGTTTGCTGTTCTGTACAGGTCTTCTCTGTATACTATACTGGTTTCTGTGTTACTGTACTGTCTTCTCTTTACTTATACTGGTATTCTCTGTTAATATTGCTGGTTCTTCTCTGTTACATGCTGGTCTTCTCTGTTACTATACTGGCCTTCTCTGTTACTATACTGGCCTTCTTGGTTAGATATGGCCTTCTCTGTTACTATACTGGTCTTCTCTGTTACTATACTGGTCTTCTCTGTTACTATACTGATCTTCTCTGTTACTATGCTGGTCTTCTCTGTTACTGTACTGGTCTTCTCTGTTACTATACTGGTCTTCTCTGTTACTATACTGGTCTTCTCTGTTACTATGTGGTCTTCTCTGTTACTATACTGGTCTTTCTTCTGTTACTATCCTGGTCTTCTGTTACTGTACTGGTTTTCTTGTTACTATATGGTCTTCTCTGTTACTATCTCGTCTTCTCGGTTACTATACTGGCCTTCTCTGTTACTATACTCGGTTTCTCTGTTACTATTACTGGCTTCTCTGTTACTATTTCTGGCCTTCTCTGTTACTATACTGGCCTTCTCTGTTACTATACTGGCCTTCTCTGTTACTATACTGGCCTTCTCTGTTACTATACTGGCCTTCTCTGTTACTATACTGGCCTTCTCTGTTACTATACTCGTTCTTCTGTGTTACTGTACTGTGAACAAGTGATAACAATAACTACTTAACACTAGGTGAACAAGTGATAATAACTACTCAATACCTGGTAAACAAGTGATGATAACTTACTACTAGGTGAAAAGTCTATAACAAATACTTACTACTAGGTGAACATTGATAACAAATAAATACTTATACTAGGTGAACAGGAGCAACCAAGTGTCAGGAAACCTGCCGGTTTGTCCTGAGCATATTATTACCACTGTCAGCCTCAGTGTTTTATCTCTGAGTACAGATCTTGCTATTGGAGGCAAGTAGTTCGTCTTTAAGGTTCATTTACTGTGTTTTTGATGGTTTCCCCAGGTTCATGTGTCCCCTTAGATATTCTCTCTTCCTCACTTCCTATCCTACACTCAGTAATCTTGCATTTAAAGTGTTCCCCAGGTTCATGTGTCCGGGAGTCCATATGTGTCCTCTCAGACATTCTTACTTCCTCACTTCCCATCCTACGCTTCATATCCTGAACTCCCTATCCTACACTTCCCATCCTACACTAAGTCTTCCCCAGGTTCATGTGTCAGGAGTATATCTGTGTCCCCTCAGACATTCCCCTTCCTCATTCCCACTTACGCTTCTATCCTGACTCCCTATCCTACACTTCCCTCTACACTAAGCCTTCCCCAGGTTCATGTGGCCAGGGAGTCCATCTTGTCGTCCCCTCAGACATTTCTCCCTTCCTCATTCCCATCCTAACGTTTCCTATCCTATCCTACACTAAGTCTTCCCCAGGTTCATGTGTCCAGGAGTCTCCTCTGTGTCCCCTAGAATTCTCCTTCCCATCCTACCACTTCCTATCCAATACTTCCTATTCCTACACTTCCCATCCTTACACTAAGTCTTCCCCAGGTTCATGTGTCCAGGAGTCTATCCGTTTCCCCTCAGACATTCTCCCTTCCTCACTTCCCATCCTACGCTTCCTATCCTGAACTCCCTATCCTACACTTCCCATCCTACACTAAGTCTTCCCCAGGTTCATGTGTCCAGGAGTCTATCTGTGTCCCCTCAGACATTCTCCCTTCCTCACTTCCCATCCCTACGTTTTCCTATCTATCCTACACTTCCCATCCTACACTAAGTCTTCCCCAGGTTCATGTGTCCAGGAGTCTGTGTCCCCTCAGACATTCTCCCTTCCTCACTTCCCATCCTACGCTTCCTATCCTATCCTACACTTCCCATCCTACACTAAGTCTTCCCCAGGTTCATGAGTCCAGGAGTCTATCCGTGTCCCCTCAGACATTCTCCCTTCCTCACTTCCCATCCTACGCTTCCTATCCTATACTTCCTATCCTTCACTTCCCATCCTACACTAAGTCTTCCCCAGGTTCGTGTGTCCAGGAGTCCATCTGTGTCCCCTCAGACATTCTCCCTTCCTCACTTCCCATCCTACGTTTCCTATCCTATACTTCCCATCCTACACTAAGTCTTCCCCAGGTTCATGTGTCCAGGAGTCATCTGTGTCCCCTCAGACATTCTCCCTTCCTCACTTCCCATCCTACGCTTCCTATCCTATACTTCCTATCCTACACTTCCTATCCCAACTTTCGCATCTAAGTTTCCCCGGGAGAATTCATCCGTGGGCCCCCGGATGCCTCCCTTGAAGTGAAGTTCTGGTGTGATGCCTCACCTAGTCCTACCCCCGGTCCATGGTCAGCAGTCCCACCCCAGGTCCGTGGTTCCAGGTATTCACCCTTCACCACTTCCCTGCAGGTAAGCAAAGTCCCACCCCAGGTTCTGTGGTTCCAGGTATTCACCCTTCCCACTTCCTGGCGAGGCAGCAAGTCCCACCCCAGGTCCGTGGTTCCCAAGGTATTCACCTTTCACCACTTCCCTGAGTCAAGCAAGTCCCACCCAGGGTCGTGGATCCAGGTATTCACCCTTTCTCCACCACTTCCCTGAGGTCAGCAAGTCCACCCCAGGTCCGTGGATCAGTATTCACCCTTACCACTTCCCACGAGGTCAGCAAAAAAAAGAGGGTCACCACCCAAGGTCCGTAGATCCAGGTATTCACCCTTCACATTCCTGGAGGTCAGCAAGTCCCACCCAGGTCCGTGGTTCCAGGTATTACCTTTCACACTGCCTGAGGTCAGCAAGTCCCACCCCAGGGTCCGTCGGTTCCAGGTATTCACCTTCACCACTTCCCTGAGGTCAGCAAGTCCCGCCCAGGTCCGTGGATCAGGTATTCACCCTTCACCACTTCCCTGAGGTCAGCACAGTCCCAACCCCAGGTCCGTGGATCCAGGTATTCACCATTCACCACTTCCCTGAGGGTCAGGCAAAGTCCCACCCCAGTCCGTGGATCCAGGTATTCACCCTTCACCACTTCCTGAGGTCAGCAAGTCCCACCCCAGGTCGTGCATCCAGGTATTCACCCTTCACCACTTCCCTGAAGGTCAGCCAAGTTCCCACCACAGGTCCGTGGATCCAGGATTCACCCTTCACCACTTCCCTGAGGTCATGCAGTGTCAGCCCAGCCTTGAAGCACGTCCAATATATTGATATTACTAAACAAGTGTATTAATATCAGTATACGAAGGTAGATGTTATCTCAACAGATGAGGACACACAGATAATCTGCGCTCTGTAATACATCTCCTGGACAGACTCGAAACGTTCGACTACCTGAGACATGAGAGATCTTCTATAACAGTTCGTCCACCAAGAACTGGCCACTAGTGAAAATCTGGACATATTATTTATATTTAAATTGTTCCTATGTTGTAGATTAGTGTTGTTGTCGTGAACGGTTAGCGGCGAGTTAGGTGCGCGTCAACGCTGAGTTATACGAGAAATACGAAAAAAATTGAAAAAATGAGTTAATGTTAGCGCGGGAAAGAGGTGATGATCTGTAATATTTGGGTATGTCTCGTCTCCTGTACGATATTCTCTAAAAAAGAGTTACCGTAATTTTAATAAATGAGGTAAAAGCGTAATTGTTGTGACGTATACCATAACAGTAGTACATTTGTTGTAATTTTTAGACATTTTTCGTCATTTTTTATTCATATTTTAGTGCCAAATACTACAAAATACAAATTGGAAAACTCTGTCAGTGGCTGTTGGTAGAGCTGCTTCACCCACACGAGTCTCAGTGCTGACTAACAGTCGACAGGAAGTGGAGATGAGCCGCTCTGATTGACCACAGCAGACCCTAGTGGCCCGCAATTTTGCCACATATTGTGCAAATTTCATATACAATGCCTCGCCCTAAGAGACAGTATTCGCATACGATCAGCCGGAAGCGATTAGAAATGATGAAAAAAGCTAAATAAATGAAGGCAGCGGCAGATAGAGCAGATGACTCCTGGCTGCCATCACCACAACACATTGTTACTGCTGGGGAATAATTGATGTTTCTGAAACCCGGTCACTTGTTGAACAAGTAAAGCGAAAGATGACCAGTGTAGTCAACACCTCATGGGCCACCCCAGATGCTGCAGCAATCACCGTGGCCACCCCAGATGCTGCAGCATCACCGTGGCCACCCAGATGGGGCAGCAATCACAGTGGCCACCCCAGAGTGGCCTGCATCACGTGGCCACCCCAGATGCTGGCAGCATCACCGTGGCCACCCCAGATGCTGGCAGCATCACCGTGGCCACCCCAGATGCTGGCAGCATCACCGTGGCCACCCCAGATGCTGGCAGCATCACCGTGGCCACCCCAGATGCTGGCAGCATCACCGTGACCACCCCAGATGCCGGCAGCAGCACCGTGGCCATCCCAGATGTGGCCACCCCACGTGGCCGTGGCAGACCTAGAGGAATGAAGCGTTAACTAGGTGACTCATCTGTGGCCACAGTGACCACGCCTTCACCCATATATACAACTATCTTGACCACACCTGTGGTTACATATGTGACAACCTCATCACAAATGATCATATTTCCTGCGGCCACCCTAGACATGGCCACCCCAGATGTGGCCACCACTGCCCCCAGCTCAGCTGTCACCAGCTCAGCTAACCCCAGCACATCTACAGTTGAAGATGGTGAAATATTTGTTGAAAGTGATAGTGTACATGATAATCAAGTGCTACAAGGGAGTGTCCTTATTTGCAGACATCAAATCCTGTTACAGAGGAAAATCATATGGTATTGACGGAACGTTGTAATTTTGAGGCTATTAAAGAAGTGCATGATTTTTCAAGAATGTTTTAGTATAAAGTCACTTTTACATTTGATCACATCACTAGAGGACATTGTTGTGCAAACATGCACTGAGTGTTAAGCATGTAGTGTTGGAAAAATCAGGTCCCTGTGTGAAAATGTTAAATAATTTGCGATGATGACTGCGCCAACTTTCCACATCCTGATTAATTTGTTGAGGGCCAGTCTTGCGATGATACCTTGAGAGTACAATGTACATTTATGTTTCCTTTGTTTAGCAGTTGGGTCTAGCCCCGACACTTTTTCTCTTATCTAAAATTTTTCCTCCCCCCCCATCATTCTTCTTTCTGCCCCCACTTGCCCTCACCCCGTGGGTTCTTCCCTGTGAGCCCTCATTCATTCATTCATTCATTCATTCCGAACTGTGTGGAGTTTGTTCTTTTCAGCTGCCCTTCAGTCGTGGCTGTCTTGGTGGGAGTAATTTATGGACGCAGTTTCTGTGTCACCTCTAGTAATTCCACCCACCTGGACACCCACGACCAAAGGTCATCTAGACAAGACGAAGTTTTCCCAGCAAAGTCACGGGGGGTGGCAACCGCTGATTTTTGGGGAAGGGGGGAAGGGAATCCCCGGGTGACACAAGTGGACTCCGGGAGAACTGTTTGGGGGAAGGACCGCCACCTTGGTAAATTTGGGGAAGGGGAGACACCCGGGGAAATGAAGGGAGGGATTCCTGGTACATAAATTGGGGAAAGGGGGTTGTTATTGAGGCTGATTTGGGTAATTGAAGAAGGGGAGACATCCTTTGGCCCACGGATGGTTTCCTGGACACTTTAAAACCGGGGGAAGGTGGGGGGGGGGGTGGCCTTAAAACAAACCCACTGGCCCCACGTGGCAAGGTCTGGTAACTAGAAATAAATTGGGGCTGACATGGTGTAAAATAATTTATTATTATTATTAATTATTTTATTTCATTTGGTTGGGGTGGGAGCCCCTGGTCAACGCAGTTTTAGGGAGCAGTTAGGTCTTTAAACTAGAAATAGATAGTGGTATGGGGGTTTTCGTGGAAAACATTGAATTTTTAGTGTAGCGATCTGTGAGTTTTAAAGAAAAACCAGTTATAGGCAGAATGAGGAAAAGGTTTTTTAAGAAATGTAAAGTCAATGGCATTAGGTGATAAGGAGAGTAACGGATAGTGGAAGAACGAAATAGGAAAAAAGGAAGGAAGGGTCCTTGAATATATATTACGCAAATAGTGTTTGTGTAGGAATAAGTGGGGCGAGTTGAGAATAGTTTTAGGCAGGTAAAAACTGATTATTTGCCTTAACGGAGTTGGTTTAATCGAAAAATCGGGGCATGCCTGTGAATGTCACATACAGGGTTTTAACTTGTTCCCAAATAGAGAGAAATATCGGGAAGGGGGGGTGGGGGGATTGTATGTCCCGGGTCGTTGAATGTTGCATAAAAACGGATATTAAGTCTGAAGAAACACATACGGTTGGGGTTTGGATAGAATTTTCAGAGGGGGAAGAAAATTTATTTTTGTGCAATATACCGTCCCCCCAAATTAGATAGGGACCAAGGGAGATACTATGGGGGGAAATTTTTAAGGCCCAAAGGCCACGATAACGTAGTAATTTAGGAGACTTTAACTTTTGTCAATTTATTTGGGAAATTTTTTGGGCTTGGAATTTAGAATTAAAGACTTCTTAGAAATGTTAGGATTGTTTTTTTAAGCAGTTTGTGACAGAAAACCCAAAGGGGAAATAACCTGCTTGCTTAGTTCTGGCAAACAATGAATCCCTAGTTAAAAATTTAGAAATTTCAGGGAACTTGGAGG
>NC_069494.1:7111072-7130940 GCF_026875155.1 Cherax quadricarinatus
AGTGTGCTGGTGAACCTTTTGTACCACTGACGAAGGGAAGAGTGCGCTTTGAACCATTGTGTATCATGACGAAGGGAAGAGTGCTTTGAACCTTTGTGTACCATGACGAGGGAAGAGTGTGCTTGTGAACCTTTGTGTACCATGACGAGGGAAGAGTGTGCTGGTGAACCTTTGTGTACCATGACGAGGGAAGAGTGTTCTTGTGATACCTTTTGTGTACCATGACGAGGGAAGAATGTGCTGGTGAACCTTTGTGTACCATGACGAGGGAAGAGTGTGCTTGTGAACCTTTGTGTACCATGACGAGGGAAGAATGTACTGGTGAACCTTTGTGTACCATGACGAGGGAAGAGTGTAATGTGAACCTTGTGTACCATGACGAGGAAAATGTGCTGGTGAACCTTTGTGTACCATGACGAGGGAAGAATGTGCTTGTGAACCTTTGTGTACCATGACGAGGGAAGAATGTGCTGGTGAACCTTTGTGTACCATGACGAGGGAAGAGTGTGCTTGTGAACCTTTGTGTACCATGACGAGGGAAGAATGTGCTTGGTGAACCTTTGTGTAGGCATGACGAGTGGAAGAGTGTGCTTGTGAACCTTTTGTTGTACCCATGACGAGGGAAGGTGTGCTTGAGAACCACTGTGTACCCATGACGATGGAAGAGTGTGCTTGAGACCTTGTGTACCCATGACGAGGAAGAATGTGCTTGTGAACCATTGTGTATCATGACGAGGGAAGAATGTGCTTGTGAACCTTTGTGTACCATGACGAGGGAAGAGTGTGCTTGTGAACCTTTGTGTACCATGACGAGGGAAGAGTGTGCTTGTGAACCTCTGTGTACCATGACGAGGGAAGAGTGTGCTTGTGAACCTTTGTGTACCATGACGAGGGAAGAGTGTGCTGGTGAACCTTTGTGTACCATGACGAGGGAAGATTGTGCTTGTGAACCTTTGTGTACCATGACGAGGGAAGAGTGTGCTTGTGAACCTTTGTGTACCATGACGAGGGAAGAGTTGCTTTGTGAACCTTTGTGTACCTGACGAGGAGAATGTGCTTGTGAACCTTTGTGTAACCATGAACGAGGGAGAATTGCTGTGAAACCTTTTGTGTCCCAGACGAGGAAGAGTGTGCTTGTGAACCTTTGTGTACCATGACGAGGGAAGAGTGTGCTTGTGAACCTCTGTGTACCATGACGAGGGAAGAGTGTGCTTGTGAACCTTTGTGTACTCATGACGAGGAAGAGTGTCGGTGAACCTTTGTGTACCAGGACGGGAAGAGTGGGCTTGTGAACCTTTGTGTACCATGACGAGGGAAGAGTGTGCTTGTGAACCTTTGTGTACCATGACGAGGGAAGAGTGTGCTTGTGAACCTCTGTGTACCATGACGAGGGAAGAGTGTGCTGGTGAACCTTTGTGTACCATGACGAGGAAAGAGTGTGCTGGTGAACCTTTGTGTACCATGACGAGGGAAGTGTGTGCTTGTGAACCTCTGTGTACCATGACGAGGGAAAAAAGTAACTGCTAACAGTTAATTATAGTTATCATGCAGGAACACTATGAGGTGGTTAGAATTTCTTTTTTTTTATCTTCCTACGATTTCATTGTAATGTTGATCACAGACTCTGGGTATGTCATAGTATATTAATAAAATTTCATCAATGATGTTCAATAAACAAACCTCAACATCTCAAAAAAGTGTGAAGTTGGACGTGGCAATAATTATTGCAAAGGGGATAAATACTGGCAATGTCGAAAATTTTTTTTTGATAGATAAAAATTATAAAGCAATGCCATATTTATTTTATGATGCACAGTCATGTAATATAGTCTTTTTTAGAACCAAAAAATTTTGTCTCAACGTATTTTCCACCATTTCTTGCGCTACATACTCATGGTATGCAAAAATGGAAGGGATTATTACTCAAAGTTCATCATCATAATTTAGAACAATATCCCCTAATTAAATAGTGCAAAAATGGTAATGATCAGTTCATAAATAATTGATTTTCAAGAAATATGAAATAAATGAATTTTCGAGAAAAATGAAGAAATGTTTAGAGGTTTAGTTGTGGTGGGTAAAAATACTCTTACTGACTTATTATGTTTATTGAGAGTAGAACTGAGTGTATAGTCGATATTCCTGAAGTTCCATGGTGATCCCTGCATCCTGAAGTTCCATGGTGATCCCTGCATCCTGAAGTTCCATGGTGATCCCTGCATCCTGAAGTTCCATGATGATCCCTGCATCCTGAAGTTCCATGGTGATCCCTGCATCCTGAAGTTTCATGATGATCCCTGCATCCCTAAGTTTCATGATGATCCCTGCATCCCTAAGTTTCATGATGATCCCTGCATCCCTAAGTTTCATGATCCCTGCATCCTGAAGTTCCATGAAGATCCTGCATTCTGAAGTTCCATGAAGATCCTGCATCCTGAAGTTCTCTAGAGATCAGCCAATCATGACGGTCCATGCAGATGAAACTGGAAAGAAAGAAATACATGCCGAAAATCGTATTGCCAGTGATTATGTAAACAGATACATGTAATTACACATATATTTATATACATATATACATACAAATGTACAAGTAAAACAAAATTCATAACCTTTGACTTGTGTAGGGAGTGGCATAGATGGTTAACTAAAGTCGTCCAGGCTCAAGTGAAAGTCCATTAAGTTTTACTCCTCTTCCTGTATTCTTAGATCCATTGTTTGTCTGCATTTTACTTGTCCATGGCTTCAAGGCACCTTTGGGTCACTGCAGAACGTCCATAGCCGAGTGGTACATCGAGACATTGTACTCGGCATTGGCTTGGCTGGCAGCGAACTCTACTTGCCAACTCTTTCGATACAATACTTTGTTTTGCAGTATGCCCATATTCGTTGATGGAGCCTCTCCATTGGGGTTCTGATTCTGCCTTTTAGACACCGTTCCATCATGTCTCCTCTTGTAAGGGTTTTTTCCTTTGTAGATATTATGAACCTGAAGTACACAGGTTCTAGCTGAACTGGACTTTTCACATAGTGGAGAGTGTTTGTGGTGTGACATTTTCTGTTCTGCCTTGCACTTGGTAAAAACACCAGGAATCAGGAACATAGGGCAATGAAGATGTGACTTGGATCACTGGAGATCAGTGGAAACTGGCAAGGATATACCCATTCCTCATTCTTACGTGTCAGTGCCAACAATAGTTCTAAGGTTCTTCTGCCAGTAACGTGCCAGCTTGTTTTCGATAATGCAGACTGTCAGAATGAACCTTCTTCACTTCCGTACTGGTTTCCTCTTCCCGTTTTCAATTCTTTTCACTGTATGAGACTTCACAAAAGTTGATAATCTATTCCTGAGTCGTTTAGAGTAATGTTTATGCGCTCCTCTTTACCACTTTACATTTGTATAGGACCTGCAGCCATCATTTATATCAACAAGTCCCCTTGAAGTACTATTGTCACAATCACACACACAGTTTTGTATCTCATTTTCTTTGCTAGTGATCTCTGCATATCAGTATTATTGCTGCTATCAACTACCATCTACCAGAACTTCCTGTGAAGTTTTTTAGCATTTACTTTTATGATCCTCTTTCAATTTTTTCCATACTTTTCTTGCAGAAATATTCTTGTTTCTTTTTGAAACAAGACGAAATAACACAAGAAACACAATTTGCACATTATTTGATAGTCCAACTACCATTCCGTCACAGCTTTCAATTGTTGGCAAAACCAATTCCATAATTTGAATGCTGTTCCCTTGATTCCAAGTTCCATCATATGTATCATCAATATCAAGAATTCCACTTTGGTCAGGTACACTGCCTAACTTTGTCGTATTCCTGGTAACAATTTCCCTTGACTCTGATGCATCTGGCTGCACGACTCCAAATGGATTTTTATTGTAATCAGTGACTATATTTAGTAAAAAATTCTGCAGAGAGTCTAAAAAAAGGCAAATTACACACAGCATTTCTACGAATGAAGGATGCAAAATCCACCACCTGCAAGCTCTTCGGCATATACCATCCTACCAGTAGCAGCATTCAGTGGCTCGCAACACCTGGGTATTTTCCAACACTACAGGCTTACCCGCAGAGCCGTTTGTCCACTAACAAGTGTCTTAGGTGATGATGATCAAATGTAAAAGTGGGTGAAAAAACTTTATTACTAAAACATTCTTGACAAATCATGCACTTCTTTAATAGCCTCAAAATTACAACGTTCCATCATACCATATGCTTTTCCTCTATAACTGGCTTTAATGTCCTGCAAATAAGACACACGCCTTTTAGCACTTGCCATATCATGTACACTATTCACTTTCAACAAATATTTCACCAGCCTTCAGCTGTTTTTAGAAAAAAATGTGCTGGGGTTAGCTGACTGGTGACAGCTGAGACGGGGTCAGCTGAGTGTGGTCCGCTGCGCTGGGACAGTAGTGGCCACATCTGGGGTGGCCCATGTCTAGGGTGGCCCAGGAAATATGGTCATTTTGATGAGGTAGTCACATAGTAACCACATGGTTGTGGTCAAGATAGTTGTACATGATGGGGTGAAGGCTGGCACCTGTGGCCACAGATGAGTCACCCAAGTTAACGCTTTCATTCCCTCTAGGTCCTGCCACGGCCACGTGGGGTGGCCACATCTGGGATGGCCACGGTGCTGCTGCCGGCATCTGGGGTGGTCACGGTGATGCTGCCACATCTGTGGTGCCACGGTGAGCTGCCAACATCTGGGTGACCCAGTGATGCTGCCAGCATCTATGTGGCTCACGGTGATGCAGCCAGCATCTGGGGTTGCCACTGTGAATGCTGCCAGCATCTGGGGAGGCCCGGTGCAGCTGCCCCCCCAGCCATCTTGGTGGGGCCACTTGCTGCTGCCAGCATCTGGGGTTGGCCACGGTGATGCTGCCAACATCTGGGGTGGCCATGGAGGTGTTGACTACACTGGTCATCTTTCGCTTTACTTGTTCAACAAGTGACTGGGTTTCAGAAACATCAGTTATTCGCCAGCAGTAACAATGTGTTGTGGTGATGGCAGCCAGGAGTCATCTGCTCTACCTGACGCTGCCTTCATTTATTTAGCTTTTTTCATCATTTCTAATCGCTTCCGGCTGATCGTATGCGAAACTGTCTCTTAGGGCGAGGCATTGTATATGAAATTTGCACAATATGTGGCAAAATTGCGGGCCACTAGGGTCTGCTGTGGTCAATCAGAGCGGCTCATCTCCACTTCCTGTCGACTGTTAGTCAGCACTGAGACTCGTGTGGGTGAAGCAGCTCTACCAACAGCCACTGACAGAGTTTTCCAATTTGTATTTTGTAGTATTTGGCACTAAAATATGAATAAAAAATGACGAAAAATGTCTGAAAATTACAACAAATGTACTACTGCTATGGTATAACTGTCACAACAATTACGCTTTAAAACCTCATTTATTAAAAATACTGTAACATTTTAAGATTATCGTACAGAGACAAGACCTAACACCAAACTATAACCAGATTCAACACCTCTTTCTCTCGCTAACAATAACTCTTTGTCAATTCTTTTCGTATTTCTCATATAACTCAGACGCTTACGCGTCCACCGCGCCGCTAACGTTCACACAACAACACAAATCTAACGAACCTAAATACGTTCAACAAAAGCACTTATAAACAACTAAATATTAATCAAGCTAAACAATTAACATAGGAAACAATATAAATATAAATATATTTTCAGATGTTCACTAGTGTCCAGTTCTTGGTGGACGAACTGTGATTAGAGATCTCTCATGTCTCAGGTATCGACTTCGAGTCTGTCTCAGGAGATGTTATTACGAGCGCAGATTACGCGTGTCCTCCTCTGTAATAACTTCTACCTTCGTATCTGATATTAATAACAACTTGTGTAGTAATATCATATATGGACAGTGCTTCAAGGCTGGCTAAAACTGGCTGACCTCAGGGAAGTGGTGAAGGTAATAACTTGGCATCCCGGACCCTTGGGTGGAGCTTGCTCATTGCTGACCTCAGGGAAGTGGTGAAGGGTGAATACCTGGATCCACGGACCTGGGGTGGGACTTTGCAGACCTCATGAAAGTGAAGGGTGAATACCTGGATCCACGGACCTGGTGGGACTGCTGCCCTCAGTGAAGTGGTTAAGGGTGAATACCTGTGATTCCAAGGAACCTGGGTGGGACTGCTTACCTCAGGGAAGTGGTGAAGGGTGAATACCGGACCACGGACCTGGTGGGACTTTGTGCTGACCCTCCGGAAGTGGTGAAGGGTGAATACCTGGAACCACGGACCTGGGTTGGTACTTGCTGAACTCAGGGAAGTGTGATAGTGAATATCCTTGAACCAACGGACCTGGGGTAGGGACTTGCAGACCTCAGGGAAGTGGAGAGGTGAATACCTGGATCCACGGACCAGGTGTGGACATTGCTGACCTCAGTGAAGTGGTGAAGGGTGAATACCATTGAACCACGGACCTTGGGTGGGACTTCTGACCTCCGGGAAGTGTGAATGGTGAATACCTGGAACCCCGGACCTGGGGTGGGGACTTGCTGACTCTCAGGAAGTGGTGAAGGGTGAATACCTGGAACCACGGACCTGGGGTGGGACTTGCTCTTTGACCTCCGGGAAGTTGTGAAGGGTGAATACCTGGAACAACGGACCGGGGGAGGGACTTGCTGACCTCAGGGACGTGGTGAAGGGTGAATAACCTGGAACCACGAACCTGGGGTGGGACTGTGACCATGGACCGGGGGGTAGGACTAGGTGACATCACCAGACTTCAAGGGAAAGCATCCGGTGGCCCACGGATGAATTCCCGGGGCAGACTTAGATGCGAAAGATGGGATAGGAAGTGTAGGATAGGAAGTCAAGGATAGGAACCCGTAGAAGGAAGTGAGGATGGGCGAAAGTCTGAGAGGGTACACAGATAGACTCCTGGACACATAACCTAGGGAAGACTATAGTGTAGGATGGGAAAGTATAGGATAGGAAGCGTAGGAAGGGAAGTGAGAAGGGAGAATGTCTGAGGGACACAGATGACTCCTGGACACAAACGAACCTGGGAAGACTTAGTGTAGGATGGAAGTAAAGGATAGGAATATAGTTAGGAAGCGTCGGAAGGGAAGTGAGGAAAGGGAAATGTCCTGAGGGGACACGGATAAGACCTCTGGACTCATAACCGGGGTGTTGAGGGGTGATGGGAAGACAATGTAGGATGGGAAGTGTAGGATAGGAATAGGAAGCGAGGATGGAGTGAGGAAGGGAGAATCCTGAGGGTGACACAGATAGACCCTGAACTCAGGAACCTGGGGAAGACTTAGTGTAGGATGGAAGTGTAGGATAGGATAGGAAGCGTAGCTTGGCATGAGAAGGGAGAATGCCTGAGGGGACACAGAGAGACTCCCTGGACACATGAACCTGTGAAGA
This sequence comes from Cherax quadricarinatus, assembly GCF_026875155.1. NCBI lineage: Eukaryota > Metazoa > Arthropoda > Malacostraca > Decapoda > Parastacidae > Cherax > Cherax quadricarinatus. The sequence continues at coordinate 7,118,497 of NC_069494.1, forward strand.
CTTAGTGTAGGATGGGAAGTGTAGGATATTAAAGGAAGCGTAAGATGGTAAGTGAGGAAGGGAGATGTCTGAGTGGGACACGATAACACCTGGACACATAACCAGGGAAGACATAGTGTAGTGGAAGTGTAGGATAGGGAAGTCAGGATAGAAGCTAGGATGGGAAGTGAGAAGGGAGAAAGTCGGAGTGACACGGATAGACTCCAGGACACCATGAACCCTGGGGAAAGACTTAGTGTATATGAGAAGTGGAAGGAATAGGAAGGTAGGAAGGAAAGGAGAATGTCTGAGGGGACACAGAGAGACTCCTGGACAACAATGACCTGGGGATGACTTAGTGTAAGGAAGGGAAAGTGTAAGGATAGGAAGTATGATATAAGGGTAGGATGGATGGGAGAATGTCTAGGGGACACAGAGAGACTCCTGGACACATGAAACCTGGGGAAGACTTTAGTGTAGGATGGGAAATGTAGGATAGGATAGGAAACGTAGATGGGAAGTGAGGAAGGAGAAGTCTGAGGGACACAGATGGACTCCCCTGGACAACATGACCGGGGAATCTTAGTGTAGGATGGCAAGTGTAGATAGGGAGTCAGGATATGAAGCGTAGAAATGGGAAGTGAGGAAGGAGAATGTCTGAGAGGACACATATGTACTCCCGGAACCACATGAATCCTGGGGAACACTTTAAATGTTAAGATTACTGAGAGTAGGATAGGAAGTGAGAAAGAGAATACAAAGGACACATAACCTGGGAAACCATCAAAAACACATTAAATGAACCTTAAAGACTGAACTACTTTCCTCCAGTAGCAGATCTGGTAAACTCAGAGATAACACTGAGGCTGACAGTGGTAATAATATGCTCAGTGGATCAATCCCCGCACGTTTCCTGACACTTGTTCCCGTTTCAAATAGTAGTAAGTATTTAGTATGTTATCACCTTGTCACCTAGTATAAGTATGTTATTATACCCTTGTTTTCACCTATAGTAATAGTTATCATCACTTTGTTTACCAGGTATGTATTAATATCACTTGTTCACCTAGTGTTTAAGTAGTTATAGTTATCACTTGTTCAAATACAGTAACACAGAAGAACGAGTAAAGTGACAGAGAAGACCAGTATAGTAACAGAGAATGCCATATAGTAACAGAGAAGACCAGTATAGAGAAAGAGAAGGCAGAATAGTGACAGAGAAGGCCCCATTATAGTAACAGAGAAGGCCAGTATAGTGACAGAGAAGACCAGTATAGTGACAGAGAAGACCAGTATAGTAACAGAGAAGACCAGTATAGTAACAGAGAAGGCCAGTATAGTAACAGAGAAGGCCAGTATAGAACAGAGAAACCAGTAAGTAACAAGAAGACCATATAGTACGAGAAGACCAGTTAATAACAGAGAAGACAAGTAATAGTAAACAGAGAAGACCAGTATAGTAAAAGAGAAGACCAGTATATACCAGAGAAGACCATATAGTAAACAGAGAAGGCAAGTATATGTAACTGAGAAAACCAGTATAGTAAAAGAGAATACCAGTATAGTAACAGAGAAGACCAGTACAGTAACAGAGAAGACCATACAGTAACAAGAAGACCAGTATATAACAGAAGAAGACCAGTATAGTAAACAGAGAAGACCAGTATAGTAACAGAGAAGGCCAGTATAGTAACAGAGAAACCAAGTATAGTTACAGCGAAGACCAGTACAGTAACAGAGAAGACCAGTATAGTAACAGAGAAGGCCAGTATAGTAACAGAGAAGACCAGTATAGTAACAGAGAAGGCCAGTACAGTAACAGAGAATACAGATAGTAAACACCAGAAGTGCCATAAGTAAAACTAGAGAAGACCAGTACAGTAACAGAGAAGATCATATAGTAACACAGAAGGCCAGTATAGTAACAGAGAAGACCAGTACAAGTAACAGAAAGACCATATAGTAAACACAGAAGGCCAGTATAGTAACAGAGAAAGACCAGTACATGTAACAAGAAGATCAGTATAGTAACAGAGAAGACCAGCATAGTAACAGAGAAGACCAGTATAGTAACAGAGAAGACCAGTACAGTAACAGAGAAGATCAGTATAGTAACAGAGAAGACCAGCATAGTAACAGAGAAGACCAGTACAGTAACAGAGAAGACCAGCATAGTAACAGAGAAGACCATATAGTAAAAAGAAGAACATAAAACATAGGTAACAGAAAGAACCAGTACAGTAACAGAGAAGATCAGTATAGTAACAGAGAAGATCAGTATAGTAACAGAGAAGACCAGCATAGTAACAGAGAAGACCAGTACAGTAACAGAGAAGATCAGTATAGTAACAGAGAAGATCAGTATAGTAACAGAGAAGATCAGTATAGTAACAGAGAAGACCAGCATAGTAACAGAGATGACCAGTACAGTAACAAAGAAGGCCAGTATAGTAACAGAGAAGACCAGCATAGTAACAGAGAAGACCAGTATAGTAACACGGAAGGCCATTATAGTAACAGAGAAAGATCATATAGAAGAAAGAGAAGATCAGTATAGTAACAGAGAAGATCAGTATAGTAACAGAGAAGATCAGTATAGTAACAGAGAAGACCAGTATAGTAACAGAGAAGACCAGCATAGTAACAGAGAAGAGACCAGTCTAGGTAACACAGACGGCCAGTAAAGTATCATAGAAGAGTCAGTATAGTAACAGAGAAGATCATGTAGAAGTAACAGAGAACAGCATATACCAGAGAAGACCCGTACAGTAACAGAGAAGACCAGCCAATAGTACAGAGAAGACCACTAATTTAACAGAGAAGACCAGTACAGTAACAAAGAAGACCAGTACAGTAACAGAGAAGACCAGTATAGTAACAGAGAAGACCAGCATAGTAACAGAGAAGACCAGTATAGTAACAGAGAAGACCAGTATAGTAACAGAGAAGACCAGTATAGTAACAGAGAAGACCAGTACAGTAACAGAGAAGACCAGTATAGTAACAGAGAAGACTAGTACAGAACAGCAACACTTGTTCACCTAGTGTTAAGTAGTTATTGTTATCACTTGTTAACCTAGTAGTGAGTAGTTATTATCACGTGTTCACCTAATAGTGAGTAGTTATTGTTAACACTTGTTCACCTAGTAGTAAGTAATTATCACTTGTTCACCTAGTAGTAAGTTATTGTTAACACTTGTTCACCTAGTAGTAAGTAATTATTATCACTTGTTCACCTACTAGTAAGTAGTTATTGTTATCACTTGCTCATCTAGTAGTTAATAGTTATTGTTATCACTTGTTCAGATGGATGGATGCCGTCAACAATGTCTGTCAGCTGGTCTGTAATAATTGTATCATGTACTTGTAGTAATGTCAGATTATTATTATTATAATTATTATTGTTTTTTATTTTTTATTAACACATCGTCCGTTTCCCACCAAGGCAGGGTGACCCACCAAGGCAGGGTGACCCACCAAGGCAAGGGAGACCCTCGAGGCAGGTGGCCCACCAAGGCAGGGTGACCCACCAAGGCAGGGTGACCCACCAAGGCAGGGTGGCCCACCAAGGCAGGGTGGCCCGAGAGAGAAAAACATCATCAATCACTCAATCACTGTTCTTGCCAGAGGCCACTCACACAACATTTATAAATTGCAACATTAACACCTTCACCTTCAGAGTGTATGGCTCTGTACTTTACATCTCCAGACTCAATCCCGGTCTGCCGGTTTTTCCTGACTTCCCTGAATTGCTCACACTCAAACTACACGTCAAGTTCTAAAAAAACAATTGGTGCATCCATTCGTCTCTTCTCCTAACAAACAGGTATGCTTGCTAAAGTCCAAGATCTCCCTCACAAAACTCTTTATCCCCTGCCTCCAACTCCTCTAGCCGACCCCCGACCCCGCCATCCTGCCACTATAGATTTATTACTCTCCGTAGGGCCCATTCAATTTCGTTCCATCCTCACTACATGTCTAATTGTTTAGTAATCCCGCACACCTCCTCCTATTTCCATACTATGGATTCTCTACATTGATGTCAGACATGACATCTCCACTGTCTCTAGTCTTCTTGCTGCAACATTCACCACTCATGCTTCACACTGTCTCTAGTCTTCTTGCTGCAACATTCATCACTCATGCTTCACACCCATATAAGAGCATCGGTATAACTATACTCTCATACATATCCATCTTTGCTTCCATGGATAATGTTGTTATCTGTCCACAGAACTCCACAATGCACCACTCACATTTTCTCCCCTCGTTAATTCTACGATTGAATGACAAAAATAAAATAAAAATGTAAGTTAGAAGTATTCCAGGAAGACTTGACCTAGTGACTCAACAAACTTTACCTCCCGATGATCCAACTTGGGCCACCAAGCTTCCTACCTTCTTTTATATTGTTTTGTTTTTTTCTTGGTAGAGAAGGTTGTTATATTATGCTTTGCTATATTAAAAGATATTAACATAACTTGGATGATAAATTGCTAACATTACCGACACGATGGAAAAGTAACACACATCACTATAAATAATAATAAACTATACACGATTAGAGACACAAGTGACATGGTCCCATAGACAAAACAGATAAATTAAAACCTAACAAATTCGAAGGCTCTGATCAACTGTACCGCAAGTGGTTTTCTAAAGGGAATATAAAGAGGAGCTTAGCAAACCTTTGGCTAATCTTTTCAACATATCATTACAACTAGCATGGTGCCAGATAAGTGGAACATTGCAAATGTGATACCTAGTTTCAATAAATAAGCAGGTGACAGGTCCATGGCTTCGAACTATGGACCAATAAGCCATAACCTCCGTTGTGGGAAAATTTATGGAATCAATAATTGCCAAAGCGTTCCCGTAGTCCATCTTGAAAAGCAATAAATTAATCAACGAATCTCATCTTGGTTTTTACAAAGGGCGTTTTCCTTGCCTTACGATTTATTAACTTATTTCACTAGGGTATTGAGGAGGTACATCATGGTAAATGAATATGATATTGTGTATGTGGAATTCAGTAAGCTTGTTGACAGGGTCCCACATCAGAGACCTTTGAAGGTAAAATTAAGGCACTGGAAAAGGAGGATAAATTTTTTCTTCCTGATAGAGGCATGGGTTGGCAATAGCAGCGAGAGTTTTTCATAAATGGGAGAAATACACAGTGTGGAAGCGTCACGAGCGGTGTTCCAAAATGGGTCAGTGGTTGGGGGCCCCTGAATCTACAATCTACATAAAAGACCATGGATGATGGCATAAAGAGCGACATAAGCATGTTTGCCGATGAACACCAAAATAGGCCGCGAATGCTATTCTGACGAAGACATTAGAAGATTTGAAATAGACTGAAGCAGTGATCGTAGAAGTGGCAGAGGCAGTTAAATGTAGAAAAATGCCAAAGTTCTAAATGTTGGACAGAAAAAATCATGCCAATACAAAATAAATAATGTAGATCTTACTATTACGATAGTAAAAAATATATAGAATTCAGGTTTGCAGTAATCTGAAACCAAGACAACAGTGCATAAGTGTTCGCAATAAAGCTAACTGAATCCTTGGCTTCCTATCAAGAAGTATAAATAATAGAAGTCCTCAGGATGTTCTTCAGCTCTATATATCCTTGGTTAGGCCTCATTTACACTATGCTGCACAGTTCTGGCCACCGTATTACAGAATGGATATAAATGCTCTGGAAAACATACAAAGGAGGATGACAAAGTTGATCCCATGTATCAGAAATCTTCCCTATGAGGACAGACTGAGGGCCCTGAATCTGCACTCTCTAGAAAGGCGTAGAATTAGGGGGGATATGATTGAGGTGTATAAATGAAAGACAGGAATAAATAGAGGGGATGCAATAACGTGCTGAAAATGTCTAGCCTAGACAGGACTCGTAGCAATGGTTTTAAGTTGGAAAAATTCAGATTCAGGAAGGATATAGGATAGCACTGGTTTGGTAATAGAGTTGTGGATGAGTGGAACAAACTCCCGAGTACAGTTATAGAGGCTAAAACGTTGTGTAGTTTTAAAAATAGGTTAGATAAATACTTGAGTGGATGTGGGTGGGTGTGAGTTGGACCTGATTAGCTTGTGCTACTATGTCAGTTGCCGTGTTCCTTCGTTAAGTGAGTGTGACCTGACCTGACTAGGTTGGGGCATTGACTTAAGCCGGTAGGAGACTTGGACCTGCCTCGCATGGGCCAGAAGGCCTGCTGCAGTGTTCCTTCTTATGTTTTTATAACGCTATTCTTTATAGACAACGTTTCTCCCACAAGTCACACACAGATCTACCTAAGCAGGTACGTGAGTATATATAGGCAGCATAATGATGTGAAGAGTCAGGTGGAGATTGTTGAAGTTGATTGCTCAGAAAAGGTTGGAGTTGAGAAAGACCTACCCAGCATGGGCCAGTAGGTTTGTTGCTGTTTAGGACAACGCTGGAGAAGTTCCTGGCAAGAGGTTCAGCTATGTTGCAGAACTTACGTTTTAAAGTATAGCGAAAACCGACCAACCAGCAGGATCTTCATTTCTACTCTCACCACAACACCAAAACTAAACGTGACGTTATCATAACCTTCTTCCTTCAAGACCTTGAAATCTGTAATAGTGAATTCCTCGAGGAGGAATTCTCTTTCATCGAACAAGTATTCTCATCACTTCATTATAGACTGCAGACGCTGTGCATATAACATCTTCAGCTCATACACAAATAACCTGCACATAGCAGAGAGAAAAACTTATGAAGAGAGTGAGTGAGTCTGTATATATAGGTGAGGAGGACAGTGACGGGAGAAAGAGAGTCAGTATATACAGGCGAGGAGGACAGTGACGGGAGAAAGAGAGGTGGGAAGAGAAGTAGTGGAAGTGGTAATGATGGTGGTGGAAGAAGTGGGAGTAATTTGTGCCACAAGAGACAGAAAAGGGAGTGAAGAGAGGCAGTAGTAGTAATAATAGTAGCAGAATAGACAGAAATAATAGTAAAGGAGTGGTAGTCGTAGCAGTGATAGCAGTAGTAGTAGAAGTGAAAAGAAAAAGGAGCACTACAGGAGAGATAAGGACCCACAAGGAGCACTGCAGGAGAGATAAGGACCCACAAGGAGCACTGCAGGAGAGAAAAGGGACCCACAAAAGCGCTGCAACTCGCCCTTCCCTTTTCATGGAGCAACTTAAAATTTATTACACTCAGCAATCATATTTTCCTGGTGCGGCCCGGGAATAAGAATAAAGGTCGTAAAAAGGGTAGATATCTCTTGGATGTCAAGGGTAAGGAAAGAATGTATCATGTCAATATTTTTGAAACTGTACCACCGAGAGAATTAACCTCGTTTTAAACTCCTTTGATGAAGAACGGCGTCTTACAGCTAGTTAACAAGTAATATTCTTGTGAAAAAATAAAGTTTGTATTATAGATAAACAAAGCCCTCACACAGAATCGGTGCAGCTGCTCATATCTTACGGATCATCCTCCAACATCAACATCAACAGTGGAACTATCTAGTAAACAAAGAAGTCCCAAGTAAGTGCCAGAGTAAATACTTTATCAGACGTATTCCACAGGACCCCCAGGATTTGGAAATATAAACACATATGCAGTAAATGGATCCTTTATTGACAACGTTTCGCCCACACAGTGGGCTTTTTCCCAGATCACAACCAATCTACCTGGGTGGAAGGTAGATCATCAGATGCAGCATTCCCACCTGACCCAGCATTCCAACCTGACTATAAATTACTCTCGTACCTTCCACCCAGGTAGGGTGGAAGGTACGAGAGTAGATCTGTTTGTGACTTGATAAAGCCCACTGTGTGGGCGAAACATTGTTAATAAAGGATCACATTATACTGCAAATGTGTTTATATTTCCATTGTGTCGGTATTTTATACCATTTATTTCGATCCCAGGACTTACCACTACCGTTGTACACAAGACTGTCGCTCATGAACCAGTAGGGACGGAAAATCTATCCGTTTCCCATTCGTTTACGGAAAAACATTTGATAACGAAGTTGACAAACTCTTAAAGTTAAATATCATTGAACCTTCTAAATCAGCTTTCTGTTCAGCAGTTGTCATGGTTAAGAAAACAGACAATTCTTACCGACTGGCTCATGATTTTAGTTATTAAATGTTATCACTAAAGGGGACGTGAGCCCATGCCAGTAATCGATCATTGAACTTGTATAAATTCCATGACTGTAAATTTCTTCTTTTGAATTAGACATTCACAACGTACCATCAAGTGTCATTACACCCACTTTAAACCAAATACACGGCTTTCCCTACTCAAGGAATAATGCAATTTTCGAACAACGCCTTACGGCTTGGTCACCGCGTGTGCCACGTATATCCGGTTTAGGAAAGAATAATTCTTTCTGACCTCAAGAATGTTTCATTGTATTTCGATAATATTTACATCTTTGACTCTGTCGGGGAGGATCATTTTGCTACACTGTCGCTTGTTTTAAAAGGACTAAATACTCATGGCCTTAAAATTAAACCGCGTAAGTGTTTTTCTTAGATATTTGAAGGACAATCCCTTGGGTTTATATTTTTGAAAATTTTTATCACATCTTACTAAAAATACCGAAAGCAGTTTCTAAAAGCTCCTTCCCCCTACAAATAAATTGCTAAGAAGTTTCCTGGTCAGTAAATTTCTATAGAATTTTTGAAATAATTTTAAAAGGTCTGACTTCCATTCTCACAGACTATTTAAAAAAAAAGGGTAAAAGAACCTCTTGTGTGTTCAGAAGAGACTGATGAAAGCTCGAACAAATTAAAAGAATTTTTTTCCAACTCTCCTGTTCTAAAAACAACCTGATATTAAAAAGTCTTTTGTCTCAGAACAGATGCCAACCATTCAGGCCTCGGCTATTCTAAATACAGTATTATGGTGAGATTCACTTCCTTATATCTTCCACTAGTAAGAAGCTTCTGCCGAGGGAAGGAAGATACTCCACTGTGGAGTATGTTATACATTGGTATGGGTTATAATAGGTTCAAATACTACTTATACGGAAACCCTTTGTGTTTGAAACAGATCACAAGCCACTGATGTACATGAGAAACTCAAAGGTTCCAATAGCTGACTTTTTATGATGAAACTTTGCTATCCAGTCCTATAAGTTTAAAGTTGTATATATATCTGGTTGAGAAAAACCACTTCTCAGATTAGCTAGCCGAGGGTATCATAGTACTTTTTCCCCCTGTAATTTACTTATTGCCTCCGATCATAGTTTTTTGGGAAAAGGGGGTATTGTGAGGGGAAAAGCCCTTAAAAAGGGTGTTAGGGTTGTTCAGACACCCAGGAACCATTAGCGTGTTACCGCCCGCACTACCATCTAGCGGCTGAGGCTAAACTTCAGTTCCTCGGGGCTGATTTGCTTTAATTCGCACTCCCCGTATAATAACCTTACCTGATGTGGGTTTTAACTTTGCGAATCGCTTCACCTTCACTCTTCTCCTGATCAGGTAGTTGATCTACCAGGAGTATTTCTGGGTTTATTGTTTACTGATTTACCTGGTTACCAGTAATGGGCATTGAAGTGGAACACCACACTTTGTCTTTCTTCAATGTTAAACTTATTGAACACTTATATAACCAGTGTTATTTTCTTGATTATCAGCTCTGCTGCTGGCCTTGGGTTTAACCAGGTAAAAACACTAGTAACTGGGGCAAGATCGCTGTCTAAAGACGTAGTGGAACATTACGACTCCTCACCTCTGAAATCTAAATTGTTGCAGATTTTTCAGAACATAGGACGAAACCAACCGCCACCCAGGATAACCAAACCATTTATTCTTAAACATCATCAGAAGACCATCCGGGAATAAGATACTCATGTCCCATCATCCTACTGGAACCACAGCCGCCATTTTTTATTTATTTTTAATTAAAATCATTAGAAAATTATCATACTTATTATCCCAAAAAGTTATTCATCAGTTAATTTTTTCATTCTTTTTCTCAGGAGGGAAGGGGTTCCATGACAACTTAACACAGAAGACCAACACAGTGACACAGAAGACCAGTACAGTAACACAGAAGACCAGTACATAACACAGAAACCATAAAAGTAACACAGAAACCAGTACAGTAACACAGAAGACCAGTACAGTAACACAGAAGACCAGTACAGTAACACAGAAGACCAGTACAGTGACACAGAAGACCAGTACAGTAACACAGAAGACCAGTACAGTAACACAGAAGACCAGTACAGTAACAAAAGAAGACCATACAGTGACACAGAAGACCAGTACAGTAACACAGAAGACCAGTACAGTAATACAGAAGACCATACAGTAACACAGAAACCCGTACAGTGACACAGAAGACCATACAGTAACAACAGAAGACCATACAGTAACACAGGAAGACCAGTACGTAACACAGAAACCATACAGTAACACAGAAACCAGTAACAGTGACACAGAAGACCAGTACAGTAACACAGAAGACCAGTACAGTAACAAAGAAGACCAGTACAGTAACACAGAAGACCAGTACAGTAACACAGAAGACCAGTACAGTAACACAGAAGACCATACAGTAACACAGAAGACCATTAAAAGTGACACAGAAACCATACAGTAACACAGAAGACCAGTAACAGTAACACAGAAGACCATACCCGTAACACAGAAGACAAAATACAGTGACACAGAAGACCAGTACAGTAACACAGAAGACCATTACAGTAACACAGAAGACCAGTACAGTAACACAGAAGACCTGTACAGTAACACAGAAGACCATACAGTAAACACAGAAGACCAGTACAGTAACACAGAAGACCCCGTACAGTGACACAGAAGACCAGTACAGTAACACAGAAGACCAGTACAGTAACACAGAAGACCAGTACAGTAACACAGAAGACCAGTACAGTGACACAGAAGACCAGTACAGTAACACAGAAGACCAGTATAGTAAAAACAGAAGACCAGACAGTAAACACAGAAGACCAGTACAGTAAACACAAAGACCAGTACAGTAACACAGATGACCTTTCAGTAAACACAGAAGACCATACAGTAACACAGAAAAACCAGTACAGTAACACAGAAGACCAGTACAGTAACACAGAAGACCAGTACAGTGACACAGAAGACCAGTACAGTAACACAGAAGACCAGTACAGTAACAAAGAAGACCAGTACAGTGACACAGAAGACCAGTACAGTAACACAGAAAGACCGTACAGTACACAGAAACCATACAGTAACACAGGAAAACCAGTACAGTGACACAGAAGACCAGTACAGTAACCAGAAAGACCAGTACATTTAAAACAGAAGACCATACAGTAACACAGAAACAAGTACAGTGACACAGAAGACCAGTACAGTAACACAGAAGAACCTGTACAGTAACACAGAAGACCATACAGTAACACAGAAGACCTGTACAGTAACACGAAGACCAGTACAGTAACACAGAAGACCAGTACAGTAACACAGAAGAAACCCGTACAGTAAAAGAAGCCAGTACAGTAACACAGAAGCCAGTAACAGTAAACACAGAAACCAGTACAGTAACAAGAAGACCAGTATAGTAACACAGAAGACCATAAGTAACCAAAGACCAGACAGTTAACACAGAAGACCAGTACAGTAAAACAGAAGACCAGTACATAACACAGAAACCATACAGTAACCCCAGAAGACCAGTACAGTAACACAGAAGACCAGTACAGTAACACAGAAGACCAGTACAGTAACAGAAGACCAGTACATAAAAGAAGACCAGTACAGTAACAAGAAGACCATACAGTAACAGAAGACCCGTTTAACAGTAACACAGAAACCATACAGTAACACAGAAGAACAGTACAGTAACAGAGACCAGTACAGTAACACAGAAGACATTTCAGTAACACAGATAACGTAGATGAACCAGTAAGCCTGCAGAAGAAAGGTTTCAGTACAGTAACCAGAAGACCATAGAGCACTGCAGAAGAACGGTACAGTACAGTAACGCGAAATCATATAGGTAACAGAGAAGACCAGTAACTAACACAAAGATAAGCACAGTAACACAGAGACCAATTTGTAACACATAGACCCGTGCAGTAACAAAAAAACGGGGACATACAGTAACACAAAGACCAACAGTAACCGAAGTGTACGTACGGGTAAAAAAGAAGAAAAATAACAGAAAACCAACAGTAAAAAGAAGACCAGTACAGTAAACAGAGAAAACCAAACTGTAACAGGAGACCTACAGAACAATAAAACAGAAGACCAACAAGAACACAGAAGACCAATACAGTAACACAGAAGCCAAACAAAAACACAGAAAATGGGTACAGTACAGTAACAGAAGACGTACAGTAACAAAGAAGACCGACAGTAACAAGATGACCATACATTACCAATCAGTAAATTAAAACAGTCATAATACAAAAAAAAAGTACAGTAAACAAAGAAAATGCAGAGATAACCAGAAATTAA
>NC_069494.1:7131440-7152763 GCF_026875155.1 Cherax quadricarinatus
CAAGAAAGAAACAGAGAAGCCCATATAACAAGAAGCATATATAACAGGACAGTATAGTAACAGAGAAACATTAAAGTAACAGGAAGACAGATTTTAACAGGGGACAGAAAAGTACAGAGAAGACGATATAACAGAGAAGATCAGTATAAAACAGGAGATCGTATATAACAGAGAAGACCAGTATAGTAACAGAGAAGATCAGTATAATAACAGAGATCAGTATAGTAACAGAGAAGACCAGTATAGTAACAGAGAAGATCAGTATAGTAACAGAGAAGATCAGTATAGTAACAGAGATCAGTATAGTAACAGAGAAGACCAGTATAGTAACAGAGAAGACCAGCATAGTAACAGAGAAGATCAGTATAATAACAGAGATCAGTATAGTAACAGAGAAGACCAGTATAGTAACAGAGAAGACCAGTATAGTAACAGAGAAGATCAGTATAGTAACAGAGAATCAGTATAGTAACAGAGAAGACCAGTATAGTAACAGAGAAGATCAGTATAATAACAGAGATCAGTATAGTAACAGAGAAGACCAGTATAGTAACAGAGAAGATCAGTATAATAACAGAGATCAGTATAGTAACAGAGAAGACCAGTATAGTAACAGAGAAGATCAGTATAATAACAGAGATCAGTATAGTAACAGAGAAGACCAGTATAGTAACAGAGAAGATCAGTTAATAACAGAGAAGTCAGTAAAATAACAGAGATCAGTATAGTAACAGAGAAGACCAGTATAGTAACAGAGAAGACCAGTATAGTAACAGAGAAGATCAGTATAATAACAGAGAAGATCAGTATAATAACAGAGACCAGTATAGTAACAGAGAAGACCAGTATAGTAACAGAGAAGACCAGCATAGTAACAGAGAAGATCAGTATAATAACAGAGATCAGTATAGTAACAGAGAAGACCAGTATAGTAACAGAGAAGACCAGCATAGTAACAGAGAAGATCAGTATAATAACAGAGATCAGTATAGTAACAGAGAAGACCAGTATAGTAACAGAGAAGACCAGCATAGTAACAGAGAAGATCATTTATAATAACAGAGATCATTTATAGTAACAGAGAAGACCAGTATATTTAACAGAGAAGACCAGCATAAACAGAGAAGATCAGTATAATAACAGAGGATCAGTATAGTAACAGAGAAGCCCAGTAAGTAACAGAGAAGACCATTTAATAGTAACAGAAGAAAGACCAGTAAAATAACAGAGATCAGTATAGTAACAGAGAAGACCAGTATAGTAACAGAGAAGACCAGTATAGTAACAGAGAAGACCAGTATAGTAACAGAGAAGACCAGTACAGAACAGAAAACACTTGTTCACCAGTGTTAAAGTATTTAAATGTTATCATTGTTAACTTAGTAGTGAGTAGTTATTATCAGTGTTCCCCTGTATGAGTATTATTTTTAAACACTGTTCCCTAGTAGTAAGTAATTATCATTTGGTCCCAAATGAAAGTATTTTATTGTTTATTTGTTAACCTAGTAGTGAGTAGTTTTATCACGTTTCCCCCAGTGTGAGTAGTTATTGCTACATTTGTTCACCTAGAAGGATTAATTTTATCACTTGTTCACCAAATTTGAGTATTATTGTTAACACTTTTTCCCTAGTAGTAAGTAATTTATCCTTGTTCCCAATAGTAAGTATTTTTTGTTAACCCTTGTTCTTGTAGTTAATTTTATTTTTATCCTTGTTAGATGGATGGACCCCGTAAAAACAATGTCAGCGGGTCTTAAAATTGTATCAGTATTTTTACCTGGAGTTTACCGGGGAGGAGTTTGGGGGGAAAAACCCCCCCGCGGCCCCGGTCTGTGACCAGGCCTCGGGGATCATCCCCTGATAAACCCAGGCTGTTGCTGCTGGCTGCCCCCCAAACCAACGTACGAGCCACAGCCCGGCTAAACAGGAACGACTTTAGGGCTTGTCCATGCCAGCTTAAAGACTGCCAGGGGTCTGTTGGTAACCCCCCTTAGTATGCGGGAGGCAGTTGAACAGTCTCACCCCTACACTTATTGTATGGTCTCTTAACTGTAGTGACCCCTGTTTTCTTTGGGGGATGGTCATGTTCCCAAAAGTTTTTGTTTCTTTAGTGGTGATTTTCGTGTAAAAGTTCGGTCAGTCCCTCTAGGATTTTCCGGTGATATAATCATGTATCTTCCCTCCTGCTTCCCGGGGGGAATCAGGTTTAAAAACCTCAAGCGCCCCATTTAATTGAGGTGTTTTTTCCGTTTGCGCGCCGTGAAAGTTCTCTGTACTTTTTCTAGGTCGGCTTTTTCACCTCTTAAAAGGGGCTGTTAGAGTGCGGGCAATATTCACCCTGATAAAACAAGTGACCAAGAGTGTCTCGGGGCTTGCCCCCCCTGTTTAAAGGTTCTCATTATCCATCCTGTCATTTTTTAGCAATGCGATTGATAAAATTTATGGTCTTGAAGGTGAAACCCTCCGAATAATCACCCCCAGTTTTTGACGTTGGTTGTTTCGCTCTATTTTGGGGCCCAGAATTGTTTTGTCTCTGATAAAGATTTAATTTCCCAGTTTCCCATATCTGATATTGAAATTTTATCGTTGAACTTCATATTGTTTTCTCAGCCCACTGAAAGATTTTGGTTGATGTCCGCCTGGAGCCTTGCGTGTCTGAAGGGAAAGAATGTCATCAATTCGGGTTATCTGAAAAGGAAAGACACGGTGCTGTGGTGACATCCTTGTCTATGTCGGATTGAGGATGAGGACAAGATGGGGCAGTACTGTCCCCTTGGGGAACGGCTTTTCCCCGTAGTGTCGGATTTTACTTGTTGACGTTTCTCTCTTGTTCTTAGTGAGGATTTAACCCATCGACCAAATTTTCCTTTATTCCTTTAGCGCGCATTTTGTCGCTATTCCCCATGGTAAACACTTGTCGAAGGCTTTTGCAAGTCGTTATATTACTTGCATCTTTTTGTTTCTAGTGCATTTAGGACTTGTCGTGTGATCCCGTAGTTAGACAGACAGGAGGGGACCTGTTCTAAAAACCTGTTGCCCTGGGGTTTTGTAATGTGGGTTTCTAGATGGGTGGTGATCTTGCTTCTTAGGACCCTTTCAAAAATTTTTTGATATGGGATGTTAGTGCTATTGGTTGTAGTTTTTTTGCTGTTTTCTTTACGCCCCTTTGGGAGTGGGGGTTGTCTGTTGTTTTTTTGTAATGGGGACGACCCCGTGTCCCTGCTCCCTCTCCTAGGTGGAAAAGGCCGTGTAGGGGGTTCTTTCAGTTCTTGATGAACACGAGTTCCTGGTCGGCCCCGGGGAGAGTGCATGGGCATGTATTTTTGCCCGTTCGAAGTCATTTTTGGCGTCAGGTAACATCGGATAGGCTTGTGTTTCAAATTTTGTGGCTCCTCATAAAAAATTCATTTTGATCTTCGACTCTCAGTCTGGTTAGCGGCTTGCTAAAAACTGGTATATGGGCTTGGTCTCACTCATTTCCTTTCTGTCATTTTGGTTGGACCCCCTTGTTTTAAATAGGGGCCCAAACTGGACGTTGTTCTCGATTTTGATTTTTGGATAGGAGAAGAAAAACTTTGGGTTTTTTCGATTTCATTTATGGCTTTTAGTTTTCCCGCGATTTCCGACTCCTAAAGGATTTTTTTGCTTAAGTTCGGTTGTATTTTTTTCTACCCGTGTCCCCTGCGCATTTTCAGATATATTGACCTCTTTAGCCCCTCTGTTATTCTTTTTTCCCTCGCCTGTAAAGGGAGCGCCTGTCTCTTTCTTTTTACATCTATCCTCCTTTTTCTTTGAGGAAAAAACCCTTTTGCATAATGAGTGTCACCGAGTTAAACTGTTCTAGGCATAAGTTTGGGTCTGTGTTGTTAGTTTTCTTCCCGCTTTTATCGGTTAGGCTTTGGTTTACTTGGTCCCCCTTTTTGTTTTTGTATTTAAGTTGAAAATTTGGGGAATGCTCCCTCGGACGTCTCATTTTTTCGGTCTGGGGCTCCGCATACATGTCTGAAACCCCAAATTTGTTTGATTGGTATATTGTTTTTGTTGGTGACTTTTTTTATCAGATCATCATTGTTTTGTGAAGTGAGGTCTGTGTATTCTCCCGTCTAGTGGTCTATTATTTGTGGTTTAAATTGAATTTTGTGCAGAGATTTTAAAAGCTCGTTGAGTTGAGTTTTCATAGGCTGCCTCCTGGTTTATTCTGCAACAATATTTTGCTTTTTCCTCCTTTTAGGTGCCTTTGTTGAAATCCCCCAGGAGCAAATGTTGGGTCAGGAGCTGGAAAGTTTTCCGACAGGGCAATTTTTAAAGCTGTTCCGGAATTGCGGGGTGTTGCACCCGGGGGCTTGTAGCTCCACAATGCTGGGTTTTGGGTTCTGACCTTTACTGCAAAAACTTCCACTAGTCATTTAAAGGCATTAACTTTGTGCAAAAAAGTGACTCTGCAATGAAGGAACCCCCCCCCTTTTGCCGTTCACTCGTAATTGTTAGGTTGAAACCCTGGGATCCAATTTCGTTGTCCAAGTGACCTTTATGTGGGTTAGTGAAACCGCGAACATTGCCTTTGCCTCTCAAGAGCCCAGGATGAAAGGTTTTTGTTTTTGTTGCTGGCTTTAGACCCGATATTTGCAAAAAAGAATGTTATCGGGACTGGTGGTTTTGTTGGTACGGGGGGGGGTTTTTTTTTTCCGGCATTAGTATCTGTATCTTTTGGTTGGAGGGGAGGCCATGACTGTGGTTCCACTCCGGAATGAGGGATTTGGTGACATTTCTGCCATTTCCTCCCATTTTTTTTTTCCTTTCCTGGCACAAAAAAACCCTCTCCCTCTTGAGTGGTGGGCTACCAGTTTTCCCATGGCTGGATTTTTTTGTATCTTTTTGCCCCTTTAGAGGGTTTGCCGGCAATTTAAGTTTTAGCACGTCTTTCCTGTATGAGAGGTACACATTTCAGGGTGAAAAAGCTTTTCAGGAAGGGGGTTGCATTTTCCCGTTGTTATGGGCATGACATTTTTTAGGGGGGTCATAGTTCAGTCCCCTCTTTTTTTCCAGTTTCCCCCACGATTAAAGTGATAGTATGTGCAAGGCTTGGTTTCCGTTTGCCCTTTGGGTTTTTGTACGTTTTCCCTGTTGGGCATGTTTCCCTGTTTATTCCTACCTCCCCCAGCACCAAAAAATGGGGGCCCCACCAGTTTTTTTTGGGAATTTACCTCACTATTGCTATTGGAGCCTCTTTTTTTGCTATTTCCTGCGGTATTTTTAGTTTGCAATATTTGGTTTTATCTTATCTTTGCTACACTTTTTTCCCTACTATGGCTCCTGTCCCTTGAGGTCTTTTATATGTTCCTTCCTGCGTAAAATTCCCCGACTCCCTGGACAAAATCTCCAGCTTCCCCTTTACGTCCCAGGACGTATCTCCAGCTTCACCTTTTTGTCCCCCCAGGACAGCACCCCCAGCTTTCACTTTACGTCTCCCGGACAGCATATCAGCCCCCTTTTTACTGACTACCGGGAACATCCCTCCCCCTTACAGTTTTGATACGGGCCCTACAAGGGCATACCTTTCAGCCCAGACTTTTTATTTTCCCCCTCTGTTGTAGAAGCTTCCGGGTTTTTCTATGAAAGCAGCTTTGATTTTATTTTTTTTAATCCCCTTGTATTTTAGTCCACGTTTTTCCTCTTTGGGCAAACCAAAAAAACTTCTCTGTTTTAATATGCTTGTAGTAGTTCTGGGATTTGACAAGGACGTGAACCAATTTCCAAAAAAGGGACTTTTAATCCAGTGGAAGCCCGTTTGTTTGACTGCCAAGACTACACCGCTTCATAATGATTTGAATGGTTGATTTTGCAATTTACTAGCAACCTCTTGAATATTATATTAAAAACCCTTAAGTGAAGCTCTAGTATTTGTATTTCTGTTTCTAAACCCTTTTTTTTTTATTGGGCAGTTTTCCGCACGTTCCTGATTTTTTAATGTTTGTGTTTAAAGGGCGCCTACAAACCCATCCGTTTACAGTCTGCTTTATTGTCCAACGAAACTGTTTGAAACCAGTCCCGGGTTCGGACCAGTCAAGGGTTCGGACCAGTCAAGGGTTCGGACCAGTCAAGGGTTCGGACCAGTCAAGGGTTCGGACCAGTCAAGGGTTCGGACCAGTCAAGGGTTCGGACCAGTCAAGGGTTCGGACCAGTCGATCTGCTCTGATCAGTGGGTCACTTATTTAAAACATACTGGTCGGTGATTTGAGCTAACACATGAAGGATCTACTGGAAATTATCTACCCGAGTAATATGTGATTTGACTGATACAAAAAGTATAACTTGCGTGTTGAAGAGCCGGTGATATCTGGCAGCTCCTACAATGACGTACAGTCGATCTCTTTGTTTATCAATCGCTGTATCTGGCTTTTCTATTTTTGTTTTTTCCGTCTTCCACCACAATAAATGTATATTATCACTATAGTTGACTGGTGCAAATTTTGGAGGAAGGACGCTTTTTCTGTAGTAATAATTGCTTCTCGTTGTGTATATTGCGACCGCTGGTAACTACAGGTTATATGAAATTCACAGTAACGTCTCGTATTTCAAGAAAAAGAAACTAATGAAAGTCACTCCACATCCCACTAAGTACCATTATAATACTGGTTAGTTGCTACTACAACACTGTATTCTGCTATTCACTGGTATCACTAGATTATATGCGAGTACACTAGCAGGCCAGGAAGATTATTAAAAACAGCTGACCTGTGGTAAGTTTCTGGCGACTTCTGGCACCTGCCTCTATAGGCTTATCACTTCATTTACAAATTCACCTGTTTTCAAATGACACTTTAGCCTTTATCATCAATATACTAGGGAGCCACTGTAGTATACACTATACACTATGTATACTCAATGCTTTCAGGGAGACTTTCTTTCCTCTGACACAAAGTTCAATTATTATTATTTTTTTTTCACACGGGAAACAGGCCTATGATTCCCCTCTGGCAGTAAACTCTGCTAGGTAATGCACACTAATTCTCCTTTTTTGACTCAGTATATAATGTTTTCCGCCCAAGATTGGTTCCAGGCGCTAGAGGGATGTATCGTATAGGATTGATGACAAATTAAAGTTCTAGCACGTAAGAGCGACCGTGAAAACACCAGAAAACCGGGAGCACAACGAGGCACGCTGACAGTCACGTGCCATACCATGGTAATGTCAGATTATTATCATAATTATTATTGTTTTTTTTTATTTTTTTATTAACACATCGTCCGTTTCCCAACAAGGCAGTGTGACCCACCAAGGCAGGGTGACCCACCAAGGCAGGGTGACCCACCAAGGCAGGGTGACCCACCAAGGCAGGGTGACCCACAAAGGCAGGGTGACTCACCAAGGCAGGGTGACCCACCAAGGCAGTGTGACCCACCAAGGCAAGGTGACCCACCAAGGCAGGGTGACCCACCAAGGCAGGGGGACCCACCAAGGCAGGGTTTGGCCCACCAGGCAGGGGGGCCCACCAAGGCAGGGTGACCCACCAAGGCAGGGTGACCCACCAAGGCAGGGTGACCCACCAAGGCAGTGTGACTCACCAAGGCAAGGTGACCCACCAAGGCAGGGTGACCCACCAAGGCAGGGTGACCCACCAAGGCAGGGTGGCCCACCAAAGGCAGGGTGGCCCACCAACCCAGGGTGACCCACCAAGGCGGGTGACCCACCAAGGCAGGGTGACCCAAAGGCAGGGTGATCCACCAAGGCGGGGGTGACCCACCAAGGCAGGGGGGCCCCACCAAGGCAGGGTGACCCACCAAGGCAGGGTGGCCCACCAAGGCAGGGTGACCCACCAAGGCAGGGTGGCCACCAAGGCAGGGTGACCCACCAAGCAGGGTGACCCACCAAGGCAGGGTGACCACCAAGGCAGTGTGACCCACCAAGGCAGGGTGACCCACCAAGGCAGGGTGACCCACCAAGGCAGGGTGACCCACCAAGGCAGGGTGACCCACCAAGGCAGGGTGACCCACCAAGGCAGGGTGATCCACCAAGGCAGGGTGACCCCCAAGGCAGGGTGACCCACCAAGGCAGGGTGACCCACCAAGGCAGGGTCACCCACCAAGGCAGGGTCACCCACCAAGGCAGGGTCACCCACCAAGGCAGGGTAAACCCACCAAGGAGGGTGACCCCCCAAAGGCAGGGTGACCCACCAAGGCAGGGTGACCCCCCAAGGCAGGGTGACCCACCAAGGCAGTGTGCCCCCACCAAGGCAGGGTGACCCACCAAGGCAGGGTGACCACCAAGGCAGGGTGACCCACAAGGCAGGGTGCCCACCAAGGCAGGGTGGCCCACCAAGGCAGGGTGACCCACCAAGGCAGGGTGACCCACCAAGGCAGGGTGACCCCCCAAAGGCGGGTGATCCCCCAAAGGCAGGGTAACCACCAAGGCAGGGTGACCAACCAAGGCAGGGTGGCCCACCAAGGCAGGGTGACCCACCAAGGCAGGGTGACCCACCAAGGCAGGGTGACCACCAAGGCAGGGTGACCCACCAAGGCAGGGTGACCCACCAAGGCAGGGTGACCCACCAAGGCAGGGTGACCCACCAAGGCAGGGTGACCCCCAAAGGGCCCAGTGGGGACCCACCAAGGCAGGGTGACCCACCAAGGCAGGGTGACCCACCAAGGCAGGGTGACCCACCAAGGCAGGGTGACCCACCAAGGCAGGGTGATCCACCAAGGCAGGGTGGCCCACCAAGGCAGGGGGGCCCCACCAAGGCAGGGTGACCCACCAAGGCAGGGTGACCCACCAAGGCAGGGTGACCCACCAAGGCAGGGTGATCCACCAAGGCAGGGTGACCCACCAAGGCATGGTGACCCACCAAGGCAGGGTGACCCACCAAGGCAGGGTGACCCACCAAGGCAGGGTGACCCACCAAGGCAGGGTGGGTCACCCTCACACCACAGTTATGAAATTGCAACATTAACACCCCTCCTTCAGAGTGTTGGCTCTGTACTTTACATCTCCAGGACTCGAGTCCGGTCTGCCGGTTTTCCTGAATTCCTTCATAAATGTTACCTTGCTCACACACAAACAACACGTCAAGTTCTAAAAATAATTGGTCTCCATTCGCTCTTATCTAACATACATGTATGCTTGCTAGAAGTCCAAGCATCTCCCTCACAAAACCTTTATCCCCTGCCTCCAACTCCTCCTAGGTCGACCCCGACCCCGCCATCCCTCCACTATAGATTTATACTCTCTCGAAGCCATTCTATTTCGTTCCATCCTCTCTACATGTATAATTGTTATGGTAATCCCGCACCTCCTCCTAATTTCCATACTATGGATTCTCTACATTGACCTCAGACATGACGTCTCCACTGTCTCCAGTCTTCTTGCTGCAACATTCACCACTCAGGCTTCACACTGTCTCCAGTCTTCTTGCTGCAACATTCACCACTCATGCTTCACACTGTCTCCAGTCTTCTTGCTGCAACATTCACCACTCAGGCTTCACACTGTCTCCAGTCTTCTTGCTGCAACATTCACAACTCAGGCTTCACACTGTCTCCAGTCTTCTTGCTGCAACATTCACCACTCAGGCTTCACACTGTCTCCAGTCTTCTTGCTGCAACATTCACCACTCAGGCTTCACACTGTCTCCAGTCTTCTTGCTGCAACATTCACCACTCAGGCTTCACACTGTCTCCAGTCTTCTTGCTGCAACATTCCCACCCCAGGTTCACACTGTCTCCAGTCTTCTTGCTGCAACATTCACCACTCAGGCTTCACACTCATATAAGAGCATCGGTATAACTATACTCTCATACATTCCCATCTTTGCTTCCATGGATAATGTTGTTAGTCTCCACAGACTCCTCAATGCACCACTCACATTTTCCCCTCGTTAATTCTACGATTGAATGACAAAAATACAATAAAAATGTAAGTTAGAAGTATTCCAGGAAGACTTGACCTAGTGACTCAACAAACTTTACCTCCCGATGATCCAACTTGGCCACCAAGCTTCCTACCTTCTTTTATATTGTTTTGTTTTTTCTTGGTAGAGAGGGTTGTTATATTATGCTTTGCTATATTAAAAAGATATTAACATAACATGGAGATAAATGCTATACATTACCGACACGATGGAAAAGTAGACACACATGCAATATAATAATAATCTATACACGATTCGAGTCACAAGTGACATGGTCCTTAGACAAATAGATAAATTAAAACCTAACAAATTCGAAGGCTCTGATCAACTGTACGCAAGGGTTCTAAAGGAATGTAAAGAGGAGCTTAGCAAACCTTTGGCTAATCTTTTCAACATATCACTACAGACTGGCATGGTGCCATATAAGTGGAAAATGCAAATTTTGGATACCTATTTTCAAAGCAGGTGACAGGCCCTTGGGCTTCAAACTAAACCCCAATAACCCTTCCTCCTGGGGGAAAAATTTTTGGGAATCAAAATTGCCGAGGCAGTTCGTAGCCATCTTAAAAAAGATAACACAAAACCCCACAAAAAAAGAGAGAACTTACGCGACGTTTGGTCCGCGGGGCCTTGCCCCAAAGTCACACAAACCAAGGGGGAGCAGGACGGTATTATGGGCGGGAAGAGGTGGTGGTAGTAAGTTTAGTTAGTAGTAGTATAGTATTAGTTTTTAGTCATGAATTGATATAATCCGACAAAAAAAAATTAAGACACATGCCACCCCCGGGCACCCCCCATCGTAGACACTTCGCCATCCAGCAGCCATTTTTTTTTTTTTTTTTTTTTTTTTTCTTCCCTCTTCCCCTTTCCTTTTTCCCCCTCTTTTGTCTTTCTCCTCCTGTCTGTGTTTCTGTTCCTTCTTCTTTTTATTTCACCACTTCCCTTTCACGCACCCTGTGCGCTTGCTCTCCCTTGTGGGCATCTAGCTCTTTGCGTGCTCCCCTTTCCCTTTGTATTTGACGGGCTTTTTCCCTTTATTTCCCACTTTACCACTACCTACTGACCTCTTCTTCTACTATACTACTACAACTACTGATAAAATTTAAGACCAGGCGGCGTCTGGTTGTCTTTTTTGGGGACGTTTCGCCTCCAGTGGCTGACTGGATGGCAAAGCGCTACGAGGGGGATGCCCGGGTGTTGTGCATGTGTTTTAATTTTATCTCGTCGGTATTTATACAATTCTTGTAACTGCTATCTATACTACTACCCCCATTTTTCCTGCCTATAAAAGCCGTCCTGCCCCCCTGGTTGAGTTTTATTGGACACACAGCTCCGCGAACGATCTCCCCCTCTCTAATTACCCCGGTTGAGTGTGATTTCCCTAGAGTGGGGGGTTAAAACCTTCGTCTTCACCTTCAGGATTGGTGCGCGGGGGTTCCCTACCCAAGGGTGGAAGCCTCCCTCTGCACTTGTTGCTATTTGGCCCCCACGCTCCAGACGTAGGTAGTCTACACGCTAAAACACCCATTTTTGCCTCTCCCGCCGTTGTTGAAGTCTCCCGCCTCAGCCTGTATGTGAAGTCTGCTCGCCATTCATGTGTTGGTCTCCCATGCTCCAGCCGAGTTGTTCTCTTACCGGGGGTGGTTACTGGCCCTTCGTCTTCCCCTCAGGATTGGGCGTCTGGTGTCCCCAAGGGGCGGGAAAGTTTCCCCCTCTGCACTCCTTTTGCTGTCTGAGCTCCACCCCTCCCTGTCGTGTGGTCCACCCCTTACAGCCGTTCAGGGCCACGTGCTCCTCAAGCTACAGCCCCCCCATGCCCTGTGCCTCCAGAGACGGATCCAAAAGAAACTTTAAAGTTTAAACCAGGCAAGTAGTGGTCTACTTCAAAACCTTGCCTAGAAAAATTTTTTCACAGGTTTGGGCCCCCCACATTAATTTACGTCCCTGAAATCCCTTCCCCCTCCTTTCCCCTTACCACCCCTCTACTCCGCCCCTGCCTCTACTTTTACTCCTGCTTCAAAGGGCCTCCCCCTCCCCCCACCTCTTCCAACCCCAATTCTTCTCGCTTAACCTCAAATACTCAAAAATCGATCATGCCACTATCTGCCGGGAAATTTTTATGTACCAGATCACTGGCGCCCTCATTTAAAAAGTTTTTAAAAAACCAACTCGGGGATTCAAACTCTTCTTGAAAAGACATTCTTACGAAACGAAACCCCTAAACCGAGACCAGAAAAAAACTTCTCAATGGGGTTTCACTATTTTTTGGGACCCCTGAGCACGCCCCAAATGCCCCAGTGATCGAAAAACACTAGACATTCTTCCTGATGCCTATGAACGACAAAAAAAGACAAAATCAAAGACTTAGTACAAAGAAACAAAGTCTCTGTTGACGATATTATAGACCGAAAACTCTCCCATCCTCAAAATACGTGTTCAACCCCTTCTGACCCCTTTTAAACTCTTCAATAAAGGGAATCCTTGCCAAGCCCCCGCATTCCTAAAAAACCCCCTCTTCACCCCAAAACTTTACCCCATCACACAATGTCTGAAATGCTACAAATTCGGCCCGAAAAAGTCTATGCATTCCCACAAAAACCCCTGCCCCAGATTTTCAGCAACTGGCCCCTTTTGGAACATTTGCAACCTCCCCTAAAATGTTTAACTGCGGTGGATCACACACTGCAGTTGCAAATTTCCTCCCCTATAAAAAAACATTCTCTCCCCCCTCAGAGAAAGCCAAACCCCCCTCCCCCCCCCAAACCCCCTTCCCTGCACCTCCCCCCCTACAATACCTTCCACCCCTCCCCCCCAATTTGGGGGGTACCCCAGCACTTGGTCTACCCCTTTACTCTCACCTTAAAACACCAACACAAGATACAATATCCCTTCTACACCTACACCCAACTTGATACAAAACAACTGCCAACTCCCCATGTGCCCACTCTGCGATGGTAATCTTCAAGCCTACCAATCAGACTACCACATGTCCTTAACCTAATTTTGTCCGCTAAAAAATCTTCCCTCTTTAATTATCCCCCTTCCTGCTTCTCTCTAAGCCTCCAAAACCCTCTACCCCCTCCCTCTTCCCCCCCCCATTTCCCTTACACCCCCCAGCTCTCCTCCCCCCCTACCCTTTTCATACTTCCACCCCCCCCCACCCCCCTACGCTGCTGCTACGACAACCCCTCCCCGACCCCCTTCCCCCTTTCCCTCACCCCCAACCAAAGTTTCCGTTCCTTCCCAGTCCCATGCTTCCCTTTCCCATCCCCTCCCAAAGTTTCCATTCCTCTGCATCTACCTTTCCCCACTCCCCCCACCCAACCAAAACTTCATCCAGGCCAACTCCCCTCCAGACAAAATCCACTAAAAACCATCCCCAATTTCTGACGACATACAAAAGAAAAAAAAAAACAGATTCATTTTTCCCTCCCCCCCCAGGAAAGGGGTCCGAAAACCCCTCAAACTCGCATCCACGATGGCACCCCCTTTACACGGGTTTTAATCCAAACCCTCCGACATTAACTTTGCTATGACGAACCTTTTAAATCATGTTTAAAGTGATTCAGTTCAACGTACGTTTTACTTTACTATTAAACCTCTGGCCGAGCTCCTTAAACAGAGAGACCAAATTGTTTTGTAAACAGACCTGCCTCAAAGCCCCTCAACGTATCCGCCTTTGGGTTATACTGCCTACAGTCCCCTTGACCCCCACGTAGGGTTCCCACCCTTTGTCAAATCCAACATAAAACACGAATCTCTCCAATCCCTTTTATTACCAACATGTTTTGCAGTCAGAATACACACCCCCTTGGCCCCTTTATTTTTTTCACCACTATGCCCTCAAACCTATTCTCAACATCACCCTTTTTAGTTTCAACACCCAAACACCCAAACATCCTCTAGCTGACTGAATGCCAAACACCCCCGCCTTATCAACCAGAAACCCCAAAACTTGGTCCCCAAATTTCCAATTTCACAAACCCATAAACACCTAATTCATCTGGGCCCCGACTTCAATCCTTCTTCAATCACAGGGGCCCAAGGGCAAACCAGAATCTTTTCTGGCAAACCGAGCCAGTTCTCTATTTCAACATACATCTCACCTGGCCTGTTACAGGCTTGATCACACCCCATCTTTCTTGCACTCTCCCCAACCCTATTCATTAAACCAAACCCCTTCCCTTCTCCAAAAGAACGCTGACTGGGTGCTTTCAAACAACACAAAAAAATTTTAAACCCTCATTTTGACTATAACAAAAAAAAACCTATCTTGACATCGATACTAACTTGTTTTCCCACCCAGGAACCATTCCCAAAAAGAGCCAAATCGCAATCCCAAAAGAAAACTAAACCCCACTCGTTTTTCCCTTAAAAACCCGTCTCTCAAAACAAGAAGACTAATTATCTGCTCCCAAAAACCGTTCTCCAACACACACAGATTTAATAAGTTCATTAATCTCACTTATTTTAGAAACAACTTTCACAGTCAGCCCAAACCACAAAAATCATGGTCAAACTCATACAACAATGACAAACAGCGTTTTAAAAAAACCTAAACCCTTCGGGAACTTATCAAAAAATAAGAGGCACTACCCCACCAACAATTCAAAAAATCACCCACAACAACCCACATCTAAACCCCGCGGGGCTGCTCCCAACTCTTCAAACACATCTGGGAGAACTCTTCCACCCCACCACCTCACCCTAACGTTATTCAAAATTCAGAAATAGAACTTTGGAAAACACTGCAACACAAAAGATCAACACCAGATAGCCCATTCATTGACTTTCCCTCCCCCCAAAGAACTCGACACCCCTTTTTCCCCAAACCGACTTTTTAAAATCCCTCAGACACCTTCCTCCCAAGGCTCCCTGGCGCCTCTGGCCTAAACCTTTATCTAAAACCCCTTCCCTGCACTATCATTTTCCTACACAAACCTCCTAAATG
Source organism: Cherax quadricarinatus (assembly GCF_026875155.1). NCBI lineage: Eukaryota > Metazoa > Arthropoda > Malacostraca > Decapoda > Parastacidae > Cherax > Cherax quadricarinatus. The sequence continues at coordinate 7,146,297 of NC_069494.1, forward strand.
CCTCCCTTCCCTCTGGTACTTCCCTTCCCTTCAAAGCTGCTACTGCTATCCCCCTTCCAAAACCCAAAAAAAAGCCCACTCTGCCCTAAATTATCCCCCTACACCTTCAAAAATTTTGGGTAAACTCTTTGAAAAACTCATCAACCATCGCCCTTGCGTACCTGGAACACAACTCTCTACTTTTTGATGGTCAGTTTGGCTTAGAACACACAGATCCCCACAAGTCCATTAACATCTTCTCAAAACATCCCCATAAACACAGAACAAAGAATAGGGCAGCCTGGTTGCAAAAGACGTTGAAAAAACTTTTGACACTGTCTGGCACCAAGGGGCCCAAATACAAACTCTGCACTAAATTTAACCCGCCTCCATCTCGTAAACTCCTCTGCAACTTCCTAGACGGGCCCTACCTGGAAAACAAACCAAGGCTGTTATTACTTTCACACTAAATGCTGGGGTACCCCCGGGATCTTCCTTCCCCTTCCCTTACTTTTATCACTAACGACATTCCAAACCGTAACCAAAACCCATACACAGCCTATGCACGACTTACACAATTATACCCCTCCAAAATGAACATCACACACAAAACACAAAATGGATCGACAGGTTCCATTGGGGAAAAAAAATGGAGGATCAAAAACCCAAAGCAGCTAAATCCCCATTCATATTTTAAACTACAGGAAAAAAGTGATCCCATTTCCTGTCGAGCTCAGAACAGCTGACCCCGCCTTACATCCCCCTGACCAATCTGTCACTGTCCTTGGGGTTTAAACTTGACTACCTTCTCGCTTTCACGGACAATTCAATAAGGGGTGCAATAGTAGTAAGGGCCCTTTTCGGGCCTCTACAAGCTGAAACATGCCTCTCAACGCACCAAACTACACCCTACAAATCCCCTTTTACGTCCCCGAAAATTTTTCTCCCCTCCCTCTCTTTGCAGCAAAAATAAACTTACTTAAACTCAGCGGGTCCGAACAAGGCGCTGCTGGGTGCTTTTGTAGATGGGAGGACTTTGCCACATGCATTCTACATGCCCCGTTAGACATCCCTGCCGAAACCAGTACTGGAGCGCTCATGCAGACAGATTCAAACTTACACGCATGACTACTGGACCTCTCTCCCTTCGAAGACATTTGCGACCCCCCCCCAACACAACCTTTTTTATCCTTGCAGTCCGCCCTAACCCTATTTTCAAAAAAACCTTGGATTCTCCCAGAGGTACCTTCTATGACAGGTACCATTTTCTGATCCACGTTTGCCCTTTCCCTTTGGGTTAAACATGGGTCATTCACATCCTCTCAGCTCTAAACGTCCATGTCCCTTCCTTCCCGCTCACCCCACCGGAAATCCAAAAGAGGCCTGAATTCTTTCTCAATATCGTCCCCGACGCCTCGCTGTGGGTTAAGCCTGGCTCTATTTTTACGACTAAAAAACACCCTCTCCCGCAGTTTTTGTTGTCCCGTCTTCCCCGCTCATCCCCTTTGGGATCTTACCTGAACTTTCTTCGTTCGTTCCTCTGGTTAGTGTACTTTGTCAAAGGTCCCAAATCGGACCGAAACGTCGTCGTAAAACTTCTCTCTTTTTGTGCGGGTTTTTTGTGTATCGTTTTCCCGTCACGGGATTGTGCCTTTTTTTGTTATTTTTAAAAGCATAAAATTTTCAAGAATCTCACTTGGGTTTACAAAGGGGGGTTTTCCCGCCTTTACGAATTTATTAACTTTTTTTCCCAGGGAATTTGAGGAGGGGGATCATGGTAAAGAATATGAATTGGTATTGGACTTCATAAGGCTTTTAAGGGCCCCCAAACAGAGACTTTTGGGTAAAATTTAAAGCAATGGAATAGGAGAAATTTTTTTTCCTGGATAGGGCATGGTTGGGAAAAAGGCGCAGAGAGTTTACAAAATGGGGAGAAATCACAGTGGGGAAGCGTCACGGCGGTGTTCCAAGGGGTCAGTGTTGGGCCCCCCGTTGTTTACAATCTACATAAAAGACATGATGAGGGTATAAAAACGCATAAACAAAGTTTGCCGATGACACCAAAAAAAAAGGGGTCGAATTATTTGACGAGGACATTGAAGATTAATAGATGATGCAGTGTCGGGAAGTGGCAGAGGCAGTTTTTTATAGACAAATGCAAATTTAAATGTTGGGCAGGAAAATAATCTGCCCTAACAAAAAAAAAAAATGTGATTTAATTTACGGTGTAAAAAAGATTTAGGAATTTGGTTAGAGTAACGAAACCAGACAACAGGCATAAGTGTTCGCAATAAAGCTAACTGAATCATTGGCTTCACTCAGAAGTATAAATAAAAGAAGTCCCCCCCCCTCAGGATGTTCTTCAGTCATATTCCTTGGTTAGGCCCATTTAGATTATGCTCACAGTTTTGGCCCCCCGTATTCAGAATGGATAAATGCTCTGGGGAAAAATACAAAGGAGGATGAACAGTTGACCCATGTATCAGAAAATTTTTTCCCATGGGGCAGATGAGGGCCCTGAATCTGACTCTCAGAAAAGGGGAAGAAATTTGGGGGTATATGATTGGGTGTATAAAAGGAAGACAGGAAAATAGAGGGGGTGCAAAAACTGCTGAAAAAAGTCTACCTAGACAGGACTCGTAGCAATGGTTTTAAATTGGAAAAATTCAGATTCAGGAAAGGGTATAGGATGCATGGTTTGGTAATGGGTTTTGGATGAATGGAAAAAAACTCTCGAGTACAGTTTAGAGGCAAAAAGTTTTGTAGTTTTAAAATAGGTTAGATAAATCTTGAGTGCTTGTGGGTGGGTGTGAGTTGGACCTGATTAGCTTGTGCTTAGATCAGTTGCCCCGTTCCCTTTGTTAAGTGAGTGTGACCCGACCTGATAGGTTTGGGGCTTGGCTTCCCGATAGGGACTTGGACCTGCCCCCGATGGGCCGAAGGCCTGCTGCGGTTCCTTTGTTTTTAACGCGTTCTTTTTAGACAACGTTTCTCCCCCAATCACACACGATCTACTAAAAAGGTACGTGAGTTATATGGCAGCTAATGATGTGAAGAGTCAGGTGGAATTGTTGAAGTCGATTGCTAAAAAAAGGGGTTTGGGGTTGAGAAAGACCTACCCAGCATGGGCCGTAGGTTTTTTTGCTGTTTAGGCAACGCTGGAGAAGTTCCCGGAAAAAGGTGCAGCTAAAAAAAAAAAAAAAAGGGGGAAAAAAAAAAAAAAAAAAAATTAAAAAAAAAAAAAAAAAAATAAAAAAAAAAAATAACAAAAAAAAAAAAAAAAAAAAAAAAAATAAAATAAAATGGGGGGGGGGGGGGGGGGGGGGGGGGGGTGGGTTTGGGGGTTTGGGGAAAAAATTTAAATTTTGAAAAGAAAAAAAAAAGGGAAATAAAACATTTTATTACCCCAAAAGCAAAATAAAAGTGAGTTATTAACTTCTTTAGAATGAAAAGAAAAAAAGGACCTCAGGAGAAAAAGGGGCCCCAAAACACTTCAAAATAAAAACCCCCAAAAGCCTGCAATTCCCCCTTCCTTTTTACACAAAAAACCTGCAACATAGGGGGGAGGATGAAGAAGTAAAGGCTTAATAAGGAGACATTAGGGAAGGGTTGGGGAAAAAGATAGTTTAAGAAATGTTGGAGAAGAAATTTAATTGTTTAAAAAAAAGATGAAGAGCTGTTTTTTTAGTTAAAAAGAAGACGGGAAATAATTGTTTTTAAAATGGTTTTACAAGAACGGTGAGTGTTAAAAGGACACTCCAAAAAAACACAAGGAATTTAAAAAAAAAAACCCCAAAATGCCGAAAATCTTTTTCCTTTCCCGGACCCCAATTAAATATTAAAAATTTTGCCAAAATTATCTTTTTTCGGACCGGGGTTTTTGGAAAAAAGTTTAAAAAGGGAGAACATGGATTCTAGGAAAAAATTTTTCCCTGGCTATAAAATTTTGACCCTTCCACCGGAGAGGGGGTTAACCCCCGTTAAACTTTTTTTAAAAAAGGTAATTAAAATTAAAAGGGTTTTTTATTTTTTTGTGGGAATAATTTTTTATAGGGTTAACCCCCCAACAAAATTGTCAGCTCTTAACCTTTTCGGAAAAAATCCTTTTTCCACACAAAACAGAAAAATTGAAAAAAAATCTTAAAATTAAATCAAAAATTTTAAAAAACTTTTCGTTCACAGGTCAGGTTAAAAAAAAAAATTTTAGCGTAAAATTTTTTTTATTTTTAAAGTTTGGTTTAGCCCAAAAACATGTTTTAAATTTTTTGAAAACCGATGACCAAAAAGGTAATCAAGTGCATTCCCCAAACCCAAAAACCCCCTTTCCCACTGGGGTAAAATACCCCGTCCTTTTCCAACCCGGGTATTTTGGTTTGGATGGGTAGGGCATGTGTGGCGGGCTTGTCATAGGTCACAATACTGCTTTTGGGGGGAATTTTCCCAAAAAAGGTTTTCCGTTTTTAAAAACTATTGGGGGTTAAAAGGGGGCTTCCTCCGGGAAAAAGGGGGGTCCACTCAAGGGGTTTGGGAGGGGTGTAGGTGGTGGAGTTGTGGGGGAAAGGACTTCTAGCAGGAGGTGCAGTCTGTCTCCGCGTGAGGAGGCTGTAGTTGGGAGGAGCAACGGCTACCAGCAGTGAGGTGCAGCCCAGCACCTGCTACAAGTGGCGATTTTCACAGTAATGGGGGGCGCATCAGAGTAAGGAAAGTTTTAAAAGTGAAGATCTGAAGGGAGGAAATCGCTTCTTGTTTCCCCAGGGTGAAGTACTTTGTGGCCATGAAGGTAAGGGGACTACTGCCCCTGCTAAAGAAAAGGGAAGGCTTCTTGTGGTTGGTGACTCTCAGGGAAGATAATATTGGGGCCGTGCTTTTTGTAATAGGAATAAGAAGATGAGGATAGAGTGTGCTTTCCCCGGAGCTGGTGTTTTGGGGGGTTGTCACAGGGGTAAATCATTCGTAAAGGGAACAAGCCCATTATCTGTCTCAGTGCTGGGGGAAAAAGATATTGGGAAAAGGGGAGGGGAGAAGAGCTGCTGATAAGTACAGGTCGCTATAGATTTCATTAAATCTAGGGGGGATCCCCAAACATATTAGATCTTGCCCAGAAGGGGGAGTAGGAAATGAAGGGTCTAGGGCTTGGTGTAAAATTGTGCCTAGACAGATCTGAAAGGAACTTCAATCCCATTCATTGACAATGGAACAACTTTTTGCAAAATGATATGTATGCAAGGGATGGGGGTCATCTCTCTGGGGCAGGGGGGGGGTAGCACTTGCAGACTCGATTGAGAAGGGCCATTGGTGAAACCCCTAGTTTTTAAAACTGTGGAAGTAGAGGTTGGGTGGTGGGGAAAACAAGAGGTTCAACACGGGGTTTGGAAACATAAATGTAAAAAAGGCATTCAGATGAAGTTATAAATAAAGACAAAAAAACAGGCCAGCAAAAAAAAGGGGAACACGAGGGCAGCAAGGGACTACCCCCTTAAATTTTTACTATACTAATAGCAGGAGTTTAGAAAAAAGTAGATGACTAAAATTTTTTGCAAATGCAGGAAACATAGAATTATTGCTTTAAAGAGACTGGCTCAATCTGAAAGATAGAGAGATGCCCCCCGAATGTCACATACAAGGCTAAAATTATTCCACACACGGGTAAAGGGAAAAGGTGGTGGAGTAGCGATGTATGTCAGAGACAATTTTAAAATTTTTGTGTTAGACAAAAATTAAATTAGAAGCGTCAGCCCGAATCTGTTTGGTTACAGCTTCTCGAGGGCCCCGGAAAAATAATTTTGGGTGTGATTTTCAGGGCCCCAAATCTTGATAGGAGTGCAGAAACTTCTGGGGACGAAATTCGTAAAGGGATCTACATACGAAAATGTTGTGCTAATGGGAGATTTCAACATAGCAAATTGACTGGAGCAATTTGACAGGAAAATTTAGAGGGGTGACTTTCTTGATACGTCCAGGATTGTTTTTTAAAACATTTTTGACAGAGCCAACTGGGGAAATAACCTCCCCTTACTTGGTTCTTGCCCGTAGGGAAACACTAAATTAATAAACTTGAGGTTAATGATGAGCTTGGGGAGAGTGATACAAATCACTCAGTTTTATATATCATGGGAATTCCCCTAATAATGACAAAAGTCTCCTCCCTGATTTCGCTTGGTGATTTCATAGGATGAAAAATTACTTGGTGGGGGAAATGGAATGATACTAAGGGTAGGTGGTGGTGATGGTTGCCGATATGATGTTTCCCGGGCATGTTTTAGCTGCTCAGTCAAATTATGTTCCCAAAAAGGGAAACAGACAAAAAAAAAATGATCCCAAATGGATGAAAAATAGATTAAAATACTGATTTGGGCAAAAAAGGGGCATATATAGGCAAAACAAAGAGGAGAGGCGCAATTAAGAAAACGATATTCAGTTAAGGAAAATAAAAAAGGGGAATTAGAAAAACAAAAAGAGATGAGGTTAAAAATCAAAAGAAACGCCCA
>NC_069494.1:7153263-7192861 GCF_026875155.1 Cherax quadricarinatus
CCCCCCTTTCCCCTAACCCTCCCACCCTCCCCACTCAGCTCCCACATAGCCACAGTTCCTCCACTACTTCCCCCCCCCCCCACACTCTGACAACACACACTACTAACCTAACATACAGAACTACATAGGTTTCCCACTCTGAGGCAATCAGGATAAAACAAAAATGGGTTGCCAGAGAGCAACAAGAAAAACCAAGGGACAGGAGGAGGAAAATGCAAAGGAAGATTGGGCAGCAGAGCTCATAAAAAGGATCATGAATGGAAAAAAGAAACTAGAAGAACTTAGCATGAGAATGGAAGAGAGGATAGATATGGAAAGCAGAAGTGGGAGGTGCATGTCAAAGCAGCAGAAGCTAGGATACAGAGTTTAGAAGAGGAATTGAAAAATCTGAAACAGCCTAAAGAACTAAAGAACATTATGGGATTGACAACAGAGACTGCTACCTCATCCACAAATAAGGGGACTGTAGGGAAAGAAGGGGCACAACTGCATGGAGATGCTCTATCAGAGGAGACTGTAGCAAATGAAAGAGCTAAGCTTTATGTGGAGGCCCTAACAGACAACAACAGAGCCCAAGGAAAGCCGAGAAGGGAAAATGACAGGCCACTGAGCCCAAGTACATTAGCCAGTGAAACTGATGAAAGGAAAGCTGCAGTGGAGGAAACCAAATTAAATGAGGGGATACACAGGGATATGCAGTGGGAGAATGAAAGGGTGAGGTCAGTCTTTGTGTATGGGCTCCAGGAAGTCGAAGGGGAAACATATGAAGCAAGAAAACAAGGGAAAAAAAGCAATTGAAAGCATCATGAAAGCAATAGGAGAAGACGATATGACCCAGCTGGAAATTTTTCGGAGAATAGGGGGGTTTGTAAAAAAAAAGAACCCGGCCACTGAGAGTGACCTTCAAGGCAGAAGCGACTCGGACCAGGATCCTGCAGGAGAAAGCACGATTAAGGAACATGACGGCATACAGGAGGGTGTATCTCGACCGCGACAGAACACAAGAAGAAAGGAAGAAACTGAGAGAGATGGTACAAAGGCGAAAGGAGGAAAGAGAGGGGATGGAGAAGACAGACAGGAGATCCCAGACCCAGAAAGAAGATCAAATACAGCCTCCCTCACAACTTTCTATAGAATCCTCCCAACCAGGTCAACCCCAGTGCAACCAAACACTCTAAATCAAAACACCCATGCCACATCCAATGCCCCCACCCACTACATTACAAACTTCACCCCCACAGCAACAACCCATAGTTCCTTACCAGGTCTCCCACTTCCCCAACCCCAATATACTTCCCAGACCACAGTCTTAGAAAAGAAGTTGAAGGTGTGGTATACAAATGCAGATGGAATAACAAACAAGTATGAGGAGTGGCACGAAAGAATCAAAGAGACATCCCCAGACATAATAGCACTCACAGAAACAAAACTCACCAGAATAATAACAGATTCAATCTTTCCATCCGGATATCAAATCTTCAGGAAAGACAGAGGGAGGAGATGGGGAGGAGTTGCACTGCTCATTAAAAACCAGTGGGGTTTTAAGAAAATGGAAGGAATGGATGGCATGGGCGAAAGGGACTACTTAGTAGGAACAATCCAGTCTGAGGGACATAAGGTGATAATTGCAGTAATGTACAACCCACCACAGAACTGCAGGAGGCCAAGAGAAGAATACGATGAGAGCAACAGAGCAATGATCAACACACTAGCCGAGGTGGCCAGGAGAGCACACATGGGGGGAGCAAAGTTACTAGTTATGGGTGATTTCAATCACAAGGAGATTGACTGGGAAAACCTGGAGCCCCATGGGGGTCCCAAAACATGGAGAGCCAAGATGATGGATGTGGTACTGGAGAACCTCATGCATCAACATGTTAGAGACACTACCAGAGAGAGAGGAGAGGATGAACCAGCAAGGTTGGACCTTGTATTCACCATGAGTAGTTCGGACATCGAGGGTATCATGTATGAAAGGCCCCTGGGAGCTAGTGATCATGTGGTTCTGTGTTTCGACTACATAGTTGAGCTCCAAGTGGAGAGAGTAGCGGGAATAGGCTGGGAAAAACCAAACTACAAAAGGGGGAACTACTCAGGCATGAGGAACTTCCTTCAAGACATTCAGTGGGAGAGGGAACTGACAGGAAAACCAGTACAAGAAATGATGGACTATGTAGCAACAAAATGCAAGGAGGCAGAGGAGAGGTTTGTTCCCAAGGGAAACAGTAATAATGGGAAGAACAGAACGAGTCCTTGGTTCACCCAAAGGTGTAGGGAGGCAAAAACTAGGTGTACTAGAGAATGGAAAAGGTACAGAAGACAGAGAACTCAGGAAAATAAAGAAATCAGCCGAAGAGCCAGAAACGAATATGCACAGATAAGAAGAGAGGCTCAGAGACAATATGAAAATGACATAGCATCAAAAGTAAAGACTGACCCGAAGCTGTTGTACAGCCACATCAGGAGGAAAACAACAGTCAAGGTGTCATGTAGGGGGGTAATGATTGAATTGGATATAAGTGGGGAATATGGGAGTAAGGGATTATGTAGGCAGGGGAGAGGCAGGCGAAGTGGTAGGAGTGAGTTATGCGGAGGTAGGTAGGTAATGTGAGGTCACTGGTGACTACACCTTCACCTCTCATTACTCTACCCGTCACACTACACTACTCTCCCTCTCACTACTTTAACTAAACATAAATAAATGGAAATAAGAATAAATAACGGGGACAGTGAATATTACTATTCTACTCAAACACAGTTTATTATTAAGTCTTTGTACAATAATATATTTGGGAACAGAACATTATTGTGGTTTAGATAAATGGGGTGGTACACATAAGCAGTGAGACAGGGAATACAATCAACTTGACGAAAATGAATATAACTTACAATATAGCACAGAGGATAGTTCACTACAGGAACTAAGCCACAAGTCCCAAGACCTATACAGCACGAGTAATGCGCCAAGCCAGTACTCTGCCCACTGCCTCCAACAGTCTCCTCCAGAGACTTCAGCAGCCTTCTCCCGAGCCCTGCACCCCAGCAGCAGCTCCGCTCGAATCTCCAACAGTCTCTCCTCCCGGGACTCTCCAGCTCAGCTCTACTCCCAGGCCAGAGCTCTGCCCGAATCTTCTGCTCAGGAGCTCTGCGCCCCAGCAGCAGCTCCGCTCCAATCTCATGATCATGCTCTTCCTTGGGCTTTTATGGTTGTCCAAGCACCCTCCACAACCACGTGTACGACCTGACGCCTAGGTCTGAGGCGTCAAGAACAAAAGACCTCAGACGTGGGCGTGGCTACAGACGTTTGCCAACGCAAGGTGTGACCATATAATTGGTTAAATTAGGTCTCCCCAGAGACCTCACAAGCCCAGCTGGACTACATCACATCCCCCTTTCTCCCCCAATTTAAAATATCTGAGAACTAGGACAATTTGTCCTAGTTATTAGACTATTTTAATCCTAACCCCTTAAATCGATTACAATACAAAGACAAAATTATACATAATGCTAAATTATTCCACTACATATATTTCCCTCAACCTCCTCATCTACCACAAGGCAGCATAATCAGTACACCTCGCAGTTGACCAGCATAACAGTTGGTCTCTGGTGCAAAGCCTCCTTACCCGTCATTTCTCCTTAAACCTAAATATCGGGCTCCAGTGCCTTCCCTACTTCTACTAGAAATGCACTAGCCAATGCTAGTCACCCTCGCACGTTAACCATTGGGCCAAACCTCTCTAGGTTTCTATGGCGTGGAAAACTGCTCCAACGGGTTGCATTCTTTCAAGTAACTGCAACTGGACCACTTCACGACCACCAAGGTCGCATTTTCGGCACACTTCACATGCACACTACAACATCTGAAAATCGAGACAGGGCAGGCATCGCAGCTAAGACCCTCCATTATCCTATGCCACTACTAGGATTCACTGGCCTCATAAAACAAGGCGGCCATACTCACTGGACCGTTTTCAAGATCATCTTATTTCACACAGGTAACACTAACACTTCTGGCAAGTCAAAGTAGGCTGGGCACATCTCACACTCTCAACTGTCTCTCATGGCTGGCAGGCCATCCCCGCATACTGGTCGTACAGGCTGACCAGCAAGGCAGGATACACCTCCATACCACCCTTGATAGCAGGCTGGTCCCAACAGCTTGAGTCCATCTCCGCGGCTCACGTCCTTCCACATCTCCGAGGATGGCAGCTCCTTCATAGTAGATTCTCCTGTCCTGGCACACCAGCCAGAATCCCTCACACACCACTGCAGCATCACCGCCATCTCCTCCTCTTGAGCTAGGCAGCATCGCAGCATCACAGCACGGCCGTATCACAGCAGCACACAGCACGGCCACAGCATCGCAGCACGGTCCCAGCATCACAGCACGGCCGCAGCATCTCAACATCATCGCACGACCGCAGCATCTCAACATCACAGCACGGCCGCATCACAGCAGCACACAGCACGGCCACAGCATCGCAGCACGGTCCCAGCATCACAGCACGGCCGCAGCATCTCAACATCATAGCAAGGCCGCAGCATAGTAGACAGCATCACAGCAGCCGACATCAGCAGTAGCAGGCAATGGTCAGTTGCTCGGGGTGAGGTGAGGTCACTTCAGGTCATCAACAGCAGGTGCGGTCACCCATCCCTGGCAACTGCGGGTAACTGGCGGTCCGTGGGTGATGGTCACAGAGGCTGGGTGACGCAGACAGACACCCACTACACTGGATGACAGACCAGGGCAGCAATACATCTACTGGGGCACATCAGCTGGGTGACTGGGCATATCAGCTGGGTGACTTCTCATTCCTCTGTAAATATTCAATTTCGGCCAGTAATTGCTTCCCCCAAAAATCTCACCCAAATACTGATATTCTCCACCATTTATCTCAAACCAACAACCAACTCCACCAAATATAATAATACAACCAAGCAATTATTCAGACCCACTGTCAAGAAAAGGTCAGTTAAGGTCACTAGGATTATAATATTATAATAACACACAAAATCAAATGATAGCATAAGTATAACCGAGCAGTCAAAAATAAGGCACATGGGACTGGTTCCTACTATAAAAATAATAAGAACCACCACCGCTTAGACACCATGTCATGTAGGGGGGTAATGATTGAATTGGATATAAGTGGGGAATATGGGAGTAAGGGATTATGTAGGCAGGGGAGAGGCAGGCGAGGTGGTAGGAGTGAGATATGCGGAGGTAGGTAGGTAATGTGAGGTCACTGGTGACTACACCTTCACCTCTCATTACTCTACCCGTCACACTACACTACTCACCCTCTCACTACTTTAACTAAACATAAATAAATGGAAATAAGAATTAATAATGGGGGCAGTGAATATTACTATTCTACTCAAACACAGTTTATTATTAAGTCTTTGTACAATAATATATTTGGGAACAGAACATTATTGTGGTTTAGATAAATGGGGTGGTACACATAAGCAGTGAGACAGGGAATACAATCAACTTGACGAAAATGAATATAACTTACAATATAGCACAGAGGATAGTTCACTACAGGAATTAAGCCACAGGTCCCAAGACCTATACAGCACGAGTAATGCGCCAAGCCAGTACTCTGCCCACTGCCTCCAACAGTCTCCTCCAGAGACTTCAGCAGCCTTCTCCCGAGCCCTGCACCCCAGCAGCAGCTCCGCTCGAATCTCCAACAGTCTCTCCTCCCGGGACTCTCCAGCTCAGCTCTACTCCCAGGCCAGAGCTCTGCCCGAATCTTCTGCTCAGGAGCTCTGCGCCCCAGCAGCAGCTCCGCTCCAATCTCATGATCATGCTCTTCCTTGGGCTTTTATGGTGGTCCAAGCACCCTCCACAACCACGTGTACGACCTGACGCCTAGGTCTGAGGTGTCAAGAACAAAAGACCTCAGACGTGGGCCTGGCTACAGACGTTTGCCAACGCAAGGTGTGACCATATAATTGGTTAAATTAGGTCTCCCCAGAGACCTCACAAGCCCAGCTGGACTACATCATAAAGGACCAGGTAATCAGACTGAGGAAGGGTGATGGGGAATTCACAAGAAACGACCGAGAGGTATGTCAGGAGCTCAACACAAGATTTAAAGAGGTATTTACAGTGGAAACCAGTAGGACTCCAAGAAATCAGAACAGGGGGGCACACCAGCAAGTGCTGGATGAGGTACATATAACCAAGGAGGAGGTGAAGAAGCTGCTATGCGAACTTGACACCTCAAAGGCGGTGGGACCAGACAACATCTCTCCATGGGTCCTTAAAGAGGGAGCAGAGATATTGTGTGAGCCATTAACAAAGATCTTCAACACATCATTTGAAACTGGGCAACTCCCTGAGGTATGGAAAATGGCAAATGTAGTCCCAATTTTTAAAAAGGGAGGACAGAAATGAGGTTAGTCAGGAGCTCAACACAAAATTTAAATGAGGTATTTACAGTGGAAACCAGTAGGACTCCAAGAAATCAGAACAGGGGGGGCAACAACAGCAAGTGCTAGGATGAGGTACATATAACCAAGGAGGAGGTGTAAGAAGATGCTATGCGAACTTGACACCTCAAGGCGGTGGGAACAGACAACATCTTCAATGGGTCCTTATAAGAGGGAGATAGAGATATGGTGTGAGCCGTAAACAAAGATCTTCACACATCATTTGAAAATGGGCAAACCCCTAGGAGGTATGGAAAATGGCAAATGTTAAGTCCATTTTTAAAAAAGGGAGACAGACATGAGGAACTAAACTACTGACTGTATCACTAAGTGTAGAGTAATGCAAGGTCATGGAGAAGATCATCAGGAGGGCAGAGTGGTGGGGCACCTGGAAAGAAACAAGTGTTATAATTTGACAACAGCACGGTTTCAGGGAAGGAGAAAATGTCTGTGTTCACAAACCTTACTAGAGTTTTATGACAAGGTGACAGAAGTAGACAAGAGAGAGGGAGGTGGATACGACTGCGTATTTTTGGACTGCAAGAGGCCTGCGACACAGTTCCTCACCAAGAGGTTACTGCAAAATCTAGAGGAACAGGCACACATAAACAAGGAAAGGCACCGCAATGGATCAGAGAATATCTGACAGGGAGGCAACAAACGAGTCATGGTACGCGACGACCCGGTGTAAGAGTGGGGCCTGTGACAAGGGGGTTACACTGGGGTCAGTCCTAGGTACCTGTGCTGTTCTTGGTATTCGTGAACGACATAACGGTAGGGATAGAATCAGTAGTGTCCTTGTTTGCAGTCGATGTGAAGTTAATGAGAAGAATCGATCGGACGAGGATCATGCAGGGACTACAAAGAGATCTGGACAGGCTACAAGCTGGTCCAGTCTACTGGCTCCTTGAAATTTAACCCACGCCAAATGCAAAGTCATGTAGATTGGGGAAGGGCAACGAAGACCGCAGACACAATATAGTTAGATGGCCAATTAACTGCAAACCTCACTTCAAGGAAAGAGATCTGAGGGTGTGGAGTATAACACGAGCAATATCTCCTGAGGGCACATAATCAGATAACCTGCTTGCAGCATACGGGGCGCCTGGCCAAACCTACGGATAAGCGTTCCTTCCTCAGTAAAGGATTTTCGTTTAAGACTCTGTACACATTCTACGTCAGGCCCATACTGGAGTATGCAGCACACAGTTTGGAAATCCACAACTAGTCAAGCACGTCAAGAAAATTCGAGAAAGTGCAAAGGTTGTGCAACAACATGGACTAGTCCAGAGCTACGGGGTTCTTGTTCCTATGAAGAAAGGTTGATGAAAATCGGCCTGGACGACACGGAAGGGCGGCCAGGCTGGGTCAGGGGAGACATGATAACGACATATAAAATACTGCGCGAATAGACGAGGGGGACAAAGACGGGATGTCTACAGAGATGGGACACAAGACAAACGAGGTCACAATTGGAAGTTGAAGACTCAGAGGAAATCAAAGAGATGTTAGGAAGTATTCTTCTGTCTGAGTAGTCAGGCCATGGAATAGCCTAGAAAGTGATGGGTGGAGCATGAACCACTTACATATTTTTAAGGCGAGGTATGGATATTGATCTTGTAGCAGGGAGAGAGAGGACCTAGTAGCAATCTGTAAAGGCGGGCAGGAGCTATGACTCGACCCTTGCAACCACAATTAGCGTGAGTACAAATAGGTGAGTACTCACACACACCACACACAGACATGGGACTTGTGAAATAAAACACCGTCACCACTTTGAAATGGTTATTCAACATGAACCTCTGTTTTACTGTTCCAGTGTTTTGAAGACATTTATTTTCCTAGAAATTTTTTAGTGCATCATTTGCAGGTGACCAAATTCTCATTGAATGTTAAAATGAGTATATTTTTTCCTGGTAGGTATTTCTTAGATTCAGTAGATTGTCTTCGAGCTGACACTAGGGCCTTCTCAAGAAAATCCCTGGGATATCTCAGTTTTGTGGCAATGTTAAATATATTATTGATGACATCTTCTAAATACATACTCCGAGCTGAGTTATGTAAGCTTCAGGGAACACTTGTAAAGAAAACAATAATTTTTAACTCTAGATCATGACTGGAATAATATTGAATGTATGACGACACATTGGTGGTCTCTCCTGTAACTGGATGGAAATTAAATCATTCTGTCAACACGATGGATTAAAACATTTAGGAAAGGTAGTGTGTTTGTTTAATGCTCTGTTGTGGATTAATGGAAGTACTTAAACCAGTGAGGCTAGGTAGGACACTCATTGATATTGTGATATCTAGTCAAACTTATCTGAACCACAGATTTTCTTATCGGGAGAATGTCTTTAAGAAATCTAGTCTCAAAGAATTCCTATAACAAATTGCTGGAGTAAGAGGCTGAGAGGATTTCCCCATGACAATCTCTTGTTTTTGATCATAGTATTTACCTTCAACACCAATCTTATGGTACCGTCTCACAAAGTTAATATAGTTCAACAATTATATTCATGGGTAGGCAGCAGAAGTTATCTATTTCCTCTTCAAGGATAAATAGCAAGTCACGGGCCAGGAACTCTGGGTAAAAAGGACTTGACATCAAATCTCACAAGTTTGTAAAGTAATATAAACATTTTTTTTTTAAGATTACTTTCTGTAATGTCAACATTATTTTTAACATGAGCATCTGAAATACTCCCGACCATGTAAGTTAGTGTGTAAGTAACATTTTGACAGGTTATGTGCTGTTGAGCCTAATGAACTTTAATAGAACGAAATGGGTTCATAGTTATGAGTCTGATTACCGTCAATATACGATGGAGTTGCCCACCTAGCTGACAGATGATAATTAATTCATTCATTCCCCATCAATAATGTTTTAGACTTTTTGAAAATAGCAATTGTTCTGGTAAAGGGGTGGTTCTTAATGAGAGGTTCATACGTTTCATTATTCACTCATTATCAACAAGCATAGTCAGCAAAAAGGTCTTGAGTTTAACCATGCCAAATGCAAGTCATGAAGATTGAGGAAGGGCCAAAGAAGACAGCAGACACAGTATAGTCTAGGTTGCCAAAGACTGCAAACCATCACTATAGGAAAAGATGGGGGAGTGTTGTATAACACCAAGCCATATCCAGAGGCGACACATCAATCAGATAACTGCTGCAGGATACGAGCGTCTGGCAAAACTAAAGGATAGTGTCCGATTACCTCAGTTAAGAACCTCCAAGACTCTGTGCTCCATTAGCGTCAGGCCCATACTGGAGCATGCAGAAACATTTTGGGAATCCACACCTGGTCTAGCACGTCCAAGAAATTTAAGAATGGACAAAGTGTTTGCTAACAAGGAATAGTCCAAGAGTTAAGGGGATTGTTACATTTGAAGAAAGTTAAGGGAAAATTGTCTGGCGACGCTGGAGGACAGAGGGGTCTGGATAGACATGATAATGACGTTATAAATACTGCACGGAATTAGAACAAGGTGGACAAAGACAGGATGTCCAGAGATGGGTCACAGAAGAAACAATAGGTCACAATTGGAAGTTGAAGATCAGTCGAATCCAAGGGATGTTAAGAACATAAGAAAGAAGTAACACTGCTTAACAGGCCTACTGATCTCCATTGCAGAGCAGAGTCCATGTCCATACCCTGGATTTGCCCATGCCCCACCCAGTCTGGTCACCTCCATCTCAAGGAAGGGGAAGACGGCACCATGCCAGCTGCACAAGCTAATCCGGTCCCACTCAAACCCACCCAAACCCACTCATGTATTTATCTAATCCATTTTTGAAAAATACACTACGTTTTATCCTCAATACTGTTTTAGGGAGTTTGTTCCACTCATACACAACTCTATTTACAAACAGAGCTTTCCTATATTCTTCCTGGGGAATTATCTGAATTTTTCCAGCTTGAAACATTGCGCGAGTCTTTGCCTCGGTGCGGAAATTTTTCAGCACGCTATTTAGACCCCCTTTTTTGTTCTGTTTTTCATTTATACTCTCCAATGTATCCCTCTAATTCTACGCATATCGAGGAGTGCAGTTTACTGGCCCTCAGTCTATCCTCACAGGGAAAGATTTCTGTTTACATGGATCTTCTTTGTCATCCTCTCTGTACGTTTTCCTGAACATTTATATTCCTTTCTGTTATGCGGTTGACCAGAATGAGAGCATAGTCTAAATGAGGCTAACCAAGGTATATAGGTTCAAATTCAAATTCAGAGTTATTATCTATTAAGGATTTACAATGCTGAGTATACTGAATTTTGGTTATTTGAAGAACAACCTGAGGTTTTATTTATTTATACTTCAAGATACTGAAGCCAAGAATTCTGTTAGCCTTTTTATTGCGATCACTAATGCAATGTTGTCTTGTTGTAGATTACTGCTAACCAGAACTCCTAAATAATTTTTGCATCAGTAGTCTAAAGAATCTACATTATTTTAGTTTATATGTGGCATGGTTATTCTTCCTGTTCCAACTTTTAGGCTTTGCATTTGCCAATATTAAACTGCATCTCCACTTCTCGTCCATTGCATCAGTCTATGCAAATCATCCTGGATGTGGCTCTAGATGTCATCTCTAGAATATTTTGGCACGGCCTATTTTGGTGTCATCCGCAAATTTGCATAAGTCATATTTATTCCCTAATCTTTGTCGTTTATGTAAATTGCTGAACAACAAACTCGGGCCCAAACAATGACCCCTGAGGAACACCGATTTGTGACGTGCCCCCATTCTGATTTCTCTCATTTATGCAAAACTCTGCTACCTATTTGTCAGCCCATGCCTATACCCAGGAAAAAAAATTTCTCCTTCTATTCCGGTGCCTTAAGTTCCTCAATAGGCCTCCTCATGTGGAACTCAGTCGAAAGGCCTTACTGAAAGTCCATATAAACATTTCATATTCATTACCATGATCTACCACTCTAACATTCAGTGAAAAATGTTTAGTAAATCGGTTTAAGACAGGAACGCCCCTTTGTAAAACCTTGTTGAGACAAACATTAATCAATCTGTGCCTATCAAGATGCGCTAGGGAATGGTTTCTGCAATTATTGATTCCCATAAAACTTTCCCAACTATTGAGAAAGTATTTCTTACACATAGAGTTGTCAGGCGTGGATAGACCCGGGCCGGGAGGAATAACGGAGAATAAAAAAAAAAAAAAGCCTAGCGAAAGTGACCGTAGTGGAGGCCGGAAAGGAAACCATACATAGTTTATTATGACAGAGGATTGAAATAAAGCTCAGAGCGGAGGGAGAGAGAGAGAGAGGGCCTAGTAGCGATCAGTGACGAGGGAGGGCCAGGCAGCTATGATTGACCCCTGCTGCAAACCGAAATAGTTGAGTACTTACAAATAGGTGATTACCCAGGATTTGACCCACACCAGTCAACTAGCACCAGGATATGACCCACACCAGTTCAACTAACTCCTAGGATGCGACTCACACCAGTCCAATACCCAACCCTAGGATTGTGACCCAACCCAGTCCATTAACACTCAGGATTTGTGAACCCACACAGTCTGATAACACCCAGGATGTGACCGACACCAGTCCACTAACACCCAGGATGTGGACTCCACAGTCAAACTAACACTCAGGATTGTGGAACACACACCGGTCCACGAAACACCCTAAGGTTGTGACCCACACAAGTCCACTAACACCAAGGTTTGTGACCCACACCAGTCGGACTACACTAGGATGTGGACCCACACCAGTCCACTAACACCCAGGATGTGACCCACCCCTGACACTTACACAGGATGCGACCACACCAGCCCACTAACACCAGGTTTGACCCAACACCTGTCTATTAGCACCCATGGATGGACCACACCAGTCCACTAACACCAAGGATGTGACCCACACCAAGTCCACTAGCACCCAGGATGTAGACCCACACCAGTCCACTAACACCAAAAAATTGCGACCACTTCAGTCCACTATACACCCAGGATGTGACCCACACCGTCATTAGCACCCAGGATGTGGACCCACAACCAGTCCACTAGCTCCCAGGATGCGACATAACACCAAGTCCACTAAACACCTAGAGGCGACCCACACTGTCCACAACACCAGGATGTGACCCTCAACAGTCCACTTGCACCCAGGATGTGACCCAACCAGTCCACTAAAACCCAGGATGTTGAACGCACACCAGCCCACTAAAACCCTGTTGTGGACCCACTCACCTGTCCATTAGCACCCAGATGTGACCAACACCAGTCCACTAACACCAAGGGATGTGACCCACAACCAGTACACTAGCACCCAGGAAGTGACCCACACCAGTCCACTAACAACCAGGATGTGACACACACCAGTCATCTAACACCCTGGGATGTAACCACACCAAGTCCACTAACACCTGGATGTGACCCACACCAGTCCACTAACACCCAGGATGTGTCCCACAGCAGTCACTAACATCCAGGATGTGACCCACCACCAGTCACACTAACACACAGGGATGTGCCCACACCAGTCCTCTAAACACCCTGGATGTTACAACACCACGTCCACTAACACAAGGAATGCAACCCACACCAGTCCACTAACACCCAGGATGTGTCCCACACCAGTCCACTAACACAAAGGATGTGACCCAACACCAGTCAACTAGCACCCAGGAAGGGACCAACTCCAGTCCGCTAACACCCAGGATGTGACCACCACACCAGTCAACTAAACCCCAGGATGTATCCCCACCAGACCACTAATACCAATGGATGTGACCACACCAGTTCCACGTACACCCAGGTGTGACCCACAGCAGCCACTAACATCCAGGATAGTGACCCCAACAACTCCACTACCACCGCAGGATGTGACCCACACCACGTCCACTAACACCCAGATGATGACCAAAACCAGTCACTAACACAAGAATGCAACCACACCGTCCACTAACACCCAGGATGTGAACCACACACCAGTCCACTAGCACCCAGATGTGACCCACACCAGTTCCCTAGCACCAGGATGCGACCCACACAGTCATAGCACCCAGGATGCGGACCCACAACAGTCCACTAACACCCAGGATGCGAAACCTCTACCAGTCCACTAACACCCAGGATGCGACCATCACCAGTCCATAGCACCAGGATGCGACCCACACCAGTCCACTAGCACCCAGGATGCGACTCACTACCAGTCACTAGCACCCAGGATGCGACCACACCAGTCCACTAACACCCAGGATGACGACCCACCACCAGTACACTAGCACCCAGGATGCGACCCACACCAGTCCTACTAGCACCCAGGATGCGACCCACACCAGTACACTAGCACCAGATGGACCTACACAGTCCACTAGCACCCAGGATGACGACCCACACCAGTCCACTAGCACCAAGGATGCGACCCACACCACAGTCCACTAGACCCTGGTTGCGACCACACCAGTCCACTAGCACCCAGGATGGACCCACACCAGGTCACTAGCACCAGGAGCGACCACACCTGTCCACTAGTTACCCAGGATTGCGACCCACACCAGTCCACTAGCACCCAGGATGCGACACACCAGTCCACTAGCACCCGGATGCGACCACACCAGCTCCACTAGCACCCAGGATGCGACCCACACTCATGTCCACTAGCACCCAGGATGCGACCCACACCGTCCTCTAGCACCAGGATGCGACCCACACCAGTCCACTAGAACCCAGGATGCGACCACACCAGTCCACTAGCACCAGGGATGCGACCACACCAGTTCTCTAGCACCCAGGATGCGAACCCACACCAGTGCACTAGCACCCACGATATTGCGACCCATCCCAGTCCACTAAAACCCTCCATGGTTAAGATTTTATGATGGAGTTGGAACATAGGCGGACCGGTGTTATGGTAAACAGTCCGATGGTTTCCACCTTCGCCGGGAATCGAAACGGACTCTTACCTGTGAAGTGAGGAATTTGCCACCATGCCGGGGGGGGGTTTGCAGGACTTTCTGTTTTTTAATTACAGTAAAAAGTTGTCATGACTGTTAATGTTAAAAAATAATGAAAAGAGTGAGTGAATTTGTAATAAAATACATGAAAGTTTTTAAAAGGAAAAAAAAGAAAATATGTTTAATTTTACATTTTCATGAAAGGTTAATACTGACGCTTCCCTTGATGCTTCCAGGGAGTGTGTGGCAGAGCTTCACTGCTGCAGGGAGTGTGTGGCAGAGCTTCACTGCTGCAGGGAGTGTGTGTGGCAGAGCTTCACTGCTGCAGGGAGTGTATGACCGTGCTTTCATGAGGCAGGGAGTGTATGACAGAGCTTCACTGCTGCAGGGAGTGTATGACAGAGCTTCACTGCTGCATGGAGTGTATGACAGAGCTTCACTGCTGCATGGAGTGTATGACAGAGCTTCACTGCAGCAGGGGAGTGAGGACAGAGCTCACTGATGCAGTGAGTTTTATGACAGAGCCTCTTCATGCTGCATCGGAGTGTATGTACAGAGATTCACTGCTGCATGGAGTGTATGACAGAGCTTCACTGCTGCAGGGAGTGTATGACAGAGCTTCACTGCTGCAGGGTGTGTATGACAGAGCTTCATTGCTGCAGGGAGTGTATGACAGAGCTTCACTGCTGCATGGAGTGTATGACAGAGCTTCACTGCAGCAGGGAGGAGTTTATGACAGAGTGCACTTCCTGCAGGGAGTGTATGACAGAGCTTCAATGGTCCTGCATTGGAGTGTATGTACAGGCTTCACTGCTGCAGGGAGTGTTGGACCAGAGCTTCACTGCATGCTTGGAGGTATGACAGAGCTTCAGTGATGCAGGAGTGTATGACAGAGCTTCACTGCTGCTGGGAGAGTGTATGACAGTGATTCTCTTCTGGCAGGGAGTGTATGTGGCAGCTTCACTGCTGCAGGGAGTGTGTGGCCAGTGTTCACTGCTGGAGGGAGATGTGTGTGGCTCGAGCTTCAATTCTGACAGGGAGTGGGTGGGCAGAGCTTCACTGACTGCAGGAGAGTGTGTGCGAGCTTAACTGCTGGGGAGTGTAGTGGCAGAAGTTTCACTGCCGCGGGAGTGTGTGGCAGAGCTTCACTTCTGCAGGGAGTGTGTGGCAGAGCTTCACTGCTGCAGGGAGTGTGTGGCAGAGCTTCACTGCTGCAGGGAGTGTGTGGCAGAGCTTCACTTCTGCAGGGAGTGTGTGGCGAAGTGCAGAGCTTCACTGCTGCAGGGGTGTGTGGCAGAGACAGATTACAATGCTGCAGGTGAGTGTGGCAGAGATTCAATGCCTGCAGGGAGAGTACGTGCAGAGAGCATCACTGCTGCAGGGAGTGTGTGGCAGAGCTTCACTGCTGCAGGGAGTGTGTGGCAGAGCTTCACTGCTGCAGGGAGTGTGTGGCAGAGCTTCACTGCTGCAGGGAGTGTTGTGGCAGAGCTTCACTGACTGCAGGGAGTGTGTGGCCATGAGCTTCACTGGCTGCATGGAGTGTGTGCAGTGATTCCCATCTGCTTGCAGGGAGTGTTGTCAGTGCTTCACGCTGCTGGGAGTGTATTGATCAGAGCTTTCATGCTGCAGGGCGGGTATGACAGTGCTTCACGCTGAGGGAATGTATGACAGAGCTTCACTTCTGCAAGGGAGTGTATGGACAGAGCTTCAGTGCTGCAGGGAGTGTATGACAGAGCTTCAGTGCTGCAGGGAGTGTATGACAGAGCTTCACTGCTGCAGGGAGTGTGTGGCAGAGCTTCACTGCTGCAGGGAGTGTATGACAGAGCTTCACTGCTGCAGGGAGTGTATGACAGAGCTTCACTGCGCATGGAGTTATGACAGAGATTCACTGCTGCTGGGAGTGATGTGCAGAGCTTCACTGCTGCAGGGAGTGTATGACAGAGCTTCACTGCTGCAGGGAGTTTATGACAGAGCTTCACTCCTGCAGGGAGTGTATGACAGAGCTTCACTTCTGCAGGGAGTGTATGACAGAGCTTCAGTGCTGCAGGGAGTGTATGACAGAGCTTCACTGCTGCAGGGAGTGTGTGGCAGAGCTTCACTGCTGCAGGGAGTGTATGACAGAGCTTCACTGCTGCAGGGAGTGTATGACAGAGCTTCACTGCTGCAGGGAGTGTATGACAGAGCTTCACTGCTGCAGGGAGTGTATGACAGAGCTTCACTGCTGCAGGGAGTGTATGACAGAGCTTCACTGCTGCAGGGAGTGTATGACAGAGCTTCACTGCTGCAGGGAGTGTATGACAGAGCTTCACTGCTGCAGGGAGTGTATGACAGAGCTTCACTGCTGCAGGGAGTGTGTGGGGGGCAGAGACTTCACTGCTGCAGGGAGTGATATGACAGAGATTCGCTTCTGCAGGGATGTTGTGTGTGGCAGAGCTTCACTGCTGCAGGGAGTATGTGGCAGAGCTTCACTGCTGCAGGGAGTGTATGACAGAGCTTCACTGCTGCAGGGAGTGTATGACAGAGCTTCACTGCTGCAGGGAGTGTATGACAGAGCTTCACTTCTGCAGGGAGTGTATGACAGAGCTTCACTGCTGCAGGGAGTGTGTGGCAGAGCTTCACTGCTGCAGAGAGTGTATGACAGAGCTTCACTTCTGCAGGGAGTGTATGACAGAGATTCACTGCTGCAGGGAGTGTATGACAGAGCTTCACTGCTGCAGGGAGTGTATGACAGAGCTTCAGTGCTGCGGGTGTGTAATGAGTGGAGCTTCACTGCTGCAGGGAGTTTATGACACAGCTTCACTTCTGCAGGGAGTGTATGACAGAGATTCACTGCTGCAGGGAGTGTATGACAGAGCTTCACTGCTGCAGGGAGTGTATGACAGAGCATCATTGCGGACAGGGGTGTGTGTGGCAGAGCTTCACTGTGCAGGGAGGTGTTATGACAGAGCTTCACTTCTGCAGGGAGTGTATGACAGAGCTTCACTGCTGCAGGGAGTGTGAGGCAGAGCTTCACTGCTGCAGGGAGTGTATGACAGAGCTTCACTGCGGCAGGGAGTGTATGACAGAGCTTCACTTCTGCAGGGAGTGTATGGCAGAGCTTCACTGCTGCAGGGAGTGTATGACAGAGCTTCAGTGCTGCAGGGAGTGTATGAGAGAGCTTCACTGCTGCAGGGAGTGTATGACAGAGCTTCAGTGCTGCAGGGAGTGTATGACAGAGCTTCACTTCTGCAGGGAGTGTATGACAGAGCTTCACTTCTGCAGGGAGTGTATGACAGAGCTTCACTGCTGCAGGGAGTGTATGACAGAGCTTCACTTCTGCAGGGGTGTATGGCAGAGCTTCAATTTGCAGGGAGTGTATGGCAGAGCATTCACTTCTGCAGGGAGTGTAGGACAGAGCTTCTACTTCTGCAGGGAGTGTTTATGACAGAGTTCATTGCTGCAGGGAGTTATGGCAGAGCTTCATGCTTCATGTGA
The DNA here is from genome assembly GCF_026875155.1 of Cherax quadricarinatus. Lineage (NCBI taxonomy): Eukaryota > Metazoa > Arthropoda > Malacostraca > Decapoda > Parastacidae > Cherax > Cherax quadricarinatus. The sequence continues at coordinate 7,171,106 of NC_069494.1, forward strand.
AGTGTATGGACAAGCTTCACTTCTGAGGGATTTTTATGGCAGTTTTTTTTCCCTTTTTTTTGGGGTGTGGGGGGGGGGGGGGGTGTTTAAAGGTGTTGGGGGGGGGGATGGGGGGGGTTGGCGGGCCCGTGGGGGGGGGGGGGGGGAAGCTTCACTTTCTTGCAGGGTAGTGTTTATGACAGAGCTTCATTGCTGCCTGGGAGTGTATGGACAGAGCTTCACTTCTGCAGGAGAGTGTATGGCAGAGCTTCACTTCTGCAGGGTGTGTTTGGAGAGCTTCACTTGCTTGGGGAGTGTATGGCAGAGCTTCACTCTGCAGCGGATTGTTTGACAGTGCTTCATTGCTGCCAGGGAGTTTTGACAGAGATTCACTTATGCAGGGAGTGTATAGATCAGAGCTTCAATTCTGCAGGGAAGTGTATGGCAGAGCTTTCACTTCTGCAGGCGTTGTTATGGCAGAGCTTTCACTTCTGCAGGAGTGTTATGCAGCGCTTCACTTCTGCAGGGAGTGTATGGCTAGAGTTCACTCTGCAGGGATGTGTATGGCAGAGCTTCACTGTGCTGGGAGTGTATGAAGAGCTTCATTTGCTGGCTAGGAGTGTAGTCTAGAGAGAGCTTCTCTGCTGCAGGGAGTGTATGGTAGAGCTTCACTGCTGCAGGAAGTGTATGACAGAGCTTCACTGCTGCAGGAAGTGTATGACAGAGCTTCACTTCTGCAGGGAGTGTATGGCAGAGATGTTTACTTTGAAGGGTCGTGTTTATGGCCAGAGCTTCACTTCTGCAGGGAGTGTATGGCAGAGCTTCACTTCTGCAGGGAGTGTATGGCAGAGCTTCACTTCTGCAGGGAGTGTATGGCAGAGCTTCACTGCTGCAGGGAGTGTATGACAGAGCTTCATTGCTGCCAGGGAGTGTTGCGACGTAGATTCAAATGATGCAGGGAGGGTATGGCAGAGCTTCACTGCTGCAGGGAGTGTATGACAGAGCTTCAATGCTGCAGAAAGTGTATGACAGAGCTTCGTTGTTGCCAGGGAGTGTACGACAGAGCTTCACTGCTGCAGGGAGTGCATGACAGAGCTTCACTGCTGCAGGGAGTATATGACAGAGCTTCACTGCTGCAGGGAGTGTATGACAGAGCTTCACTGCTGCAGGAGTGATTATTGACAGAAGCTTTCACTTCTGCAGGGAGTGTATGACAGAGCTTCAGTGTTGCTGCAGGGACGTGTACTGTATGACAGAGCCTTCAGTGCTGGCAGGGAGGGTTAATGACAGAGCTTCACTGCTGCAGGGAGTGTGTGGCAGAGCTTCACTGCTGCAGGGAGTGTATGACAGAGCTTCACTGCTGCAGGGAGTGTATGACAGAGCTTCACTGCTGCAGGGAGTGTATGACAGAGCTTCACTGCTGCAGGGAGTGTGTGGCAGAGCTTCACTGCTGCAGGGAGTGTTATGACAGAGCTTTCACTGCCTGCAGGGAGTGTTTGACAGAAGCTTCACTCTGAGGAGTGTATTATGACAGAGCTTCACTTCTGCAGGGAGTGTATGACAGAGCTTCAGTGCTGCAGGGAGTGTATGACAGAGCTTCACTGCTGCAGGGAGTGTGTGGCAGAGCTTCACTGCTGCAGGGAGTGTATGACAGAGCTTCACTGCTGCAGGGAGTGTATGACAGAGCTTCACTGCTGCAGGGAGTGTATGACAGAGCTTCACTGCTGCAGGGAGTGTATGACAGAGCTTCACTGCTGCAGGGAGTGTATGACAGAGCTTCACTGCTGCAGGGAGTGTATGACAGAGCTTCACTGCTGCTGGACTGTGTATATGGACAGTGCTTCATGCTGCAGGTGGAGTGTTGACGAGCTTCACTGCTGCAGGGAGTGTGTGGCAGAGCTTCACTGCTGCAGGGAGTGTATGACAGAGCTTCACTTCTGCAGGGAGTGTGTGGCAGAGCTTCACTGCTGCAGGGAGTATGTGGCAGAGCTTCACTGCTGCAGGGAGTGTATGACAGAGCTTCACTGCTGCAGGGAGTGTATGACAGAGCTTCACTGCTGCAGGGAGTGTATGACAGAGCTTCACTTCTGCAGGGAGTGTATGACAGAGCTTCAATGCTTGCAGGGTGGTGTTGTCGGCAGAGTTCACTGCTGACAGAGGTGGTTTGACTGTGCTTCACTTCTGCAGGGGTGTATGACAGAGATTCAATGCTGCTGGGTGTGGGTATGTCAGAGCTTCACTGCTGGGGAGTGTATGACAGAGGCTTCAGTGTGCAGGGAGTGTATGACAGAGCTTACTTGCTGCAGGGAGTGTGTGCAGAAGCTCAACTGCTGCAGGAGTTTATGATCAGCTTCACTTCTGCAGGGAGTGTATGACAGAGATTCACTGCTGACAGGAGTCGTATGACAGAGCTTCACTGATGCAGGGGTGTATGATCAGGAGCATCACTGCTGCAGGGAAGTGTGTTGGTGTGGCAGAGCTTCACTGCTGCAGGGAGTGTTATGACGAGCTTCACTTCTGCAGGGAGTGTAGACAGAAGAGCTTCACTGTGCAGGGAGGTGGAGGCAGAGCTTCACTGCTGCAGGGAGTGTTATGACAGTGCTTAATGCGGCAGGGATGTATGACAAGTGATTCACTTCTGCAGGGAGTGTTATGGCAGAGCTTCACTTGCTGCAGGGAGTGTATATATGACAGAGCTTCAGTGCTGCAGGGAGTGTATGAGAGAGCTTCACTGCTGCAGGGAGTGTATGACAGAGCTTCAGTGCTGCAGGGAGTGTATGACAGAGCTTCACTTCTGCAGGGAGTGTATGACAGAGCTTCACTTCTGCAGGGAGTGTATGACAGAGCTTCACTGCTGCAGGGAGTGTATGACAGAGCTTCACTTCTGCAGGGAGTGTATGGCAGAGCTTCACTTCTGCAGGGAGTGTATGGCAGAGCTTCACTTCTGCAGGGAGTGTATGACAGAGCTTCACTTCTGCAGGGAGTGTATGACAGAGCTTCATTGCTGCCAGGGGAGTGTTATGGCAGAGCTTTCACTGTGAGGGAGTGTATGACAGAAAGCTAACTTCTGCTGGGAGTGTATGGCAGAGCTTCACTTCTGCAGGGAGTGTATGACAGAGCTTCATTGCTGCCAGGGAGTGTATGACAGAGCTTCACTTCTGCAGGGAGTGTATGACAGAGCTTCACTTCTGCAGGGAGTGTATGGCAGAGCTTCACTTCTGCAGGGAGTGTATGGCAGAGCTTCTACTTCTGCAGGAGATGTATGTCAGAGCTTCTATTGCTCGCCAGGGAGAGATTCCCTTTATGACAGAGCTTCATTATGCGGGAGTGTATGACAGGCTTCACTTCTGCAGGGAGTGTTAAGGCAGAGCTTCACTTCTGCAAGGCTGTGTATGGCAGCTTCACTTCTGCAGGGAGTGTATGGCAGAGCTTCACTTCTGCAGGGAGTGTATGGCAGAGCTTCACTTCTGCAGGGAGTGTATGGCAGAGCTTCACTGCTGCAGGGAGTGTATGACAGAGCTTCATTGCTGCCAGGGAGTGTATGAGAGAGCTTCACTGCTGCAGGGAGTGTATGGTAGAGCTTCACTGCTGCAGGAAGTGTATGACAGAGCTTCACTGCTGCAGGAAGTGTATGACAGAGCTTCACTTCTGCAGGGAGTGTATGGCAGAGCTTTACTTCTGCAGGGAGTGTATGGCAGAGCTTCACTTCTGCAGGGAGTGTATGGCAGAGCTTCACTTCTGCAGGGAGTGTATGACAGAGCTTCATTGCTGCCAGGGAGTGTATGAGAGAGCTTCACTGCTGCAGGGAGTGTATGGCAGAGCTTCACTGCTGCAGGGAGTGTATGACAGAGCTTCAATGCTGCAGAAAGTGTATGACAGAGCTTCGTTGTTGCCAGGGAGTGTACGACAGAGCTTCACTGCTGCAGGGAGTGCATGACAGAGCTTCACTGCTGCAGGGAGTAGTATATGACAGAGCTTCACTGCTGCAGGGAGTGTATGGCAGAGCTTCACTGCTGCTGAGGGTGTATGACAGAGCTTCACTGCTGCAAGAAGGGTATGACAGAGCTTCATTGTTGTCAGGGAGTGTACGACAAAGCTTCACTGTTGCAGGGAGTGCATGGCAGAACTTCACTGCTGCAGGGAGTGTATGGCAGAGCTTCACTGCTGCAGGGAGTGTATGACAGAGCTTCACTGCTGCAGGGAGTGAATGACAGAGCTTCACTGCTGCAGGGAGTGTATGGCAGAGCTTCACTGCTGCAGGGAGTGTATGACAGAGCTTCAATGCTGCAGGAAATGTATGGCAGAGCTTCACTGCTTCATGGAGTTTATTACAGAGCTTTACTGTTGCAGGGAGTGTATGACACTTACCATGTGAAGTGAGGACATTTGCCACCATGCCGGGGGGGGTTGCAGGACTTTCTGTTAAATACAGTAAAAGTTAGTCATGACTGTTAATGTTAAAATATAATGAACAGAGTGGGGGAGGTAATTTGTGGTAATCAGGACTGAGGAAGGGGTGATGGGGATTCCCAAGAAACGAACCGAGAGGTATTGTCAGGAGCTTCTACACAAGATTTAAAGGGTATTTACAGTGAGGAAACCCAGTAGGTCTACAGAAATCAGAAACCGGGGGGCATACACACAGCAAGTGCTTGGTATGCTAGGGTACATTTAACCAAGGAGAGGTGAGAAGATTGCTATGCGAAACTTGGCACCTTCAAAGGCGGTAGGCAGGGGACCAGACACATCTCTCCATGGGTCCTTAAAGAGGGAGCTGAGAGTTATTGTCTGTGTGCCATTAACAAGATCTTCAACACTTCATTTGAATGGGCAACTCCCTGAGGTATGGAAAATGGCAAATGTAGTCCCAAATTTTAAAAAGGGAGGACAGAAATGAGGTTAGTCAGGAGCTCAACACAAAATTTAAATGAGGTATTTACAGTGGAAACCAGTAGGACTCCAAGAAATCAGAACAGGGGGGGCAACAACAGCAAGTGCTAGGATGAGGTACATATAACCAAGGAGGAGGTGTAAGAAGATGCTATGCGAACTTGACACCTCAAGGCGGTGGGAACAGACAACATCTTCAATGGGTCCTTATAAGAGGGAGATAGAGATATGGTGTGAGCCGTAAACAAAGATCTTCACACATCATTTGAAAATGGGCAAACCCCTAGGAGGTATGGAAAATGGCAAATGTTAAGTCCATTTTTAAAAAAGGGAGACAGACATGAGGAACTAAACTACTGACTGTATCACTAAGTGTAGAGTAATGCAAGGTCATGGAGAAGATCATCAGGAGGGCAGAGTGGTGGGGCACCTGGAAAGAAACAAGTGTTATAATTTGACAACAGCACGGTTTCAGGGAAGGAGAAAATGTCTGTGTTCACAAACCTTACTAGAGTTTTATGACAAGGTGACAGAAGTAGACAAGAGAGAGGGAGGTGGATACGACTGCGTATTTTTGGACTGCAAGAGGCCTGCGACACAGTTCCTCACCAAGAGGTTACTGCAAAATCTAGAGGAACAGGCACACATAAACAAGGAAAGGCACCGCAATGGATCAGAGAATATCTGACAGGGAGGCAACAAACGAGTCATGGTACGCGACGACCCGGTGTAAGAGTGGGGCCTGTGACAAGGGGGTTACACTGGGGTCAGTCCTAGGTACCTGTGCTGTTCTTGGTATTCGTGAACGACATAACGGTAGGGATAGAATCAGTAGTGTCCTTGTTTGCAGTCGATGTGAAGTTAATGAGAAGAATCGATCGGACGAGGATCATGCAGGGACTACAAAGAGATCTGGACAGGCTACAAGCTGGTCCAGTCTACTGGCTCCTTGAAATTTAACCCACGCCAAATGCAAAGTCATGTAGATTGGGGAAGGGCAACGAAGACCGCAGACACAATATAGTTAGATGGCCAATTAACTGCAAACCTCACTTCAAGGAAAGAGATCTGAGGGTGTGGAGTATAACACGAGCAATATCTCCTGAGGGCACATAATCAGATAACCTGCTTGCAGCATACGGGGCGCCTGGCCAAACCTACGGATAAGCGTTCCTTCCTCAGTAAAGGATTTTCGTTTAAGACTCTGTACACATTCTACGTCAGGCCCATACTGGAGTATGCAGCACACAGTTTGGAAATCCACAACTAGTCAAGCACGTCAAGAAAATTCGAGAAAGTGCAAAGGTTGTGCAACAACATGGACTAGTCCAGAGCTACGGGGTTCTTGTTCCTATGAAGAAAGGTTGATGAAAATCGGCCTGGACGACACGGAAGGGCGGCCAGGCTGGGTCAGGGGAGACATGATAACGACATATAAAATACTGCGCGAATAGACGAGGGGGACAAAGACGGGATGTCTACAGAGATGGGACACAAGACAAACGAGGTCACAATTGGAAGTTGAAGACTCAGAGGAAATCAAAGAGATGTTAGGAAGTATTCTTCTGTCTGAGTAGTCAGGCCATGGAATAGCCTAGAAAGTGATGGGTGGAGCATGAACCACTTACATATTTTTAAGGCGAGGTATGGATATTGATCTTGTAGCAGGGAGAGAGAGGACCTAGTAGCAATCTGTAAAGGCGGGCAGGAGCTATGACTCGACCCTTGCAACCACAATTAGCGTGAGTACAAATAGGTGAGTACTCACACACACCACACACAGACATGGGACTTGTGAAATAAAACACCGTCACCACTTTGAAATGGTTATTCAACATGAACCTCTGTTTTACTGTTCCAGTGTTTTGAAGACATTTATTTTCCTAGAAATTTTTTAGTGCATCATTTGCAGGTGACCAAATTCTCATTGAATGTTAAAATGAGTATATTTTTTCCTGGTAGGTATTTCTTAGATTCAGTAGATTGTCTTCGAGCTGACACTAGGGCCTTCTCAAGAAAATCCCTGGGATATCTCAGTTTTGTGGCAATGTTAAATATATTATTGATGACATCTTCTAAATACATACTCCGAGCTGAGTTATGTAAGCTTCAGGGAACACTTGTAAAGAAAACAATAATTTTTAACTCTAGATCATGACTGGAATAATATTGAATGTATGACGACACATTGGTGGTCTCTCCTGTAACTGGATGGAAATTAAATCATTCTGTCAACACGATGGATTAAAACATTTAGGAAAGGTAGTGTGTTTGTTTAATGCTCTGTTGTGGATTAATGGAAGTACTTAAACCAGTGAGGCTAGGTAGGACACTCATTGATATTGTGATATCTAGTCAAACTTATCTGAACCACAGATTTTCTTATCGGGAGAATGTCTTTAAGAAATCTAGTCTCAAAGAATTCCTATAACAAATTGCTGGAGTAAGAGGCTGAGAGGATTTCCCCATGACAATCTCTTGTTTTTGATCATAGTATTTACCTTCAACACCAATCTTATGGTACCGTCTCACAAAGTTAATATAGTTCAACAATTATATTCATGGGTAGGCAGCAGAAGTTATCTATTTCCTCTTCAAGGATAAATAGCAAGTCACGGGCCAGGAACTCTGGGTAAAAAGGACTTGACATCAAATCTCACAAGTTTGTAAAGTAATATAAACATTTTTTTTTTAAGATTACTTTCTGTAATGTCAACATTATTTTTAACATGAGCATCTGAAATACTCCCGACCATGTAAGTTAGTGTGTAAGTAACATTTTGACAGGTTATGTGCTGTTGAGCCTAATGAACTTTAATAGAACGAAATGGGTTCATAGTTATGAGTCTGATTACCGTCAATATACGATGGAGTTGCCCACCTAGCTGACAGATGATAATTAATTCATTCATTCCCCATCAATAATGTTTTAGACTTTTTGAAAATAGCAATTGTTCTGGTAAAGGGGTGGTTCTTAATGAGAGGTTCATACGTTTCATTATTCACTCATTATCAACAAGCATAGTCAGCAAAAAGGTCTTGAGTTTAACCATGCCAAATGCAAGTCATGAAGATTGAGGAAGGGCCAAAGAAGACAGCAGACACAGTATAGTCTAGGTTGCCAAAGACTGCAAACCATCACTATAGGAAAAGATGGGGGAGTGTTGTATAACACCAAGCCATATCCAGAGGCGACACATCAATCAGATAACTGCTGCAGGATACGAGCGTCTGGCAAAACTAAAGGATAGTGTCCGATTACCTCAGTTAAGAACCTCCAAGACTCTGTGCTCCATTAGCGTCAGGCCCATACTGGAGCATGCAGAAACATTTTGGGAATCCACACCTGGTCTAGCACGTCCAAGAAATTTAAGAATGGACAAAGTGTTTGCTAACAAGGAATAGTCCAAGAGTTAAGGGGATTGTTACATTTGAAGAAAGTTAAGGGAAAATTGTCTGGCGACGCTGGAGGACAGAGGGGTCTGGATAGACATGATAATGACGTTATAAATACTGCACGGAATTAGAACAAGGTGGACAAAGACAGGATGTCCAGAGATGGGTCACAGAAGAAACAATAGGTCACAATTGGAAGTTGAAGATCAGTCGAATCCAAGGGATGTTAAGAACATAAGAAAGAAGTAACACTGCTTAACAGGCCTACTGATCTCCATTGCAGAGCAGAGTCCATGTCCATACCCTGGATTTGCCCATGCCCCACCCAGTCTGGTCACCTCCATCTCAAGGAAGGGGAAGACGGCACCATGCCAGCTGCACAAGCTAATCCGGTCCCACTCAAACCCACCCAAACCCACTCATGTATTTATCTAATCCATTTTTGAAAAATACACTACGTTTTATCCTCAATACTGTTTTAGGGAGTTTGTTCCACTCATACACAACTCTATTTACAAACAGAGCTTTCCTATATTCTTCCTGGGGAATTATCTGAATTTTTCCAGCTTGAAACATTGCGCGAGTCTTTGCCTCGGTGCGGAAATTTTTCAGCACGCTATTTAGACCCCCTTTTTTGTTCTGTTTTTCATTTATACTCTCCAATGTATCCCTCTAATTCTACGCATATCGAGGAGTGCAGTTTACTGGCCCTCAGTCTATCCTCACAGGGAAAGATTTCTGTTTACATGGATCTTCTTTGTCATCCTCTCTGTACGTTTTCCTGAACATTTATATTCCTTTCTGTTATGCGGTTGACCAGAATGAGAGCATAGTCTAAATGAGGCTAACCAAGGTATATAGGTTCAAATTCAAATTCAGAGTTATTATCTATTAAGGATTTACAATGCTGAGTATACTGAATTTTGGTTATTTGAAGAACAACCTGAGGTTTTATTTATTTATACTTCAAGATACTGAAGCCAAGAATTCTGTTAGCCTTTTTATTGCGATCACTAATGCAATGTTGTCTTGTTGTAGATTACTGCTAACCAGAACTCCTAAATAATTTTTGCATCAGTAGTCTAAAGAATCTACATTATTTTAGTTTATATGTGGCATGGTTATTCTTCCTGTTCCAACTTTTAGGCTTTGCATTTGCCAATATTAAACTGCATCTCCACTTCTCGTCCATTGCATCAGTCTATGCAAATCATCCTGGATGTGGCTCTAGATGTCATCTCTAGAATATTTTGGCACGGCCTATTTTGGTGTCATCCGCAAATTTGCATAAGTCATATTTATTCCCTAATCTTTGTCGTTTATGTAAATTGCTGAACAACAAACTCGGGCCCAAACAATGACCCCTGAGGAACACCGATTTGTGACGTGCCCCCATTCTGATTTCTCTCATTTATGCAAAACTCTGCTACCTATTTGTCAGCCCATGCCTATACCCAGGAAAAAAAATTTCTCCTTCTATTCCGGTGCCTTAAGTTCCTCAATAGGCCTCCTCATGTGGAACTCAGTCGAAAGGCCTTACTGAAAGTCCATATAAACATTTCATATTCATTACCATGATCTACCACTCTAACATTCAGTGAAAAATGTTTAGTAAATCGGTTTAAGACAGGAACGCCCCTTTGTAAAACCTTGTTGAGACAAACATTAATCAATCTGTGCCTATCAAGATGCGCTAGGGAATGGTTTCTGCAATTATTGATTCCCATAAAACTTTCCCAACTATTGAGAAAGTATTTCTTACACATAGAGTTGTCAGGCGTGGATAGACCCGGGCCGGGAGGAATAACGGAGAATAAAAAAAAAAAAAAGCCTAGCGAAAGTGACCGTAGTGGAGGCCGGAAAGGAAACCATACATAGTTTATTATGACAGAGGATTGAAATAAAGCTCAGAGCGGAGGGAGAGAGAGAGAGAGGGCCTAGTAGCGATCAGTGACGAGGGAGGGCCAGGCAGCTATGATTGACCCCTGCTGCAAACCGAAATAGTTGAGTACTTACAAATAGGTGATTACCCAGGATTTGACCCACACCAGTCAACTAGCACCAGGATATGACCCACACCAGTTCAACTAACTCCTAGGATGCGACTCACACCAGTCCAATACCCAACCCTAGGATTGTGACCCAACCCAGTCCATTAACACTCAGGATTTGTGAACCCACACAGTCTGATAACACCCAGGATGTGACCGACACCAGTCCACTAACACCCAGGATGTGGACTCCACAGTCAAACTAACACTCAGGATTGTGGAACACACACCGGTCCACGAAACACCCTAAGGTTGTGACCCACACAAGTCCACTAACACCAAGGTTTGTGACCCACACCAGTCGGACTACACTAGGATGTGGACCCACACCAGTCCACTAACACCCAGGATGTGACCCACCCCTGACACTTACACAGGATGCGACCACACCAGCCCACTAACACCAGGTTTGACCCAACACCTGTCTATTAGCACCCATGGATGGACCACACCAGTCCACTAACACCAAGGATGTGACCCACACCAAGTCCACTAGCACCCAGGATGTAGACCCACACCAGTCCACTAACACCAAAAAATTGCGACCACTTCAGTCCACTATACACCCAGGATGTGACCCACACCGTCATTAGCACCCAGGATGTGGACCCACAACCAGTCCACTAGCTCCCAGGATGCGACATAACACCAAGTCCACTAAACACCTAGAGGCGACCCACACTGTCCACAACACCAGGATGTGACCCTCAACAGTCCACTTGCACCCAGGATGTGACCCAACCAGTCCACTAAAACCCAGGATGTTGAACGCACACCAGCCCACTAAAACCCTGTTGTGGACCCACTCACCTGTCCATTAGCACCCAGATGTGACCAACACCAGTCCACTAACACCAAGGGATGTGACCCACAACCAGTACACTAGCACCCAGGAAGTGACCCACACCAGTCCACTAACAACCAGGATGTGACACACACCAGTCATCTAACACCCTGGGATGTAACCACACCAAGTCCACTAACACCTGGATGTGACCCACACCAGTCCACTAACACCCAGGATGTGTCCCACAGCAGTCACTAACATCCAGGATGTGACCCACCACCAGTCACACTAACACACAGGGATGTGCCCACACCAGTCCTCTAAACACCCTGGATGTTACAACACCACGTCCACTAACACAAGGAATGCAACCCACACCAGTCCACTAACACCCAGGATGTGTCCCACACCAGTCCACTAACACAAAGGATGTGACCCAACACCAGTCAACTAGCACCCAGGAAGGGACCAACTCCAGTCCGCTAACACCCAGGATGTGACCACCACACCAGTCAACTAAACCCCAGGATGTATCCCCACCAGACCACTAATACCAATGGATGTGACCACACCAGTTCCACGTACACCCAGGTGTGACCCACAGCAGCCACTAACATCCAGGATAGTGACCCCAACAACTCCACTACCACCGCAGGATGTGACCCACACCACGTCCACTAACACCCAGATGATGACCAAAACCAGTCACTAACACAAGAATGCAACCACACCGTCCACTAACACCCAGGATGTGAACCACACACCAGTCCACTAGCACCCAGATGTGACCCACACCAGTTCCCTAGCACCAGGATGCGACCCACACAGTCATAGCACCCAGGATGCGGACCCACAACAGTCCACTAACACCCAGGATGCGAAACCTCTACCAGTCCACTAACACCCAGGATGCGACCATCACCAGTCCATAGCACCAGGATGCGACCCACACCAGTCCACTAGCACCCAGGATGCGACTCACTACCAGTCACTAGCACCCAGGATGCGACCACACCAGTCCACTAACACCCAGGATGACGACCCACCACCAGTACACTAGCACCCAGGATGCGACCCACACCAGTCCTACTAGCACCCAGGATGCGACCCACACCAGTACACTAGCACCAGATGGACCTACACAGTCCACTAGCACCCAGGATGACGACCCACACCAGTCCACTAGCACCAAGGATGCGACCCACACCACAGTCCACTAGACCCTGGTTGCGACCACACCAGTCCACTAGCACCCAGGATGGACCCACACCAGGTCACTAGCACCAGGAGCGACCACACCTGTCCACTAGTTACCCAGGATTGCGACCCACACCAGTCCACTAGCACCCAGGATGCGACACACCAGTCCACTAGCACCCGGATGCGACCACACCAGCTCCACTAGCACCCAGGATGCGACCCACACTCATGTCCACTAGCACCCAGGATGCGACCCACACCGTCCTCTAGCACCAGGATGCGACCCACACCAGTCCACTAGAACCCAGGATGCGACCACACCAGTCCACTAGCACCAGGGATGCGACCACACCAGTTCTCTAGCACCCAGGATGCGAACCCACACCAGTGCACTAGCACCCACGATATTGCGACCCATCCCAGTCCACTAAAACCCTCCATGGTTAAGATTTTATGATGGAGTTGGAACATAGGCGGACCGGTGTTATGGTAAACAGTCCGATGGTTTCCACCTTCGCCGGGAATCGAAACGGACTCTTACCTGTGAAGTGAGGAATTTGCCACCATGCCGGGGGGGGGTTTGCAGGACTTTCTGTTTTTTAATTACAGTAAAAAGTTGTCATGACTGTTAATGTTAAAATATAATGAACAGAGTGAGTTAATTGTAATAAAATACATGAAAGTTAAAAAGGAAAAAAGAAAATATGTTTAATTTAACATTTACATGAAAGTTAACTGAAGCTTCCCTTGATGCTTCCAGGGAGTGTGTGGCAGAGCTTCACTGCTGCAGGGAGTGTGTGGCAGAGCTTCACTGCTGCAGGGAGTGTGTGTGGCAGAGCTTCACTGCTGCAGGGAGTGTATGACAGAGCTTTCATGAGGCAGGGAGTGTATGACAGAGCTTCACTGCTGCAGGGAGTGTATGACAGAGCTTCACTGCTGCATGGAGTGTATGACAGAGCTTCACTGCTGCATGGAGTGTATGACAGAGCTTCACTGCAGCAGGGGAGTGAGGACAGAGCTCACTGATGCAGTGAGTTTTATGACAGAGCCTCTTCATGCTGCATCGGAGTGTATGACAGAGCTTCACTGCTGCATGGAGTGTATGACAGAGCTTCACTGCTGCAGGGAGTGTATGACAGAGCTTCACTGCTGCAGGGTGTGTATGACAGAGCTTCATTGCTGCAGGGAGTGTATGACAGAGCTTCACTGCTGCATGGAGTGTATGACAGAGCTTCACTGCTGCAGGGAGTTTATGACAGAGTGCACTTCCTGCAGGGAGTGTATGACAGAGCTTCAATGGTCCTGCATTGGAGTGTATGTACAGGCTTCACTGCTGCAGGGAGTGTTGGACCAGAGCTTCACTGCATGCTTGGAGGTATGACAGAGCTTCAGTGATGCAGGAGTGTATGACAGAGCTTCACTGCTGCTGGGAGAGTGTATGACAGTGATTCTCTTCTGGCAGGGAGTGTATGTGGCAGCTTCACTGCTGCAGGGAGTGTGTGGCCAGTGTTCACTGCTGGAGGGAGATGTGTGTGGCTCGAGCTTCAATTCTGACAGGGAGTGGGTGGGCAGAGCTTCACTGACTGCAGGAGAGTGTGTGCGAGCTTAACTGCTGGGGAGTGTGTGGCAGAGCTTCACTGCTGCAGGGAGTGTGTGGCAGAGCTTCACTTCTGCAGGGAGTGTGTGGCAGAGCTTCACTGCTGCAGGGAGTGTGTGGCAGAGCTTCACTGCTGCAGGGAGTGTGTGGCAGAGCTTCACTTCTGCAGGGAGTGTGTGGCGAAGTGCAGAGCTTCACTGCTGCAGGGGTGTGTGGCAGAGACAGATTACAATGCTGCAGGTGAGTGTGGCAGAGATTCAATGCCTGCAGGGAGAGTACGTGCAGAGAGCATCACTGCTGCAGGGAGTGTGTGGCAGAGCTTCACTGCTGCAGGGAGTGTGTGGCAGAGCTTCACTGCTGCAGGGAGTGTGTGGCAGAGCTTCACTGGCATGCAGGGAGTGTTGTGGCAGAGCTTCACTGACTGCAGGGAGTGTGTGGCCATGAGCTTCACTGGCTGCATGGAGTGTGTGCAGTGATTCCCATCTGCTTGCAGGGAGTGTTGTCAGTGCTTCACGCTGCTGGGGGGACTATTAAAACAGTCAATTAGGCAAGGCTGAAAAGACTAAGTTTATTATTGGTCAAAAGTGAAGCTTTCAACCAATAAATCCACTAGAAACAAGGCAGGCATGTACTTACAGTAGTGTTGGAGCTGTGAGTCGAGTGATTTACGTTTGACCAGAGCCCCACACGTCACCTTTCGGGAGGGGGGGAAGAGGGAGGGAAGGGATAGTGGGAGCTAGACTGACCCTACGTTAACAAGCAGCCGGCAATCAAACTATCACTTTAGGGGTGGGGGGAAAAAGGCGGGAGCTTGACTTACCCTACCTTAACAAGTAGCCGGCAATGAAACTATTGTTACTACATACTCCCTCGCTATTCCTATCTATTGAACTTTTCCCTCTCATTCCCTATCACTGTCAGTGATCTAACCTTAGCTACTCTTAAGTGGCCTAACTTGTCTCTAATCTTACTTCTGAAAAGAACCCTTTTGGGTTAATCTTTGAATCTCTTGTGACCTTAGCCTCATAATCCCTTTATGCTTTTCTTATTCCTTTTTTATTTCTCTCTTTAATTGAATATGTTGGTTTCTTTACTGCCTTCCCCTCTTTTGATATGCCTATATATGCCTCTCTTTTGACCAATGAGATGTTGTTATCTATTGTTCATCCATTTGGGATCATTTTTGTTAGATCTAATTTCCCTACTCGGAACAAAAGTTGTCTGGGCAGCTAGAACTATGCTCTGAAAAAAGTCTTATTGGCAACCAACACCAGCTACCTGACCCATAGTCAGATCATCCCAATTTAGCCCACCCTGGTAATTTTTCAGTCCCAGGAAATCAGCCAATCTAAAATCTGGGACAGAGACTTGATTGCAGTTTACTGGGTAATTCCATAATATTGAAACTAAGTGATTTGTGATCACTTTCCCCAAGCTCATCATTAACCTCAAGATTATTAATTAGTGAATCTTTGTTGGCAAGAACCAAGTCAAGCAGATTGTTTCCTCTAGTTGGCTCTGTCACAAACTGTTTTAAAAAGCAATCCTGAACCGTATCAAGAAAGTCACTAGACCAAGATATCCTGTCAAATTATTCCAGTCAATTTGTCTAAAGTTAAATTCTCCATTAACACAACATTTTCATATATAGATGCCTTATGAATTTCGTCCCATAGCAGCTTACTGCACTCCCTGTCAAGGTTTGGGGGCCTATAAATCACACCCAAAATTAATTTTTCATACCCCTCGAGAAACTGTAGCCAAACAGATTCTATGTCCTGTGTTTCTATTCTTATATCATGTCTAACACAACAAGTTAAATTATCTCTTACATCGCCACTCCACCACCCTTCCTGTTACCCTATCAGTGTGGAATAGTTTATAACCCTGTATGTTGCATCACCAGATCTTCATTAAAGGTAAGTGTCAATATTCTGTTATTAATGTATTGTTATTGCTGTTATGTAATTATTTTATTGCATTAAACTTAATATTTCATGTGGTAACATTTTTTTTTATCATACTTTTGGGTGTCTTACATGGATTAATTTGATTTCCATTATTTCTTATGGGAAAATTAATTCGACTTTCGATATTTTCGACATTCGATAGCTCTCAGGAACGGATTAGTATCGAATGTCGAGGGTCCACCGCAAATGAATCTAATTTAGGTAACCAAAGGAAATATTCACATTATCAAAACTGCTTTTCATGAAACAAGATTCAATTATATTCCTGTCGACCATGGACTTGCTTGATACAACTTTCTCAACTTTTTGAAAATCAATTGGATGGTTTAAAAAAAACCCCACAGGGAATAAATATAGCAGGGAATCTTGCCCGGGTTCTAATGCTTTATTTAAGTTTTTCTAAATTTTAGTTAAAAAATTTTTACCAATTTTGGGCCCATAAATTTCGTTTGGATTTTTAACCCCGGGGGTTTTAGCCCCCCGGGATAACCCAAAAAAAGTCATTTGCATCATCGAGGACTGTTAACTTATTTCCTTTTGCGGCCCCAAAAATTTTGGCCCCCCCGGGGTTTCCACCCCATATTTCCAAACTAACACCCGGGAAACCTTTTTGCTGCGGAGGTGAACGGGCAACAGGTTTTTAAGGGAAAAATGTGCCAAAATGTTTCCCCCCGGGCTGGGAATCGAACCCGAGCCCTCCTGTTAAAAGGAGACTCACAGGAAAGGGCTTTTTTTTTCCCCATTTTTTTTCCAGGGACATATGACACAGCTTCACTGCAAAAGGGGGATTGTATGACAGAGTTTCATTGCTGCCAGGATTTGTATAAGAGAGCTTCACTGCTGCCGGGGGAGTTTTATGAGAGGCTTCATTGTTCCCTGGGAGAGCATAACAGAGCTTACTACTGCCAAGAATGTATGAAAAGTTTCCAAGGTTCCCGGGGAGTGATGACAGGTTTCCCTTTGCTCCCAAAGGGTTTTTAAGGGACTTCATGCGCAGAAAATGTATAAAACAGGTTTCCTTGAAACCAGGGAGGGGTATGAAAACTTTTAATTGTTCCTGGGAGTGAAATCCCAAGCTTACCTGCTGCAGGGACTGTATAACAGAGTTTCATGATCCCGGGGAGTGAAAGCCAGAGTTTCCCAGGTTTGCCAGAAGTGTATGCTGTTATTTCCCTTTTTTTAAATTTTTAAGTAACTGTTTTACTTGTTTTTATCACAAGGGTAACTTTTCATTTTTTTTTTTGTTATTTCACTTAATATTATATTCAGGAGTAATTCATTGGGAGCTAAAATCATTTACCCGATTTTATAATATTTTTGGGTCGATTACTTATTTTTGTATATGGGTGGGTTGTTTAATTAGTGAAACTGGGGTTGACCGGGCCCAAAAGCCCGGTGGGGTGTTTTGAGTTGCTAAACCCTGCTCTGACCGAGAAAAAAGGGGGCCTGGAAAGCCTCACTGAATTCAGTTCATTTCCTTCTTTGGGCCCGGGAAATGTCGAGGGAAAAATCCCCCTTTAAAACCACCATTCGCCACCCTAGAAAAATTTCCCGGAATTTTCGGGAAATCATTTCTAAGACTTTTTTCGGTTGGAGAAGGATTAAGAACTCTTTAGAAAAAAAAGCCAATGAGCAAGCCTCTGTAGTGTAAAAGAGCTTATTGTAAAAATGAAACCCTGAATAAGAAACTATTGTGTTGGAGTTTTAAACAAACGCCCGTGCCAAATTTCATATATAATATTTCGTGACTCACTCCCTGGCCCTTTTTTAAAAAAAAGACCCATACTGTGATGTTTTAACGAGAAATGGGAAAAGTATTCTACTCAAATTCAAAAAAATGGGTGGATTTAAGTGTTATTAGATTTTTAAGATTATTAAAAAAATAAAAAAAAATAAGAAAATTTAATTTTTCCCCTCCGAGGAAAAAAGGGGGGCCCCGGGACTAAATTTGTTATTTTGTTACGAAAACACTATAACCCAGGGGCCAACTGACTTTTGTTGTAACCCAAAGGCAAGTTTACTGCGCCCGGGAGTGTATGAAACCGCTTCACTGCTGCCAAGGGAGCATAACCAAAAGCTTAAAAAGCTGCCGGGGGTGTATGAAAGGGGTTCCCCTGCTGCCTGGGGTGTAAAGGGCAGACATTTACTGCCACCCCCGGGGGTAATGGGAGAGATTTTCTGCGCCGGGAGGGGAAGACCCGAACTTCATTTCTGCCAGGGAGTTTAGGATTTGAGCTTCCTGCTGCAGGGAGTTGATGATTGAAACTTCACTGCAGGATGGGGGTCTATGACAGGCATTTATTGTTGCCCAAACTATTTTAAAGCAAGGGTTCATTGCTGCAAAAAGAGTGGCGGCAGAGCTTTCATTTTTGGGTTTCCGGGAGTAAATGACAGGGGTTCATTTTTTTCCCTTTTAAATTTTTTATGGGAAACTTCATTTTTGCCAGGGAGAGTATTTAAAAGTGCTTCATTGCTGCCCGGGAAATTTATGAGAGGCTTCCTGCGCCGGGAGCGTATGACAGAGCTTTTCCCCCTGCCCAAAAGTGTATGAGAGAGCTTTAAATGCTGCCGGGGTGTTTGAGAGACTTCACTGCTTCCCGGGATGCTTTACAGAGCTTCACGGGTGCGAGGGATTTTGTATGATGAGTTTTCTATTGCCGGAGAATTTTGCAAAAGGGTTCACGCTGCCAGGGGGTTTACGGGAGAGTTTAATTGTTGCCCCGGGAAATGTATGAAGAGGCCCTCGTTTCTTCCAGGGAAATGTTAACAGGGTTTACTGCTGCCAGGGGGTGTATGGCAGAGGGTTTATTGGGTGCAAGGGAGTTATGACAGGGGTTTCCCCTGCTGCCCCGGAGTGGGATCAGAGAGCTTCCTTTCTGCCCGGGGGTTTTGGGCAGAGTTCATTGTTTGCCACGGAGTGAATGGCAGGGGGTCCATTTTTGCCAGGGGGTAATGACAGGGGCTTTAAAAATTGGGCCCGGGGGTGGTTTACAAGCTTCATTATTGCCAAGGGTGTATGACAGATCTTTGTTATTACCAGGAAGTGTATAACAGGGCTCACTGCTGCGGGAGTGGAAGACAAAAGGGTTTCCCCCGGGGCCCCAAGGGGCTGTTTTTTTCGGGCAGAGCTTCATTATTGCCAAGGAGTTTGACCGAGCTTCCCCTGCTGCCCTTAAGATGAATGACAGGGAAATTCACTGCTGACAGGGAGTGGGGATGGCAAAGCTTTTTCTGCTACCAGGGAGCAAATGAGAGGGTTCATTTGCCAGGGGTGGTTTTCAGGATTCACCCTTTCCACTGATTTTATGGCAAAGGGTTCATGCTGCCATGAGTGTTTCACAGAGCTTTTTTTAGCCAGGGGTCTTGAAACAGCTTCAAATTTTTCCAGGGAGTGGGATACGAGCTTTCTGCTGACAGGGGAATTTTTAACAGAGCTTCCTGCTGCCTGGGGGTGGGAAAGACAGAAGCTTTTCCTTTCTGCCAGGTAGTGAATGACAGTGCTTCACTGTTCAAGGGAGTGGTTTTAACAGCTTCATTTCACCCGGGAGTGGTTTATTTAAAACTTCATTCTTTCCAAACAGGTTAAAAGGGGGTTTAAATTTTTTTCCAGGGAGTCCATAACCCAGTTTCAGGGGGGCCCGGGGTTTTAATGAAAGATCTTCACTGGTGTCCCGGGGGTTTATGAAGAGGGTTTTCTACTAACCCGGAAGGGGAATGACAGAACCATTGGGTGCCAAAGGGGGTGTAAAACGGGCTTCACTGCTGCCAGGGAGTGTATGACAGAGCTTCACCGTTTCCAGGGGTTGGGATACAGGGCTTTCAAATGCTGCGGGGGTGTATGAAAAAGGGGTTTTTTCTGCCCCGGGTGTATGGGCAGACTTTTCCCCTGCCCGGAAAAGCATGACAGACTTCTTGTGACAGGGAGAGTATAAAAGATTCATGCTGCCAGGGGCGTTTTTGACAAGCTTCTTGCTGCGAAAAGGGGTGTGAGAGAGATCTTCTTTTTTGGCCCGGGAGTATGGGCAGAGCTTCATTTTTTTCCAAGGGGTTTAGCAGGCTTACTGATTTTCCAGGTAGTGAATACAGGCTTTGCTTTCGCCAGGGAAGTATGAAAAGGTTCACTGCGACAGGGAGTTTTTGTCAAAAGGGTTTACTTTCTGTCAAAAGGGGAAATGGAGAGCTTCACTGCTGCCAGGGGGTACATGACAGCGCTTCCTGCCAGAGGTGTAATTACAGAGCTTCACTGCTGGGCCCGGGAGTCTATGACATTATCTTAATTGATGCAAAGGAGTTTTTTGATGGAGCTTCATTGTTGCCAGGGAGTGAATGACAGAGCTTCATTGTTGCCATGGAGTGTGTACAGAGCTTCAATGTTGCCAGGGAGTGTATGATCAGGCTTCATTTGCAGAGTATTACAGAGCTTCACTGTGCAGGGAGGAGTGATAACAGAGCTCGTTATTGGCCCGGGAGTTATGACAGGCTTCATTGTTGCCAGGAGTGTATGACAGAGCTTCATTGTTGAAAGGGAGTATTGACAGAGCTTCACTGTGCCAGAGAGTGATTTGAAGATTCATTGACGCAAGAGGAGTGTAACTCCGAAAGAGTATTCGCTTTGTTCTGGGTGTGTATGACAGAGCTTTATATTGCACCAGGGAGTGTATGACAGAGCTTCACTGCTGCCAGGGACTGTATTACAGAAGTTCACTGGTGCCATGGAGAGAATGACAGAGCTTCATTGCTGCCAGGGAGTGTATGACAGAGCTTCACTCCTACAAGGGACTGTATTACAGAAGTTCACTGGTGCCATGGAGAGAATGACAGAGCTTCATTCTGCGGAGTGATGCAGAGTTCATTGTGCCCAAGGGAGTGTAAGACAGAGTTCATGTGCCATGGGAGTATGACATAGCTTCATTGCTGCCAGGGAGTGTATGACAGAGTTCACTGCTCAGGGATGTATGACAAAGGTTCATTGCTGCCAGAGAGTGTATGACAGAGCTTCATTGTTGGCAGGGAGTGTATGACAGAGCTTCAATGGCGCTGAGGAGTGTATGGCAAAGCTTCACTGCTGCCAGTTAGTGTAGGACAGAGCTTCACTGCTACAAGGGAGAGTATGAGAGACCTTCACTGCTGCCAGGGAGTGTATGACAGAGCTTCATCTTTGTCAGAGAGTGTATGACAGAGTTTCTTGGTAGACAAGGAGTGTAAGACAGAGCTTCACTGCTGCCAGAGAATGTATGGCTGAGCTTCACTGCTGTCATGGAGTTAATGACAGAGCTTCATTGTTGCCAGGAAGTGTATGACAGAGCTTCATTGTTGCCAGGGAGTGAATGACAACTTCACTGTTGACAGGGAGCGTATGACAAAGTTTTATTGTTTTCTGGGAGTGTATGACAGAGCTTCACTGTTGCCAATGAGTGCATGAGAGAGGTTCATTGATGCCAGGGAGTATATGACAGAGCTTCATTGTTGAGAGGGAGTGTATGCTAGAGGTTCATTGTTACAACGGAATGTATGACAAAGCTTCAATGTTGCCAGGGAGTTTGACAGAGCTTCACTCCTGCCAGGGAGTGTATGACAGAGCTTCCCTGCTGCCAGGGAGTGTTGACAGAGCTTCACTTCTGCCAGGAGTGTATGACAGAGCTTCACTGCAGCCTGATAGTGCATAACAGAGCTTCATTGTTGCCAGGGAGTGTATGACAGCTTCACTGCTGCAAGGGAGGTATAAGAGATTCACTGTCCAGGAGTTATGACAGAGCTTCATTGGTTTCCAGGGAGTGTAAAGACTTGGGTTCAATTTTGCCCAGGGGGGTATGAAAAGCTTTATGTTGCCAGAGTTATGACAGAGCTTCACTGCTGCCAGAGTGTATGACAGAGGCTTCCTTTGCC
>NC_069494.1:7193361-7256878 GCF_026875155.1 Cherax quadricarinatus
AAAAGATAACAGAAATAGCAAAATTGATACAAAACCAGATGAACCCCAATTCCCACCTACTGAAACAGCAAACAGACTCAATGATTTCTTCTTCACTATAGGAAAAACCTTCAAAAAAATCCTAGCTCACATACCCCCCCCAATGACTTACCTCACTGGAAACTCCCCAAAACACACTGTTCCTAGCTCCGACTAACCCAATTGAAGTCTCCCTTATTATCAACAAACTAAAAACAAGACAGGAGATTTAAATACCTTAAAACCCATTATATACAAAAAAGTGTCACAGGTGCTATCATCAATCGTTGCAACACTCTTTAACAAATCCATTGAATCCTCTACCTTTCCTACAGTTCTCAAAATAGCAAGGGTCACTCCTATCCATAAAGTAGGAGACCACACAGACTTGAATAACTATAGGCCAATATCCAACTTACACCCTCTCTCCTAAAAATCTTTGAAAAATTAATCCATTAGCATATGTATTCCTACCTCATCTCCCACAACATACTCAACCCCTGTCAATTTGGGTTCAGGCCTAATGAAAATACTAATGATGTTATTATCCACATGCTAGAACATATTTATACAGCAATAGAAAAAAAAGAAGTACCACTGGGGATCTTCATTGACTTATGTAAAGACTTTCGATACAGTTGACCACGACTTGCTCCACATAAAATTGTCTCACTATGGTATAAGAGGGCACTCTCTCAACTACCTAAAGTCATACCTCAGCAACAGAAGCCAATATGTGTACACAAATGGGGCAAACTCTTTCCGCACAGCCATTACAGTTGGTTTCCCACAGGGAAGTGTCCTAGGCCCTCTTCTCTTTCTCATATACATAAATGACCTACCAAATGCATCGCAACTACTCAAATTCACACTATTTGCAGATGACACTACATACGTCTTCTCTCACCCGAGCCCAGTCACGCTAGCCAATACTGTAAATACCGAATTACAGAAAATATCAACCTGGATGAGGACAACAAACTTACTCTAAACATTGACAAAACCTACTATGTTCAGTTTGGTAACAGGCTTCAGATGTGTCTCTTAACATAATGATAAATGGATCACCTATCACAAAACTCACAGAGGGAAAATTCCTAGGAATCCACCTTGATAATAGACTCAAATTTCAAACACATATTCAACAAATTTAAAAAAAAATCCAAGACCGTAGGCATACTATCGAAGATACGTACTATGTTCCGCAGCCAGCCCTCCTGTCCTATATCACTCACTTATTTATCCCTAT
The DNA here is from genome assembly GCF_026875155.1 of Cherax quadricarinatus. Classification (NCBI taxonomy): domain Eukaryota; kingdom Metazoa; phylum Arthropoda; class Malacostraca; order Decapoda; family Parastacidae; genus Cherax; species Cherax quadricarinatus. The sequence continues at coordinate 7,194,629 of NC_069494.1, forward strand.
CTCACCTATGGAATTTGTGCATGGGCTAAACAACAATAAACCATCTCAGACCACTAATCACCCAACAAAAGGCTGCAGTCAGAATGATAACAAATTCCCACTACAGACAGCACACTCCACCAATATTCAAAACTCTAAACCTACTCACAATTACAAAACATCCATACTTATTACTGCACCTACTACATTCATAGAACACTTAACTCTGATATAAACCCTCCCCTCAAACATCTCCTTACCAACCTCAACAGAACACATGACCATAACACAAGGCAGAGATCACTCTTTGATGTTCCTCGTGTCCATCTTACGATATGCAAAAACTCAATGCACATAAAAGTCCCTAAAATCTGGAATTCATTACCTGTGAATATAAAAGAAACACTGTCTGTTTATAAATTCAAGTCTCTTCTCAAAAATCACTTACTCACCCACAACTAAATAAATACTGAATAATTGTATCTCGTAAATTGTATCTCATATATGTATCTCATTATTGTATCTCATAAATGTCAACCTGTGACCTAATCAAACTGTTACTATTTACCTTCATTACCTAACAGAATACTCATTCTACTGATTACACAACAACACATTAAATGACCATATAACCTGTCTTTGTAAACTCATTTGTACTAAATTGTTATCTGTTTTACAATAATTTTTGTACCACTGAATATTTCATTGCTTAGTTAATCTTAAGTTAATTTTAAGCCTGCCCATAATGCTCAGCATACAAGTGGCTTTGGCATGCTGCATTTAAATGTATTCTTTTTTACTTCTCTGTATCATGTTCAAATAAATAAATAAAATATATAAATAAATAAATAAAAAGGTACAGAGTACATTTGGCTGGTGTTTATGGCTTGAGTTTGCTGTGTCAGCCTGACCAAGATGACTAATCGTAAATAACGACTTTATACACTTCATTCACCATACACTATAAATGTCACTGTATAACTGTAAATCACACGTGAATATTACACATATATAAATGTCTTTTAATATAACAGGTATATCTATAAGAAACTTAAACACAATCTCGTCTCTTAATTTCTGTCTATAAACATTATAAACACTGTGTATATACACTCAGACAAACTGATCATCAGTTGGGTTACTGCTGTAGTCAGCGTTTTTCGAGCTTGGGAGCAGTAGATTCCGGGTGCCATCCCCCGTTTTCTTGTTGTGTGAGTCACCCAGCTCCCGTTTTCTTTGGGTGAACGCTGGGTGAGCGCCTGTTTTCTTTTGGCTGCCCATTCTCTGTGCTTGAGTCTGGAAGGACTCACATATACTGATTATATTGTAAAACAACTAGTTTTACACCCCTCAAGGAAGGTTCCTTGATGTTGGTGAGGGGCTCTTGATTTAGGGAATTGGATCTGTGCTCCAGTTCCCCGAATTAAGCCTGAATGCCTTCCACATCCCCCCCCCCAGGCGCTGTATAATCCTCCGGGTTTAGCGCTTCCCCCTTGATTATAATAATAATAATAACTAGTTTTACAGCTTTTTTCGAAGGACCTTGGCTTGTAGGTTATTTGTACACTGTAGTACAACATATTTGGACCACAGTGTGGCCTTTATCCGATTCGAGCACGACCAAAATGTCGAGAAATGGGTTACCAGCTAAGATATAGTTTAAATATTGGGAATAATTAGCTGATAAAAGACAGCAAATCGTCTACACAGCCGCCCCTGCAGATGAGGTCTTGAATTGTTGTCATGATCATCTCTCAACAGACTGTAATAGATCATATTATATAAACAATAAATTACCCCTAGGGGGTGTTATGCCAGCATATTTCATTCACTGATGGCTGACAAACTTACTTGTGTGGACTCAAAAGTCCGCACCTCACTGCCGAATATAGGCTGATTACAAACTCCTTGCGACTCAAGAACTGCGCAGTCCCCCGTATTACAAGAAATTCGTAACCTACCTTGCTCTTGTAGAGGGAGCTATGGTTTTCTTCACACCTTCGACAGGTATCGGTGACTTGATAGAAGCTGAAGTGTCCTTGGATGTCCACGTCTTCCATAGTCTAGGAATACGCACACTGGTACACTATGTTCCACAAGATTTGTCTTTATTGTTCACAATCTTATCACTAAAGAAGCTGATCACACTTTTCTTAAGTGTTTATTGTGTTTTATGAGATACTTTGTTCACACTAATGCACGGATCAGTGTTCTTTGTTGGTCATCCTGGCGTCAGTGTGACTCTCAGCAGAGTCAAAAGTAATCTGAAGATGCCACAGCCTCTTAAACCATCACTGCCCCTAGCACATAAAGAAAAAGCTGACCTAGTACTTTTTGCTTCCTTACCACTTCCTCCATGAAGCGAAGCAGAATGTTTGGTTCCTGCTGTCTTATGCATAGACAACAATGTACACTATCTTTACCATGGTAATAAAGTTTGAGCAGGATTTTCCTTAGTTGCCTGCTAAGGTAAGAGATGGACTGTCTTTTATTAAAATACACTTAGCAACACTGGACTGCAAGGAGTGTCGGTCACTTGACCACACATCGCATACTGGTACTGCATCTGGGATCAATTACTTGCTGTAGCAGTAAACAAGATGCTTGCCCCCTTCTGAGATGGCTGGGCCCCTCAGGGCTGAAAGGGGCTGAAAGAGGCTAAAGGGGGCTGATACCCCCTTCCTGGAGAAAATTTCTCCACACCATGGGCAGTACGGAGAGTCCGTCATCCGAAGGCAGTGCAGATGAGCTGCCAGTTGTGAGTGCCCAACCTGGAGGCGAGTCAGTGCAACATCCACTGAGCGATGTTGATGGTGAGCCCAAGGACAGGGGCCATTGAAAGATGAGACAGATCTCAATGACGAAGAAGAGAGGAAGTGTGCCAGGTCCTCCTGCCACAAATGGTGGATTTCCTTCCAAACAATTCTTGTGAAATCACTGCAGCCCAGTGCAAGAGGGGTAATGGTACGAAGTGTGTGTGTGAGAGAGGCCCCTTGATCCACAACTTCATTGCCCGAATGCCAACCAGGGCAGGTACCCACTGAAGGGAGATGCTCCAACCTGGACTCCATAAGAAATGCAGAAGAAGAGATTGCCTCTGTTGGACGAGGACACGTAGAGATCATGGACTGGCAGAGCACAAAAGTGCCAGGGAAAATTGGGAATCACAGAAGAGAACCTAAGGCTGAAGGGGAAGGTGAGCAAGGACAAAAACCAGAGCCTGGTGAATGGCAAAGAGCTCTCCTGCCAGGACCGAGTGAACAGGGTCTAACTGCCAGCTTTGACAGAGAGAGAGATCAGGAAAGAAGGCTGCAGAAGATGTAGATGGGGAAGGCCTTGCTGAGCCGTCCATGTAGATGGAGAATGAAGAACCATATGTGACAGAACAAAACTTTTCAAAGAGAAATGCAGCTAACTGAGGGGGTTCCCTGCTTCTGGAAAAACCAATCCAGGTGGATGTACCTTATCAGGTCTATCCAGAGGGATGGGTTCCATATTACACCGGACATTAAAATTATGTATCCTTCACAGTTTATGTTTCGTGCAAAAGAGTATGGCTTCCATTTTCCCAAGGTGTAGCTATGGTATGTTGTCTGCTAACCATTAGCTGCAAGACACCAGTTCCACTGATATTACATTAACTATATCTATTACATACTCTCTGAAGCAGTGAAGGTCAGACATACACTCTCTTGAAGCTGTGAAGCTCAGACATACACTCTTTGAAGCTGTGAAGCTCAGTCACACACTCCCTTCAAGCTGTGAAGCTCAGACATACACTCCCTTGAAGCTGTGAAGCTAAGACATACACTCTCTTGAAGCTGTGAAGCGGAGACATACACTCACTTGAAGCACTGAAGCTCAGACATACACTCCGTTGAAGCTGTGAAGCTCAGACATACACTCCCTGGCAGCAGTGAAGCTCAGACATACACTCCCTGGCAGCAGAAAAAGTTTAGACATACCCCCTTTGGAAAGTAGTAAAGCTTAGACATACACTCCCTGGCAGCATTGAAGCTCGCATCATCCCAGGCAGCGTGAAGCTCAGACTACACCCCCTGGCAGCAGAAAAGCTCGGGAAACATCCCGGGCACCCAAAAAAAGCTCGGGACTTTTCACTCCCTGGCAGTAGGAAAGCCCCAGACATACACTCACTGCAAGCAGTGAAGCTCAGACATACGCTCCCTGCCAGAGGTAAAGCTAAGACATACACTCCCGGGAGCAGTAAAAGCTCAGACATCCATGCTGGCAGCGTAAAGCTCCCCATACTTTTTCCCGGGGCAGGGGGGTGAAGTAAGCCTACACTACCTGGCAGCAGTAAGCTCAGAAAAAATAACCCCTGACAACAATGAAGCTCTGTCATACAGCCCCTGGAGAAAATGAAGCTCTGTCATGCATCCTTGGCAACAAAAAAGCTTGTCATCACCCCCCCGGGGCCCAATGCCAGCTGTGTCAAAAATTCCCGGGCAGCACTGATGCTCTGTCTTTACACTCTGTGGCAGCAACAAAGGGCCTGTCTTAAAATCCCTGGTGCAATGAAGCCTGTCATTACACCCCCTGGCAGAAAGGGAAGCTCTAAAAACACACCCCTGGAAGCAACGAAGTTTTCTCATACACTCGCGGCAGAAATAAAGCTCTGTCATCACTCACTGGAAAACAACGAAGCTGGGGATCCCAACTCCTTTGAAGCAATGAAGCTTGTCATACCCCCCTGGAACAACGAAGCTCCACACTCACTCCTTCCCAAAAAAAATAAAGCTCTTTCAACACTCCTGGCAAAAATTGAAGCTTTGACATACAGTTCTGGCAACAATAAAGGGCTCTGTATACACTCCCTCCCAGAATGAAGTTTCTGCATAAAAATCCTGGCAACAATAAAGGGTTTCTGTCTAACTCCATAGAAAAAAACAAAAGTTTCTTTTCATACACTCCTTGGCAAAATAAAGCTCTGTTCATACACTAACTGGAAAAACATAAAGCTTGTCATACATTCCCGGGCCCGGGAAATAAAAGTCTGTCTTTAACCCCTTGGGCCACCCAATGAATCTTGTCATACACTCCGGGCCCAGCAAAATGAAGGTCTGTCTTCCCCCCTGGAACAATGAGTCTCTTCAAACACTCCTGGAAGAAAATAAAGCTCTATCATCACTCCCGGGGCAAAAATAAAAGTTTGGGCTTAAAATTCCCCCCTTGGCAACAATGAATCTCTGAAATACATTTCCCTGGCAACATAAAGCTCTGTCATCACTGCTGGCGGGTAATAAAGGGGTTGTATAAAACCCCCGGAAACAATGAAGCTTTTCATGCCTCCCTTGCAGAAATTGAAGCTCTAAAACATTTCCCGGGCAAAAATAAAAGCTCTCTCATACACCCCCTGGAAGCAGTGAAGTCAGACATAAACTCCCTGGCGGGAATTTAAAGCCTCAGCCCTACACCCCCGGGCGGGCAGTAAAGCAAAGACATCCACTCCCTGGAGTATTTAAAAGTTTTGACAACTCCCCTGGCAGCAGTGAAGCTCAGACATACACTCCCTGGCAGCGGGGAAGCTCAGCCCATCACTCCCGGGGACCCTTAAAGCGGGGGAATACACCCCCTGGCAGAAAAAAGCAAAGGACTTTCACTCCCTGGCAGTAGGAAAGCTGGGACTTTTTACACTCAGGGGAAGCGGGTTTTGCCAGACATACGCTCCCTGCCAGGGGTTTAAAGCTAAGATTTTTTAACCATTCCCTGGCACATTTGAAGTTAGCCCAAAACATGCCTAGGCAGAGTAAAAACCCTCGGGACATAAATTTTGGCAGGAGTGAAGCTAAGACAAAAAACTCCCTGGCAGCAGTAAAGCTCAGAAATTTTATAATCCCGGGCCCAACAATGAGCTCTGTCTTTAAAGTCCTGGAGAAAAATGAAGCTTTGTCATGAAATCCTTGGCAAAATGAAGCTCTGTCATACACTCCCGGGGGCCCAAAGCGCTGGGTCATAAATTTCCTTTTTGGCGGCAATGATGTTTCTGTCATCACTCTGGGGCAGAAACGAAGCTCTGTTTACACCCCCCTGGCTGCAATAAAGCTCTGTCATACACCCCCGGGCAGCAATAAAAAGCTCTATCACAACCCCCTGGAAGAAAACAAAGTCTCATACACCCCGTGGCAGAAATGAAGCCCCTGCCCTTTACCTCCCTGGCAAAAAACAAAGCTGTGGATCACCCCTTTGAAGAAATGAAGCTTTTTCTACCCTCCCTGGAAACAACAAAGTCCAACACTCTCCTTAAAAAAAAATTAAAGCTCTGTCTACACTCCCTGGAAACAATGAAGCTTTGAATACATTTCCCTGGCAACAATGAAGCTCTGTCTTTAAAACCCCCTGCAGCAATAAAGCTTTTGTCATACACCCTGGCAACAATAAGGTCTTTTCATACACTCCATAAAAAAACCAAAGCTCTGTTCATAACCCCTTGGCAAACAATGAGCTCTGTCTTTCATAACTGGAACAATGAAGCTCTGTCTTTACTTCCCCTGGCGAAATTTGAAGCTCTGTCATAATCCTTGGCAGCAATAAATCTCGTCATACACTCACAGGCGCAATAAAGGTCTGTTCAATCACCCCCTGGAAAAAAATGGGGGCTCTGAAAAAACCCCTCCCGGGAAAGTAATAAAGCTTATCATACACCCCCGGGAAAAAATAAAAGCTTGTCTTACTTTCCCCGGGGCAAAATGAATCTCTGTATAACTTCCTGGAAAAATGAAGCTCTCTTTTTAACCCCCCGGGAAAGCAGTGAAGCTCAGCATACACCCCCTGGAAAAGCAGTAAGATCAGCCCATACACTCCCTGGCAGCAGTAAACTTAAAAATAACTTGGCATTTAGTGAAGCTTAAAATTTACACCCCCTGGCAGCAGTGAACTCAGCATACACCCCCTTGGCAGCGTGAAGCTCAGCCATACACCCCCTGGCAGCAGTAAAAGCTCAGAAAAATACACCCCCTTTGGGCAGCAAAAAAGCTAAAGACATTCCCCCGGCAGTATTAAAGCTGACATACATCATGGAAGCAGTAAAGTGGGACATACGCTCCCCTGCCGGGGTTTAAAGCAAAGGGACATACACTCCTTGGAGCAGTGAAGCTGGGACTTTACCTCCCTGGCAGCAGGGGAAGCTCAGAACTTTACATTTTCCTGGAAGGAGGAACCCCTAAGACTTTCACTCCCGGGCCCAGCAGTAAAGCTCAGAAAATAATCCCGGGGCAAAATGAAGCTCTTCCTACAGTCCCTGGAGACATGAAGCTCTGTCATGCCCCCCCTTGGGCAAAAATAAAAAGGCTTGTCATACACTCCCTGGGAGAATTTCCCGCTGTGTCATAAACCCCCCTGGCAGCTTTGATGCTCTGTATACACTCTGTGGCAGCAACGAAGCTTGTCTTCCCCCCCCCTGGCTGAAATGAAGCTTGTCATACACCCCCTGGCAGCAATAAAACTCTATACACACTCCCGGGAAAAGGCAACGAGGGTTCTCTTACACTCGCGGGCCCAGAAATGAAGTTGGGTCTACACTCCCTGGCAAAACAAAAGTGTGGTACACCCCCTTTGGGAAGAAATGAAGTCTGTATACCCCCCCTGGCAACAACGAACTCCTACACTACTCCTTCCCCAAAAATTTAAAGCTTGTCATAACCCCCTGGAAACAATGAAGCTTTGACATACGGGCCCTGGAAAACAATAAAGTCGTAATACACCCCTGCAGCAATAAAGCTCTTTTCATTACCCTCCTGGCAAAAGGAAGGTTGTCATACACTCCATAGAAAAAACGAAGCTTTTTGTAATACACTCCTTGGAACAATGAAGCTTTGTCATACACAAACGGGCCCAAAATGAAGCTCTTTTCAAAACCCCCCTGGCAGAAAATGAAGCTCGGCCCTTCCCATTTTGGGCAGAAATAAATTTTTCCTATCATCCCATTTCACAGGAAGCAATGAAGGTCTGTCATACACCCCTGGAAAACAATGATTTCTCTGTAAAACACCCCCCTGGAAGAAATAAACCCTTTTTCCTTACACTCCCAGGCAAAAATGAAAGCTCTCTGTTTTTACTTTCCCCTGGCAAAAAAGAATTTTGTCTTAACTTCCTGGCAACAATGAAGCTCTTTTATAAACTCTTTTGGCCCAGTAATGAAGGTTGTTACACCCCTGCAAAAAATGACCCCTCTGTCTGCACCCCCTTTGGCAGCAATGAAGCTCAAAAACATTTTCCGGGGCAAAAATGAAAGCTTTTCTCATACACTCCCGGGGAAAGCAGTGAAGCTAAGACATACACCCCGGCAGCAGAAATAAATCAAAAAATTGAAAACCCCCTGGAAACAATAAAGCCTGTCATACAGCCCCTGGAGACAATGAAGTTTGGGTATACATTTCCGGGAAAACAATGAAGCTTGGTCATCCCACCCCCCTGGCAACCCCAAAGTCTTAGACTCACTTTTTCAAAAATAAAGCTTTATCAAATACCCCTGGCAAAAATTGAAGCTTTAAATACAGTTCTGGCAACAATGAAGCTTTGTCTTTCACTCACTGGCAGCAAGGGAAGTCTGTAAATACACCCCCGGGCCCCAAAAAATAAAGGGGTCTGTTTTAAATCTTAGCAACAACAAAAAGCTCGGGCATACACTCCCTTGGAAACAATAAATTCTTGTAAACCCACTAAGGGCCCCAAAATGAAGCTCTGTCTTAAAACCCCTGGCAACAATAAAAGCTCTGTTACACCCCCTGGCAGCAATGAATTCTGTCTACATTTTCCCTTGGGGCAGCAATAAAATCTTTTTTCCATACACTAAAGGCAGAAAATGAAGGTTTTGTAAAACACCCCCTTGGAAAAAATGGTTTTGTAAAAACACTCCCTGGAAGTAATGAAGCTCTATCTACACCCCCAGGCAAAAAAAGTTCTGTTTTTAATTTCCCCTGGCAAACTGTTTCTTGCATACATTTTGGAAAAAATTTGAACTCTTTCTACACTCGTTTGGCATTTAATGAAGGTCTGTCAACACCCCCTGCAACAATGAAGCCCCTTGTCTTACCCGGGGGGGAACAAATAAAGGGTTTCTGTCATCCCACTCCATAGCAACAACGGGCTCTGTCAAAACCCCCTTGGGGCAACAAGGGAACCCTTGTCATACACTAACTGGCAAAAAATTTAAAGCTCTGTCTTTACTTTCCCCCGGCAGCAATAAAGCTCTGTCATAAAACCCCTTTGGGCCCGGCAGAATCGTCATACACTCCCGGGCCCCAAGCAATGAATGTCTGCATACCCCCCTTTGACAAAAAATGATTTTTCTTTTCAAACACTTTTGGAAGAAAATGAAGCTCTTTTCTACACCCCCAAAGGCCCAAAAAGGGAACCCTCTTTTCTTACTTTCCCCCTTTGGCCCAAACAATAAAATCTCTTTTCATAAACTTCCGGCAAAAATTTAAAAGCTCGTCATACACTCGCTGGCATTTAAATGAAGGTTTTTGTATCCCGTCCCTGCAACAATGAAGCTCTGTCATGCACTTCCCTTGCACCCAATGAAGTCTAAACACTTTTTTGGCAAAAAGGGAAGCCCCTTCTACACTCCCGGGAAAGCATAAAAAGTCGACATACACGCCCCGGGCAGCGTAAAGCTCAAAAATATAACCCCGGGCCCAACAATGAAAGCTTGTCATCAGCCCCCCGGGAGAAAATTGAAGCTCTGTTTTCTTTCCCTTGGCAACAATGAAGTCTGTCTTTTCCCCCCTTTTGGCAACAACCCGAAGCTCCTAGACTCACTCCTTGCCAACAATAAAGCTCTGTCATACACTCCCTGGCAACAATGAAGCTTTGACATACAGTTCCTGGCAACAATGAAGCTCTGTCATACACTCCCTGGCAGCAATGAAGCTCTGTCATACACCTCCTGGCAACAATGAAGATCTGTCATACACTCCATAGCAACAACGAAGCTCTGTCATACACTCCTTGGCAACAATGAAGCTCTGTGATACACTAACTGGCAACAATGAAGCTCTGTCATACATTCCCTGGCAACAATGAGCTTGTAAATACACTCCCTGGCAGCAATGAAGCTCTGTCATACACTCCTTGGCAGCAATGAATCTCTGTCATACACTCACAGGCAGCAATGAAGGTCTGTCATACACTCCCTGGCAACAATGAGTCTCTGTCAAACACTCCCTGGAAGTAATGAAGCTCTATCATACACTCCCAGGCAAAAATGAAGCTCTGTCTTACATTCCCTGGCAACAATGAATCTCTGTCATACACTTCCTGGCAACAATGAAGCTCTGTCATACACTCGCTGGCAGTAATGAAGGTCTGTCATACACTCCCTGCAACAATGAAGCTCTGTCATGCACTCCCTTGCAGCAATGAAGCTCTGAAACACTTCCTGGCAAAAATGAAGCTCTCTCATACACTCCCTGGAAGCAGTGAAGCTCAGACATACACTCCCTGGCAGCAGTAAAGCTCAGACATACACTCCCTGGCAGCAATAAACCTCAGAACACACATTCAATGGCAGCAGTGAAGCTAAGACATACACTCCCTTGCAGCAGTGAACTCAGACATACACTCCCTGACAGCAGTGAAGCTCAGACATACACTTCCTGGCAGCAGTGAAGCTAAGACATACACTACCTGGCAGCAGTAAAGCTCAGAAATATAATCCCTGGCAACATTCGTCGCTCAACCTTTGGGACGAGCGGACGTGAGCTGAGCCTGCCCTCTGCTGTCAGCCGGTGACAACTTGGTTTTCTCAAAATGGCGCAGCAGGCAAGAAGAAGGGTAAACACTGTCGGCATAGAAGTGGTGCATGGGGCTGTGCATGCCCACTCAGCTCAAGTTTTATTACCTGCCATCATCAGGGACACATATGGCATTGCCAACGAAGAGCTTTTATTGTGTAGCCTTGAATGGGCATATAGAATTTTTGGGGAAATTTCTCAATGCAAGTGTATATGAGGACACAGTCGCCGGGTTTCCCAAAGATCTTTGTGTACCATTTGGAATCCTGCATGACGGTAAGGCTACATGATGTGTCCCGCCATTATACGTGGGTGAAGATAAGAAATGTACCCTTTGAGGCTAATGAGGCAGACCTACGTGCTGTCTTCGAGAAGTTTGGGACTGTTCTTATGGCGACTTTGGGGGAAAGGGAAAGGGAAGGATCGTATTCTGGGATGCCTGAAGGAAGTTTTTCCTTAAATGACATTGAGGCTCCTTTCCTTCCTATATTTTCCTAGAAGACTTCAGACTCAAGTAATGGTGACTTACGCAGGGCAACAACGTACATGTCGATTATGCAGTGCCTATGATCACATTGCTGCGCAGTGTGTTAAACAACAGGGTACACAGGCGAAGGAGCAGCATAAGGAGGCATCAGAGGACCTTGAGACGTTGGATTTGGCACGACTGAGTCGGTTTCCTTAAACCCAAGGCTTGGAGTGTGGAGGTCGAGGGGGCCCTTGAGGGAGGAAGAGTGTGAACTCTTCCGAGAGGGGACATGCACTGCCAGGCAGGCCCCGGAGACCAAAGATGTGGTGTCACTGGGTGAGGACAGGGCCGTGGAGGCTACCATTGATTCAGTCCTCCACGACCTATTAGGGACCCAGGAGAGGTCACAGTTGGGGGGCTTGTGGGTGCCCTGGAGGGCCTGGGGGTTCCGGGTTGGTGAGAGGGGGGGAGGATGTCAGAGACCCAGGTTGAGGCTGGGTTTTGCAAATTGGGCACGGTGGTGGCGGAAGTGCAGGGGATGGCTTCCGGGTGGAGGCGGGGAGAAAGGCTCGAGTGTCACGGAAGAGAGCGGCAGTGCCCTGGGGACGTGGACGATGTGGATGTGCTCACTCCGGCACAGCGTTCGGGCAAAAAGGTGTGGGTTTGAAGTGGTTGAGCATGGACCTGGGGGGTCCAGGGGCGGGGGGCCCATGTGAAGCAGTTCACAGAACGGTGATTGAAGATCAAGGGCGTTTTAAAGGGGAGGGGGATAAAGGTGGTGCAATTCGTAAAGGCAAACCTCCATTGACAAATTCAAGAGTTCTCTATAAATGTTAATGGTCTGAAAAATTCTAGGAAGTGTGAATGGTTTCATGAGATGCTCATTAGGTATGGTGTAGATTTTAGTTGTTTGTCCCAAGACCCACAACCACAAGCCGGGTTGTATGTTGATGATTGGGGGGTATACTGTATAAACGGCACACTCAACGAGATTGAAAGGAGGAGTGGCTATTTTGGTGAGGAGGCTAGCCCGTTTACTGAAACATCATTGTGAGGAGGGGGTTGAGGGGAGGGTTATAAGAGTGGATGGGACATGGGGAAGAGATAAGATGTCTTTGTGTGTGTTTATGGTCCGGGGGAGGGGGACGTCGAGTGAAGAATGAGTTTGTCCCGTGAACTGTTGGTGTATCACTTAAGGTCGCTTCCAGCTTTAAAGCTGTGGTGGGAGGGGATGGAATTGCGTTAAAACGCCGCAAGGATGTGGAACCTGGGGGAAGGGATTTTGTTCTGGCGTTCTGGGGGACCTGTTAACCGGGGTGGGGTTGGTGGATGTAGAGGGGGGGGGCGGCGTGGGAGGTGCAGCACACCTTTGTGAGGCAGGGGTATGCTGCACGGCTGGACAGGATATACGTGACAAGGAAAGCTGTGGTGCGGAGTGAAGGGGTTTTGGATGTCTTTTTTTCTGATCATAGAGGTGTTTTGGTGGATTTGGGATGGGAGGGGCGGCCGAACAGGTATAAGAGTTATTGGAATTGAATGTTCGGTTGCTTCAAGATTTTGAGGGGAGGATCCTATTGCACAAGGGTGGAAAGGCTTATGGGAAGGGATGGAAGTCAATGGGGATGTGTTGAGATGGTGGGATGTGACGGCGAAGACGAGGATTCGAGAGTTTATGTCCGACAGGGAAGGACGAGAATCAGTTGGCTTAGGGGCTTATTGGGGTATCTTGAGGGGCAGTTAAGGGAGTATCATGAGAGAGGAAGGGGGGGGATGGAGCCCCTGTGGCTGACATAGAAGGAGTGAAGGAACCCTAATGGGAAATGCAAAATGAGAGGGTTTGATGCGGCAGGGTTTTTGGGGGGTTGGAGGAGGTCATGTGGGTGATAGACCATCAGCGTGTGTCCGGGGAGGGCAGGGGTGCCGGCGCGTTGCAATGGAAATGGTGGGTTTGAGAGTTCTTGAGGACATCGAGGGGTATAGGGAGGGACAAGATTTGGTGACAACGGAGGGGATGGGAGGGTATGTTGATTCTTGGCTTAGTGCACATATGAGGATGTGGGTGTGAGAGAGGGGGCTTTAAGGAGACAAGGGGATGGGTGCGGAGTGTGCTGGACAGGGACGACAGGGAACAGTTACAGGGGCCTATTGTGGAGGAAGAGGTGGGACGGCTTTAATGAGTATGAGCAGGGTAAAGGCACCAGGAATAGATGGGCTGCCTGCGGAGTTTTACATACAGCATTGGGGAGTATTAAAGATTTTTTGGTGCAATTATTTAATATCATAAAAGAGAGGGGTGCGTTGGGGCCTTTGCAGGCAACAGCACTAGTAGTTTTGGGCCAAAGGGTGAAAGTCAGTGCACAGTGAGAGATTACCCGGGTGAATCACTCATGTGTGCAGACTAAAACTTTTTGCCAAAAATTTTGGGTAATCGTATAAAAAAAGGGCATTGGAAAGGTAATAGTGAGGGTCAATGGGATTCCGGGGGATCAATGTATGAGGGGCATGGGGTTATTAGAAGGTTTATTGAGGGTCCAAGGGGGGAACGTGGGGTATTTGGCGTTGGATTGGAGAACGGCATATGACAGTGTCGAGAGGAGGGTCTGTGGAGAAACATGGAGTGGCAAGGGTTCGGGGGGACATTTTGAATTGGGCACGTACTTTATATCGGGGAGCTGGGATGTGTGTTTCAGATAAATGGGAGGGTGGGGTTGCATGTGAAAATGGGCAGGGGATTGGGCAAGGTTGCCCGTTGTCAAAAATATTATTTGCATGTTTACAGAATCCGTTTTTTTTAGGACAGTGGAAAGGTGCATACAGGAGGGGGTAAGGAGGACATCGAGGTGGGAGTCCGTATCATAGGTTGCGTTGATGACACAACTGTCTAGTGAGTGGGAGGAGGATTTGGGGGGTCTGGGGAGAGTTATAGACGTTTTTGGGATTTGGGAACAGGTATGGCAGTGAATGTGCATAAACAAAGTCATGATATTGGGTGAATGGGATGGGCAGGAGGGCGGGGGGGGGGGGGGTGAGTGGAGTGTCGTGGACCCGGGTGAAAATTTGTGGGTTGTGTATATGGGTAATGCTCAGATGGCGAGGGAGAAAAAATTCAAAGGGTGTGGTAGATAGGGTATTGGGAAAGATTGTCAGGATTGAGGCCGACACATCTTACGCTACACCCGAGGGTCATTGTGGTCAATGTGCTTTTGTACAGAAAATTGGCATGTGGCAGCTTTGTACCCTTTGGTGTATGGGGGTGTCCGGAGATTGTTGAGCAGAGTTTTCCGTTTTATCTGGGGTTCGGGATGCGATTGGTTGAAAAGAGAGGTGGGTAACACTTCGGTGGCCTTGGGAGGGCTGGGGTTAATTCATTTGGAAAGAAGGTTGAAGAGTGTATATGTGAAAAAATTGGGTTGTAAGGGCTCGGGGGAAGGGGAGTGGAGGTTGGGGGTGCTGCAGGGAGAATCTTCGGAGATGGTGGAAGGGACAAGATTTGAGAGATGGTGAGGAGTTGTTGCGTCTATTGATGATGGCAGAGAGGCCGAAAAAACATGCGGGTAGGTCCATGGAGAGGAAGATATGGCCTAGGGTGGTAGTGGGAACGGAAAAGGGGTGTACCCGATGTACGCATGGGAAGACATTTGGGGCCGATTTAAAAAGGGGTTTCGCATCCGGCCACGCGTGAGGGAGGTAATGTATAGGTTTCTTCACGAATATTGCCGTCGGGGTTGTTTTACGAAATAGGCGAATAAGGGAGGGTGGGGGTGTCAGGTTTGTTGGGTAGATGAATCAGCTTTTCCTGTAGTTTTATTTTTGTGAAAGCCTAGGGATTGTGCGGGAAAGGTTAGGAAAGTAATCCGGTATGTGGGGGGGAAAGGGTTGTCGGTTTGAGAGCTCTTAGTTTTGATGTAGGTGGGGTTGGGGTAAAGGTTCAAAGGGCAGTGGCTTCTTAATGGTTGATTTTGGTATATATCATGGGCAATGAAAGACAAAGGGGGGAGGAACTTTTGGATGGCCATAAGCAGCATCCTTTTTAGAACAAGTGGGCGCAACAGGGAAATAATGGTAGGAGGGGGGGGAGAGGGATTTCTCGGAGGGCTACAGGGGACTTTCTTTTGAGGGATTTATGGTCTTTATAAGCGGTCAGGGGGATGAACGGGCTGGCCTTCCCAGAGGGGGGGGTGGTGTTGTGTGTGTGCAGAGGTCGGATGTGTGAGTGTGTGTGGAATTGTGTGAGGAAAGGATGTTGAGGTGATTTCAAGTGGTATTCAATGTAATGTCTTGGTGTTATTGTGAACAACCATGATTATAATTATCTAAGGATTCCTTCATGTTTTGTAAGGATGTACATAAGCATGTTAGTATATAAGCATATTTTAACCTGTAATTATACATGTCTACCTATATATGAGCAATGTAACTTGTCATAATAATGAGGTTTCATACCTGTTTTTTAACTAGTAGAACGTTTGGTATTGTATATAATGTAAGATCTTGCCTGGGGTGTTTTTGCTTATATATTGTTACAGATGTTTTTTTTTTTTTTTCACATTTTCATTATATATGTTCAAGTGAATGAGTTTTTGATCTTGTGTATTGGGCCCGGTGAAACTGGTCAGTTTTTCATTTGGGGGGGGGGTAGGAGTTTAAGTAATCTCTGCAATAGCAGGTCATGTGTACACATGTCATATTTTAGATGTCTAATGTTGTCCATTTTTCTGAGGATGTGATGTATAGATTATCTCGACAGTGTAATAAACTGTCTGTGGAGGGAATAATGTGTAAATTTATTTATTATTGTGGTAGGTTTATGTGTAGGTGTTTTAGGGTGATATATTATAAGGGCGCTAATTACTATCAAGGATGTTGGTGGTTTGAGTGGTGACGCCCGACACAGTTACTAGGATGTGGGGGGGCGGGGGTTGAAGTGTCAGCGGTAGTGTCTTAAACCCCCCACGTGCACGATATTAATTATTACCATAGGGGATATGAGGTAGGGTGGATTGTGTTCTATGGTGGATGTGAGCCATCAGGTTCAGACATTCCTTGTATTATAGTGTCAGCCGTTTAGCTGGCTGGATGTGTTTATATATTTTGTCATTGAAGTTTTCAATGCTTTTGCAAATGTGTATGTATAAAAAGTTTTGTCACTGTGTATTTAAGGTAAAAGTGGCACTTTTTTCATGGGGGGGGGGTGTAAGCTTTACTGGGTGGGTTGTTTGTATGTGTATGTGTGTATATGTGTATGTATGTATATATTATATATATATATTATATATAAAATTATATATATATATAATATATTTTATATATATTTATATAATATATATATGTCGTCCAAATATGTAAAATGGTAAATTTAGCAAGAACTCATTTAAAATTAAGTGTTCTAAATTTCTTTATACGTTTAAAGATATATTTTTTTCATTAATGTTAATGTAAAAATTTATTTTTTGCACCAAAAGAATCTTGGGAAAACTTACCCTAACTTATTATAAAAAGAACAATTTATTTTAGCTAACCCAACTTAATATTATTTTAGATTTGTTTACATTAATTTAATACTAAAACAAACCACAGTGAAATATATTTTTTCCGTTGGGTTCAGAATGATTTTGGCGAAATTATTGCATACACAAATTTTCGCTTTTGTCTTGTATGGCAAGATGAGCGTTGTATTTAACCCAAGATCGCAAGTTCTGCCTATTCGGCACGACATATATATATATATTTTATATATATATATTATATATTTTTTATATATATATATATATATATAAAATATATAAATATATATATATTTATATATATATATTTATATATATTATATATATATATATATATATATATATATATATATATTTTATATATATATATATATATGTCGTGCCGAATAGGCAGAACTTGCGATCTTGGCTTAAATAGCAACGCTCATCTTGCCATATAGGACAAGTGAAAATTTGTGTATGCAATAATTTCGCCAAAATCATTTTGAACCTAACGAAAAAAATATATTTCACTGTGTTTGTTTAGTATTAAATTATTGTAAACAAATCTAAAATATATTTACTTATGTTAGGCTAAAATAAATTTTTCTTGTTATAATAAGGTTAGGTAAGTTTTCTAAGTTCCTTTTGGTGCAAAATTAAATTTTTTTACATCAACATTAATGAAAAATATGTATCTTTAAACGTTTTAAGGGAAAATTTTAGAAAGAACTTAATTTTAAATGAGTTCTTGCTAATTGACCAGTTTTACTATTCGGCACGACATATATATATATATATATATATTTTATATATATTATATATATTTATAATATATATATATATAAAATTTTGATATATATATATATATATATGACCACCTTTTCATGTGAAGCACAGTACGTACAAGCGGTGTTTGATTTGAGTGCAGCAGCCAGTTCTGTCATTATATTTTTTTTTTATATTTTATTTAAAAAACCAAAAAATAGACAATAGACAAAAGGAAAAACCCTAAAGATGGCAATATATGAACAAATAACTGAAAAAACGTACATTAGATATTGAAACATTAACGAATAACATTACAATATAACAAATATGACCACTATTACCTACATATAAAATCAGATACCGAAGCTTAAAATTGTCCTATACTAGCTACATGTGGATAAGTTAACTTTTCGCAAAAAACATGCAAACCTATATTAACTCTTCCTCAAATTAATCATCCTTGCTCTTAATTCACACTAGAATAATAAAATACAAGTATAATAAAGAGCAGTTTGAATCAAAGAACATTCCACAATTATCATAAATTTACCCTAACCTAAGCCTAGTATTTCATCTGTATTATAAATGTCTAATCAACACGAAAATTTTACCACATACCCTAACCATATTTGTTGGTGTACATAATACAACCTTGTATTACCATAAAGTGGAAAAAAAAATAAAAATGGATAAACCCATCTTCACCTTTAAAATCAGACTTCAATTTACATACATGTACATACATATAAATAAGTATATAAAGTATGTTGTCTAATTGAACACAATCACTTACAACGTCAGTTATAATATTACGTCAACTCAACCATGAATAACTTCATCCAATTCTTACAACTTCAAGGTTCGTAAACTCTTAAAACTACATACTTCTATTGGCACCAAATCAATTGTGCTTACAAAAATACAATTGTAAATTAAACTGGAACATAAAAAGCCATTTTGACATTTACACATTGTATCAAAATCATAAATGCTCATAGAAAATATGTATTGTATATCATTGAAAATGTTCATGAGAAAAACCATTAATGGTATATACAATAAAGTAAACATACATACAATACATACATATACATACATATACATATATATATACATATACATATATATATACACATACATACATACACATACATATATACATACATACATACACACATACACATACATACACAAATACACACACACCTACAACACATGCATATATATACACACATACACATACATAGTTATAAGTCGATAATTCCAAATATAACTGTATTGTACTTGACACACTCGGAACAAATAATGTTAAAATTGCACCCCAGACATACCTCATATAACATTCATCAAACTCATCATGCTACCGCCCATTCTAGGAAACCAGCCCATTTCATCCCCCTTACCTGCCTTTCAACTCCCGTAAATCCCGTAAAGTGAAATTCCTATAACCCTCACTTAAATCCCTCTCCCATCTCCCCCCATACACCTCCTTATTTCTACACTTTGTCCTATAAAAAGTTGCTGTTAATGCATTAATTCTTTCACACACGTTCGCTCCTCTCATAGCCCAAGACAAATATAATCTGTAATTATATACCCTACCGCATTCTCTACCATTTGATTCACCCCACCTATGTCTAAGCTTAAAACCCTCAACACCTGCAAACCCCCCCTCCCACTAACCTTATTACCTTACCCAACCAAACCCTTATTAGTTCAATACATTCGCAAAAATACACTATATGGAAAACAGTCTCCCATCCACCACAAGCCTTGCATATCCCATCCTCCCGTATTCTCTTATGGAATAAAACCATTCCAGACGGTAAGATCCCATGTAAAAATCTATACATTACTTCTCGTACTTTAGGTTTTAAACGAAATTTGTTCAACCCCCCCAGATATTACGCCAATCATAATCGGAAAAACCCCTTTCCATGCTACCCTGCCTACTTCCCCCCCCTAAAGGTTTCCCAAATTTAATATGTAAAGGGTCGCTCATGTTTATGAGGCCCGTAACTTTGCTCACTATTATAAATCCCACCCACCCCCCCACCGTTGCATACCCCTGCGTATCTTTAAAGCCCCGCCTTCCCCTCGCCCCCCCCCCCCGCTTAAACTACGTTTCAAATACACCTCATATTCCTCTTTCAACAGTAAAAGCCCCAGCCCCCCCGGCCCAAACCCGGGAGTGTAAACAACCGTTACCTAACCTTCGCTTCCAGTCCCCCAAAAGAATCAAAAAAACGCGTTTGAACCTTTTATTCACTGAAGTATCGGTATTTTGCTGCTACTCCCAAAGTTTATATATAAAGGACATTCGTTGAATTACTCTTTGTGAAAATTTAAAGTGTGCAGCTCGAAAAACCCTGGGCGCTTCAGTACCCCATCACAATCGCCTGAATTTATTTGTTGTGCTAACTTGATATTTACAAAAAACGATCCCACAATCAGAATTGGGTCCACCTTTTTCCACCTTTCAACTACTTAAATTCCTCACTTAACCTATCCCCAAGTCCATATACTTTTTTTTTTCCCTTTTATTAATTGCATGCCGAACCCTTTTTAAAAAACTTTATTTAACTTTTCCCCCCGAGGCAAACCCCTGTTACCATTAAAAAATCGTTGTGTCTCAACAACCCAACAATGCAGCCCCCCCCCCCTTTTCGTCCCAAACCCATTTGCTGCCAATTTAAGACCCTAATTCCTCTATAAAAGGGTTTCTGAAACACGCAAAAATATTTGTGAAAGGGGAAACCCTTTGACGTGACCCCTGCTCATCTGAATTTGTTCCCCAAACCCTTTCCCTTTTTACCTCACCGAAAGGATGCATCTTGTTTTTATTTGGCCATGAATAATTTCTCCCCAAACCCCCCTCCCATCTATAATTTTCCCAAAACGTTCCCTTTTACAATATACCCGCCTCCAATCTTAGCCAACCCCCCCCCCATCCCAATTTTACTTTTTTCCAATAAAAACTTTAACAAACCATCCCCCGTCTACATTGACCTTCCCGGCCCCCCATATTGCCCCTTATCGATCACTTTCCCCGGCCCTTTTTTTATTCTTTAGCTAAAATTTTGAAAAAATTTTTAATCCCCAACAATAACGAAATTGCCCCGAAGTCTTTAACTTTTTAATGGCTCCCCTTTAGGCACTAAAACGACCACAGCCATCGCTGCTGTCCCCTAAAACCCGACCCCGTTTAAATTTGATATTGAATAATCTTACCAAAAATTTTTTTAAAAGCTCCAATTTTGGAGATAAAAGTCATGGGAAACCCATCAATTCCTGGTGCTTTCCCTAATTTTGCCCCCCGGAAAAATTTCCCCATGTCTGACTCGTTTCGGCCCTTCCAAAACGAATCGATATGCTTGTCAACTCACACTGAAAAAAAACCTTTCCCAAATTTGACTGAAATGTATTTCACTTATTCCCCCTTTTGGTTTTTTCAATTTAACCCAAGCATCAATATACCATCATACCCTCGTCGCGTCACACCTGGCCCATTTTAACCCTTCCCATACCTACCTGAACTTCAACCCCTTTAAACTCCATTGCTTGCGACGTTGTGTTGACTCCGCAACACACCCCCGACGGCCGTCTCCCCCCCAAAACCTCCTCAATCCCCCTTACCCTTTCCCCATCAAACCTCCATTTTGAAAATTTCCCAAAATTTTTCCTTCAAACTTTAAATTTCAATAACAGGAAAAATTGCTTTAAATTTTTGGCATAACTTCGCGCAACTCCCCCTTAAATATTTTTAAAAACCCGTATTGTAATGATTTTCTCTTCCCTCGTTAAATAAATTCCTTAAACGTTTTTTAGCTATTTTTTCCCCCCAATTAAAACCATGGCACCCCCCTGGAGCTTTACCACTAAACGCCCCAATATGCCCAAAAAGAAAAAAGACTACCTTTTCCCTTTAATAACTTTAATTAATTTTCCCAAAATGATGGACCCCCCAGGCACACCTCAATATCCACATCTATTAAAACCCCCTTTATGATCCGAAAAAAAAACACATCTATTCAATCCACCTCCGCACAGAAACGCACAAGGCACGTCTTTCGGCCCAACCCTCGCCGCAAAACCCTCTTTTAAATAAAGGGGGCTCTACCACCCCTCCCCCCCCACAATCCTTTAAACCCCACCCGGTCAATAATCCCCCAATTCCCCCCCCCCCCCCGCCCCTTTGGGCTCACATCTTTGAGTATCAGCAATTCCCAATTTCCCCCTTTATTGAAACTTCGGTAAACCACGTAAAAAAATAGACCGGGCACGTCCAAACCAAATTTGTTTTATTACTCACGTCCCCCTCAGCCGGACCATATACACATATAAACAAAGGGGAACCCCCCCCAAGTTCCATCACCTAATTACCCCCCCCTCCCCCCCTTCACCCCCCCCCCCCTTACTTTAAAGGGCTGTTTCCTTTACCAAATGGCAGCCCCACCTTTCAACGCTCGCATTTTCCAGTACACTTTTAAAACCCCACTTTATCCAACTCAAACCAGGCCTAAAAATTTTGTTCCTGTAAGAATCCACATCCACCCCAAGTCGCCCCCAAATATCTTAAAACCCACTTAAGTTTCCCTCTCAGTTTCAACCCGTTAATATTTATAGTAAAACATTGAATTCAACAAATGGGTTTTCCCTTTTTTCCCCGGGATTGACTTTTACCCCAGTTCGTTTTGCAACACCTCTGTCCCCCCCCCCTTTTTTGGGATCCCTTTTCAATCCCCCGATCCCGGGTTCACCATTCCCCTCTTCTGTCCTCCCCCCAAGACTTTTTCCCCGGGGGTTGGGAGGAGTTGCACATCTCAGAATCGATGGCTGCAGTCCTCTTTCGTGTCCCGCCCTCCACCTGCATTTTGACTCAGAAGCACCGTCCTGATGCACCTCCACCTTACTGCATGCCCCTTCAAACCTGTAGACTCTCTCGTCGAAAACGTCTCTTTTGCCCCTTTCCTCATTCCCAAGGGCCCTTCCCCGAACTGGCCTGGGTCTTCCCCCTGTCTAGGACCCCTTCCCCTTTAAAAGGTCATCCAAAAGCCTTTACCAAAGAGCCGCCATTCTTACCCATATTAGGTAGTCTCTCCTCAAAAACCTTATGTATGTCCAAGACTGAGATTTCCTTTTAGCGTTAAACTGGCGATTCAAGTCCTTTTTTTGTTCCCTCCCCATCCATGACAACCGTTGTGGGGCGGTGTGCAAGAGATGTTCTCGCTCATCGCCACTGTCCCTGGTGCTTTGTGCTGTTGCTGTTGCTGTGTTGCCCTTGCTGTTGTGCCGGGTACCACTTGTTTTCTCAAACCTGCGCCGCGTTTTTGGTCATATGCCCCCATAGCCGCCGTACGTTTTTGCCCGCATAGTTACATAATTGAGTCCTTAATTTTTCAACACAATATAGAAGGGGAAAAGGGTGCCGAAGAGTCATTTTAACTGTATACGCGCCCTTCCAGGCACCGCATAGGTCCAGTTGCCCTCTCCTGCTTGGCTCGTGAACCGTCCCATAATTTCGCGTTCACTGGGAAAATCAAAACGTCGCCCCAAAAAAGGGAATTCCTGATTTTCACCCAGGTGTAAAGTCGAGATACATCATGAAGTCTCACCGACACAGCTGATTAACCTGTATGATGGTCTCTGATACTTGTCGACCCCTGCCTCGTAGACTTGTGCAGCGTTTCTTAAAAGAAGATTCTTGTATTCCCTTTAAAGCGACACCCCTTTTCTCCTCATTTGCTTACCTAGGGATCGGAATGATCGTGGTAATAAAATCCATGTTGGATCCTGTAAACCCAGGTCATCTCAATGCGACAGTGTTGATTCTTTTTGTTTTCGCGCCTGTTTGGAGAAAATAAAGTTTTCCCCCAACCAACGCTAGGGGCAGCTCAATCAGGTAAACTGCGCAAAACAAATCAAACGGAGCGTCTGCGCGTCGTCCACACGGGGAGGCGATGAGGACAATGACTTCATTATATATGTGTTCTTCAGTCTGTGTAGTACGTTGATTATTGTTCACTGCCTGTATTTGTTTTATATTTATTATGTACCCAATTTTTTGTACCTATTTTAAAAAAAAATATAAAAAAAAATCCTGGCAACAATGAAATTGTCATTGTGGCTGCAAAAGGTACGTAACCTTTATTCGGGCATGTCACACCCCCCAACAGGAACAGGTTGCCCAAAAAAGTTTTTGGGGGGGGCCCCGTCGTTCAACTAGTGACCAGGTTCTAGCCATAAGAAGATGGTTTTGGCAAACAGAGGTTATGTGGGAAAAAGCTTCCCGTTGCCCCTTTTCATTCCCCTTCTAGGCGGTTGAAGCCGGTCTGCATCTTGGGCTTCTATTTCTGCCTTGCTTACCGTGGAGTGCACTATACTTTATGTAAATGTGTACATATTGCTGTTCTAAATTGGTGAGGTAATATAAGTCTAAACTTTTTTTTACTGTGTTTATTTTGCTCCCATTGCCACCGGGATAACGGCCCTTTGGAATCTGGTTGTATGTATACACTAACAGCAATAAGCTCTCTACACTCCCGGGAAAAAAAAGGGTCTGTATACACTTCCTGGAACAAAGAAACTCTGTCATACCTCCCGGGAGGAATAAGCTTTTTTATACACTCCCTGGCAACAATGAAGATTGTATTCCCCCTGACAAAAGAAGCTTGCCCTATTCCACGGAAGCAATGGCTTCATACACTCCTGGGAGCAATGAAGCTTGTGTACACTCTCTGCGAGCAATGAAAAGGTCTGTTATTCACTCCCAAGAAGCAACGAAGCTCTGTCATACACTTGGGAAAGAAAATCTCCCATACACTCCCTGTCAGCAATTACGCTTTCACTCACGGCATCAATGAAGCCTGCCCTACACTCCCTGGCAACAATGAACCACTGTCTTCAGTCACTGACAAAATGATGCTCTGTCATATTCTCTGGCAACAATGAAATGTCTCATATGCTCCCAGCAGCCCAAGAACTCCATACATCCTTGATCAATTTTAAATCTGTCTACACTATTTTTCAAAATGAAGTGTCATCACTTCCTGGCAACAATGAAGCTTGTGTACACTCCGGGGGAAAAATGGGGCTTGTCATAGATCACTTGCAAGAATGAGCTGTTTTACAACTCCTGGAAAAAAAGAAGCTTTTGTCATCCTCCCCTGGTAACAATGAAGCCTTTCATACACTCTCTGGCAAAAAATGAAGGTTGTCAAATTCCTGGCAACAAAGATGCTCTGTCATACACTCCCTGGCAACAATGAAGGTCTGTCATACATAATGGAAAAAGAAGCTGAGTCACACATCCTGGAACAATGATGCTGTTTTGGACATGGGGTTTCTGGACTTGAGGTTTCAGGCTTGAGGTTACTGGATATGATGTATTTCTGGACTTAAGTTATGGACATGAGGTTTCTGGACGTGAGGTTTCTGGGCATGCAGTTTCGGACATGGGATTCTGGACATGCAGTTTCTGGACATGAGGTTTCTTGACTTGAAGTATCTGGACAGAGGTTTTCTGAAATGAGGTTCTTTGACTTGAGGTTTCTGGACAATGAAATTTCCCTAGGGTATTGATGTTTCTGGACATGAAATTGTGGTCAAGATGTTTCTTGACATGAGGTTTCTCGACATGAGGTTTTACTGGTCATGAAGATTCTAGGACATGAGGGTTTACTGGACATGAAATTTCCAGGACATGAAGTTTCAGGACATGAAGTTTCTGGACATGATTTCTGGACATGAAGTATCTGACATGAGGCTTCTGGACATGAAGTTTCTAGACATGAGGTTTTTGACATTAAGTTACCCTTCCTGGACATGAGGTTTCAGGACTGAAGTTTCTGGACATGAAGTTTTGTGGACATGAGGATTCTGGACTTGAGTTTCTGGACAAGAGGTTTTCTGGATATGAGTTTTCTGGACTTGAAGTTTCTGACATGAGGTTTCTTTCTGGACGTGAGGTTTCTGAGGCATGATGTTTTTTCGGGACATGGGGATTTCTGGACATGCATTTCAGGACCCATGAAGGTTTCTGTCCTTGAAGTTTTCTGGACATGAGTTTGCCAGAAACATGAGTTTCATGACTTGAGGTATTCTGGACATGAAAATTCTGGGTATGATGTTCTGTGACATGAAATTTGTGTCAAGATGTTTCTGGACAAGAGGTTTCTCGACTTGAGGTATCCTGGTCATGAAGTTTCTGACATGAGGTTTTCTGGACAATGAAATTTCTGGACAAGACTTTTCTGGACATGAAGTTTTCCTGGACAGTGAGTTTCTGGCATGAGTTAGTGGACATGAGGTTTCTGGACATAAGTTTGTGGAAATGAGGTTTCTGGACATTAGTTTCTGACATGAGGTTTCTGGAAATGTGTTATCTGGCATGAGGTTTTTCGAGGCATGGGTTTTTCTGGACAAGAAGTTTCCAGACAAGAAGTCTCTGGACATTAGGTTTTTATACATGCAGTTTCCTGGACATGAGTTCTGGTCTTGAGGTTTCTGGACATGAAATTTCTGGGAATGATTGTTCAGTATCATGATGTTTCTAGGACATGAGGCTTCTCGCATGATGTTTTCTGGACATGAATTCCGGACATATAGGGTTCTGAAACATGAAAGTTTCTTCTGGAACATGAAGATTCTGAACATGACTTTCTGACGTGAGTTTCTGGGCATGAAGTTT
This sequence comes from Cherax quadricarinatus, assembly GCF_026875155.1. NCBI lineage: Eukaryota > Metazoa > Arthropoda > Malacostraca > Decapoda > Parastacidae > Cherax > Cherax quadricarinatus. The sequence goes on from NC_069494.1 coordinate 7,220,774, forward strand.
GTGACATGAGTTTCTGGACATGAGGTTTCTGGACTAGAATGTTTCAGGACATGAGATTTCTGGACTTGAGGTTTCTGAACATGAAGTTTTCTGGACCTAAGTTTCGTGAACATGAAGCTTTCAGGACGTGAGTCTCTGTCTGGGCATGAGTTTCCTGGACAGAGGTTTCTGGACATGAAGTTTCTGGTCATGAAGTTTTCTGGACATAAAGGTTTCTGCATGAAGTTTTTGACGCATGAGGTTTTCTGGACCTGAGGTATCTGGATATGAGGTTTCTGGACATGAGTATCTGGACACTAGGTTTCTGGACATGAAGTTTGTGGACATGAGGTTTCAGGACATGAGGTTCTGATATGATGTTTCTGGTCATGAAGTTTTTCAGGACAGAGGGGTCTGGACATGGGTTTACTGATCAAGAAAGTTTCAAGACAAGAATTTCTGGACATTAGGTTTTTTGATATGTAGTTTATGGACATGAGGTTTCTGCGAACATGAAGTTTCTGTACATGAGGTTTCGGACATAGGTTTCTGGACATGAGGCCTACAGAATCATACTTAACACCAGAAGGTGCTAATTTACTATATTGAAAGTCTCTCTGTAGCTTAACTGAGTCCTACTGAATATATTTCTTCTGTAAGTCATCACAATTACTGGACAAAACCTGAAAACCTGAACAGTTACATAAATCAGTGTCAACAATTTATTAGCCCTTTTTATCTGAGAGAAAACCCAGATAAAATTAAAGTTTTGGGAACTCCCATCTGACTTTCAATCTCCATCAAGACGCATTTACATTATATGAAATTACCTGGGATCCCTGGATCCACTAATTTAACCTGGAGAGAGAGTTTTCGGGTGTCAACGCCCCCGCCGCCCGGTCTGTGGAACCAGGCCACCTGGTGGATCAGCGCCTGATCAAACCATGCTGTTGCTGCCTGGCTGCACGCAAACCAACGTACGAGCCACAGCCCGCTGAATCCAGGAACTGACTTTTAAGGAGCTTGTCCAGTGCCACTTGAAGACTGCCAGGGGTCTTGTTGGTAATCCCCCTTATGTGTGCTGGGAGGCAGTTGAAACAGTCACGGGCCCCCAGACACCTAATTGTCATGGTCTCTTAACGTGCAAGTGACACCCCTCTTTTCATTGGTGGATGGTGCAATCGTCTGCCAAGTCTTTTGCTTTTCGTATGAGTGATTTTCGGGTGCAAGTTTTGGTACTAGTCCCTCTAGATTTTCCAGGGTATATTATCATGTACTCTCCCTCCAGGCGTTCCAAGTGAATACAGGTTTAGAAACCTCAAGCTCTCCCGTAATTGAGTGTTTTATCTCCGTTATGCGCGCCGTGAAAGTTCTCTTGTACATTTTCTAGGTCGGGGCAATTTCACCTGCCTTGAAAGGTGCAGTTAGAGTGCAGCTATAATCCAGCCTAGATAGAACAAGTGACCTGAAGAATGTCACATGGGCTTGGCCTCCCAGATTTGAAGGTTCTCCTTATCCATCTCTGTCATTTTCTAGCAGATGCGATTGATACTATGTTTGGTCCCCTTGAAAGGTGAATCCTCCTTCCGACATAATTCACTCCTAGTCTATGACGTTGGTGTTCGCTCTATATGTGGCCAGAATTTTGTTTGTACTCTGATGAAGATTTAATTTCTCAAGTTTTACCATTCTGAGTAATTGAAATTTCTCATCGTTTGAACATCATATTGTTTTTCCCCTGCAGCCCACTGAAAAGATTTGTTGATGTCCGCCTGGAGCCCTTGCAGTGTACTGCAATGGAAGACACAGTCAAGCAGATTCGGGTGTCATCTGCAAAGGAAGTACACGGAGCAGTGGCTGACATCCTTGTCTTGTCCGGAAATGAGGATGAGGGAACAAGATGGGAGGCTAGTACTGAGCCTTGTGGGGACAGAGCTTTCACCGTAGCTGCCTGGACTTTACTCTTGTAGACGACTACACTCTGTGTTCTGTTAGTGAGGAATAATAAGAACCAACGACCGACATTTCCTGATATTCCTTTAGCGCGCAATTTGTGCGCTTATATTACGGTACGCCATTGTCACACTAGTCAAGGCTTTTGCAAAGTCTGTATAATTCATCAGCATTCTTTTGTCTTCTAGTTGCATTTAGGACCTGTCCGTAGTGATCAGAAGTTGATACAGTACAGGAGTCTTGTACCTGTTCTAACCCATGTTGCCCTCTGGGTTGTTTAACTGATGGTTTCTAGATGGGAGGTGATCTTGCTTCTTTAGGAACCCTTTTCCAAAGATTTTATGATTATGGGATGTTAGTGGCTATTGGTCTGTAGATTCTATTGCTGTTGCTTTACTGCCCCCTTGTGGAGTGGGGCTAAATGTCAGTTTTTTTTAGTAACTGATGGACTAACCCCCGGTCCAGCTACCCTCTCCATAGATGGAAAAGGCTCGTGATAGGGGCTTCCTTGCAGTTCTGATGAACACAGAGTTTTCCATGAGTCTGTCCCTGGGGCCGAGAGCAGTGGCATGTCATTTATCGCCTGTTCGAAGTACCATTTTGGCGTACACAAAGGACAAACCACGGATAGGCTTGTGTTAGTCAAATTTTGTGGCTCACTCATAAAAAATTCATTTTGATCTTTTTTTCGAAATAACCCTCCTCAGTCTGGTTTAGCGGCATGCTAAAAACTGAGTCATATTGGTCTTGAGTAGCTCACATCATTTCCTTTGCTGTCATCTGTGGTAGGAACCCATCTATTTTAAGTAGGGGCCCCTATACTGGGAACGTTGTTCTCGTTTTTGATTTGGCATAGGAAGAAGAAAATACATTGGGTTTCTTTCGATTTCATTTATGTCTTTTAGTTTCTTTTCCCGCGATTCCCCTGAACTCCTAAAGGATCTTTTTAGCTTAAGTTTCGATGCTTGCTATCTCTCTGACCAGTGTCTCCCCTGCGCTTCAGATATATTGACCACTTTTAGCCGCTCTGTTATCTTTTCTTTCCGTCGCCTGTAAAGGGATCGCCTGTCTCTTTCTATTTTACATCTACTCCTCCTTTTTCTTAGAGGAATAAGCCTTGTGCATACACGAGTGCACGAGTTAATATCTGTTCTAGCATAAGTGTGGGTCTGTGTTTGCTTAGTAAAATATCTTTCCCTGCTTATATCGTTAGGACTTGGTTTACTTGGTCCCACTTTATGTTTTTGTTATTGATGTTGAATTTGGTGGAATGCTCTCCCTCGTGACTAGTCTCATTTGTCGGTCTGGGCTCCATGCATACATGTCTAACCCTCAATTATGTTGTATCTGAAGTATATTGTTTTTGATATGGTGACATTTCTTATCAATCACATTGTTTAGTGAGATGAGGTCTAGTGTATTCTCCAGTCTTGTAGGCCTCAATTATTTGCTGGTTTAAAAATTGAAATTTTGGTGCCGGATTTAAAAGCTCGTGTGAGTGTGAGTTTTCATCAGAGCTGCCTCCTTGTTATTACTGCAACAATATTATATTGCTATTATTCCTCCATTTTATGTAGCTTAAGTTGAAATCCCCCCAGAAGCAAGATGTTGGGTGCAGGAGCTGGAAGATTTTCCAGACAGGGTCAATTTTTTTTACAGCTGTTCCTGAAATTGCAGGGAATGTTTGCATCCGGATGCCATGTAGACCTACCACAATGACTAGGTATTTGGATCTTCGACCTTTACTGCTAAAACTTCCACTACGTCATTTTGAGCATTAATTAAGCATTCTGTGCAAACAAGTGACTCTGCAATTACAAAGTCCAACCCCCCCATTTTGCCTGTTTCTCAAAGTTCTGTCACATCTGTAAAGTTTGTAACCTGGGATCCCCATACTTCGTTGTCCAAGAGATTCCTTTATTGGGTCTCAGTGAATACCGCGAACATTGCCTTGCTCTCACGACATCCCCGGATGAAAGGTATTTTTTTTGTTTGTAGCTGGCTTTAGACCCTGTATAATTGCAAAGTAGAATGTTATCGGACTGGTGTATTGTTGGTAACTGGGGGGGGATTTTTCATTCCGGGCATTAGTAACTGTATCTGTTGTTTGGAGTGGAGGGCCCATCGACTGTGGTTCCACTCCAGGAATGACTGGATTTGGTGTACGATATCTGCCATTCTGGCCAGTTGTTTTTTCCATCTGGCACTAAAAAACCACTCCCTCTGAGTGCTGTGGCAACCCGGTTTTTCCCATGGGCCTGGATGTTTAGTATCTTTTTGTCCCCTTTAGATTGTATGCCTGGCAATTTAAGTTATAGCACAGTCTTTTCCTGTACTGAAGAGGTACCACATTTCAGGGTGAAAAAGCTACAGGAAGGGAGTTTGCATTTCCTGTTTTCCATATGGGCTATGGCATTTTCTAGGGTGGACATAGTTGCATGTCCCAACAGTTTTCCGGGATTTCCCATGCCAGCAGATACCAAGGCATAGTATGTGCACAGGCTTTGGGTTTCCGCTTGCCTTGGGTTTCAGTGACTTGTATTTCGCCTGTAGGTGCAACTGTTACCCTGTCTTACATCTATCCCCTAGCACAACAAAGGAGCTCCCACCAGTTGTGTTTTGGTGAATTATCCTCACTATTGCTATGGAATCCTCTTGTTTGCTATTTCCTGCGGTAATTCTAGTTTGGCAATATTGGGTTTTATCTTATCTTTGACTACACTTGTTTTCCCTACTATGGCTCCTGTCCCCTATGAGGTCATTTATAATGTATTTCCTTCCTTCTATAATTCCCACTACCTGGAACAATATCTCCAGCTTTCACCATTTTCTCTGTCTCCCAGGACAGGTATCTCCCAGCTTCACCAATTTCTGTCTCCCCGGAACAGCACCTCCAGCTTCATCCATTACTGTCCACCCAGGACATATCTCCAGCTTTCTCCATTTTCTGTCTCCAGGAACAGCACCTCCAGCTTCATCTTCACCATTTATGTCTCCAGGACAGTATCTCCAGCTTCACACCATTATCTTTTCTGTCTTCCCAGACTGCACCTCCAGCTTCACCATTACTGTCTCCAGACAGCACCTCCAGCATCATCACCACACCAATTTACTGTCTCTCCCTCCCCATGGAACAAAACCAAAAAAAAACAAGAAAAAAACAAAAAAAAAAAAACGACATAAAAAAAAGAAAAAAAAAAAAAAACCCGAAAAAATAACAAAAAAAAACAAAAAAAAAAAAAAAAGTACAAAAGATCACCTCCAGCTTCATCTCATTTACTGCCCCCCCCACTAACCCTGATCCTCTCGCAGGGCCCGCACCTCCATCTTCAACCCAGTACCCTACCTTTACTAACTACTAAAACTGTCTCCCAGACAGCACTATTCAGCCCCACACTTTTACTGACTGAACCTACAGTCAATCACTCCCCCAGCCTTACAGTTTATTACTACCAACCAACAAAAATGGCCAAGTGATCAAAGAACAAGGGCAGTACTCATTTCACATGTCCCATAACATTTTAAAGTTATGTATTATCCCCATCAGTTATAGAAAGCTTCCAGTTTTCTAGAAACAGCTTAGATGAATGACCTACTATTAAAAAAAAAATAACCTTGTGAAAAGTTTAGTCCACAAAACATTATCCCCATTAGAGCAAACACCCAAAAACACTTCTCTGTTATAAAAAAAAATCAACTGCTTGTAGCAGTCTGGATATCTGCACAAGGGGGCGGGCGTGAACAACACCAATTTCCACAAAAACGACAATTTATCCATGGGGAAGCCCGATTGTTTGACTGGGATGACCGGACCACAGCCTAACACAGGGCTTCATATGATTTGAATGGTTATTTAAATCTGCAAATCTAACTAAATAAAAAGCAAACTCATGAAAATTCTATTAATAACCTTAACAGAACCTATCTAATTTTGTATTTTCCTGTTTCGCTAACTCTTTTTGGTATATTGGACAGCTTAGCCGACACGTTTCCTGATTTTTAATGTTTGTGTTTATAGGGCGCCTACAACCCCATCCGTTTACAGTCTGCTTTATGTCCAACCAAACTGTAGAAACCAGTCCCGGGTTCGACCAGTCAAGGGTTCGGACCATGCAAGGGATTCGGGCCCACAATGAAGCTCTGTCAAACATACCCCCTGGCAACAATGAAGCTCTGCAAAAACTCCGTGGCAACAATGAAGCTCTGTCACACCCTCTTTCGCAACAAATGAAGCTCTGCCAAACACTCCCTTGCAACAATGAAGCTCTGTCATAAACACTCCCTGCAACAATGAAGCTCTTTCCTACACTCCCTGGCAACAATGAAGCCACTGTCCATACACTCCCTGCAACAATGAAGTTCTGTCCCTACACTCCCTGGCAACAATGAAGCTCTTTCATACACTCCCTGGCACAATGAAGCTCTGTCATACACTACATGACTAACAATGAATCGCAGATATACACTCCTAGCAACAATGAAGCTCTGTCCATACACTCCGTGGCAACAATGACGCTCTTTAAAACACTCCCTGGCAACAATGAAGCTCCTGTCATACACTCCCCTGGCAACAATTGGAAGCTCAGTCATACATTCCAATGGCAACAATGGAAGCTCTGTCATATTACACCCCATGGCAGCAGTAAAGCTCTGGCAAACACCCCTTACAACATGAAGCTCCTCATTGGCCTCCCCTGGTAAAGTACAACAATGAAAGCTCTGTATACACTCCCTGGCACAAATGAACTCGTCATACACTCCCGGCAAGCAGTGACGCTGTGTCAAACACTCCCTGGCGGCAGTGAAGCTCTGTTATGCACGCCATGGTAACAATGAAGCTCTGTCATACACTCACTACAGCAGTGAAGCTACGTCATGCACTTACTGGCAACAATGAAGGTATGTCATACACTCCCTGGCCAACAATGAAGCTCTGTCATACACTCCCTGGCAAAAATGAAGCTCTGTCAAAAAAAACACTCCCCTGGCTAACAATGAAGCTCCGTCAAACACTCACCCGGCAAACAATGAAGCTCTGTCATACACTCCCTGGCAAAAATGAAGGTCTGTCAAACACTCCCTGGCAACAATGAAGCTCTGTCATACACTCCCTGGTAAGAATGAAGCTCTGTCATACACTCCATGGCAACAATGAAGCTCTGTCATAACTCCCTGCAGCAGTGAAGCTTTGTCATACACTCCCTGAAGCAGTGAAGCTCTCTGATACACTCCCTGTCAACAATGAAGCTCTGTCATACACTCCCTGCAGCAGTGAAGCTATGTCATACACTCCCTGAAGCAGTGAAGCTCTCTGATACACTCCCTGTCAACAATGAAGCTTTGTCATACACTCCCTTCAGCAGTGAAGCTTTGTCATACACTCTCTGAAGCAGTGAAGCTCTGTCATACACTCTCTGAAGCAGTGAAGCTCTGTCATACACTCCCTGGCAAAAACGATGCTCTCTCACACAATCCCTGCAGCAGTGAAGCTCTGTCATACACTCCTTGGCAACAATGAAGCTCTGACATACACTCCCTGGCAGCAGTGAAGCTCTGTCATACACTCCCTTGCAACAATAAAGCTCTGTCATACACTCCCTGGCAATAATTAAGCTCTGTCATACACTCCCTGGCGACAATGACGCTCTGTCATACACTCCCTGCAGCAATGAAGCTCTGTCATACACTCCCTGACAACAATGAAGCTCTGTAATACACTCCCTGCAGCAGTGAAGCTCTGTCATACACTCCCTGGTAACAATGAAGCTATGTCATACGCTCAATCCAGCAGTGAAGCTCTGTCATACACTCACTGCGGCAGTGAAGCTCTCTCATACACTCCCTGGCTACAATGAAGCTCTGTCATACACTCCCTGCAGCAGTGAAGCTCTGTCAAACACTCCCTGCAACAGTGAAGCTCTGTCATACTCTCCCTGGCAACAATGAAGCTCTGACATACTCTCCCTGCAGCAGTGAAGCTCTCACACACTCCCTGGCAACAATGTAGCTCTGTCATACACTCCCTGGCAGCAATGAAGCTCTGTCATACACTCCCTGCAGCAAAAAAGCTCTGTAATAAACTCCTTGCAGCAGTGAAGCTCTGTCGTACACTCCCTGCAGCAGTGAAGCTCTGTCATACTCTCCCTGGCAACAATGAAGCTCTGTCATACACCCCCTGCAGCAGTGAAGCTCTGTCATACTCTCCCTGGCAACAATGAAGCTCTGTCATACAACTCCCTGCAAGCAGTGAATCACTGTCATACTCTCCCAGGCAACATGAAGCTCTGTCATAACACTCCCTGCAGCAGATAAGAGCTACTGTAATAAACATTCCATGAAGTCAGTGAAGCTCGCCATAAACATTTCCTGCGGCATTGGAAGCTTTTGTCATACACTACACTCCCTGCAGCAGTGTAGCTCTCCCATAAAAACTCATGCTGAAGTGAAGCTCTGTCATTCACATCCCTGCAAGCAGTGAAGCTCTGTCATCCACTCCCGCAGCATTGAAACTGTGCCATACAAACTCCCTGCAGCAGTGAAGTTCGCCATGCAACTCCCTTCAGCAGTGAAGCTCTGTCATACACTCAGTGGCAACAATGAGCTCTTCATACACTCTCCTGCACAATGAAGCTCTTTTCATACACTCCCAGCAACAATGAAGCTCTGTCATCACTCCCCTGGCAACGATGAAGCTCTGTCATACACTCCCTGGCAACAATGAAGCTCTTTCATACACTCCCTGGCAACAATGAAGCTCTGTCATACACTCCCTGACAACAATGAATCGCAGATATACACTCCTTAGCAACAATGAAGCTCTGTCATACACTCCGTGGCAACAATGAAGCTCTTTCATACACTCCCTGGCAACAATGAAGCTCTGTCATACACTCCCTGGCAACAATGAAGCTCTGTCATACATTCCATGGCAACAATGAAGCTCTGTCATACACTCCATGGCAGCAGTAAAGCTCTGGCATACACTCCCTTACAACAATGAAGCTCTGCATTGCACTCCCTGGCAACAATGAAGCTCTGTAATACACTCCCTTGCAACACTGAAGCTCTGTCATACACTCCCTGGCAGCAGTGAAGCTGTGTCATACACTCCCTGGCGGCAGTGAAGCTCTGTTATGCATGCCATGGTAACAATGAAGCTCTGTCATACACTCACTACAGCAGTGAAGCTACGTCATGCACTTACTGGCAACAATGAAGCTCTGTCATACACTCCCTGGCAAAAATGAAGCTCTGTCATACACTCCCTGCAGCAGAAAAAGAACTGTAATAAACTCCTTGCAGCAGTGAAGCTCTGTCGTACACTCCCTGCAGCAGTGAAGCTCTGTCATACTCTGCCTGGCAACAATGAAGCTCTGTCATACACCCCCTGCAGCAGTGAAGCTCTGTCATACTCTCCCTGGCAACAATGAAGCTCTGTCATACACTCCCAGCAGCAGTGAAGCTCTGTCATACTCTCCCTGGCAACAATGAAGCTCTGTCATACACTTCCTGCAGCAGTAAAGCTCTGTAATAAACTCCATGAAGCAGTGAAGCTCTGCCATACATTTCCTGCAGCATTGAAGCTTTGTCATACACTCCCTGCAGCAGTGAAGCTCTGCCATACACTCCCTGCAGAAGTGAAGCTCTGTCATTCACTCCCTGCAGCAATGAAGCTCTGTCATACACTCCCTGCAGCAGTGAAGCTCTGCCATACACTCCCTGCAGCAGTGAAGTTATGCCATGCACTCCCTGCAGCAGTGAAGCTTTGTCGTACACTCCCTGACAACAATGAAGCTCTGTCATACACTTCCTGCAGCAGTGAAGCTCTGTCATACACTCTCAGCAGCAGTGAAGCTCTCTCATACACTCCCTGCAGCAGTGAAGCTCTGCCATACACTCCCTGCAGCAGTGAAGTTCTGCCATACACTCCCTGCAGCAGTGAAGCTCTGTCATACACTCCCTGCAGCAGTGAAGCTCTGTCGTGCACTCCCTGCAGCAGTGAAGCTCTGTAATACACTCCCTGGCAACAATGAAGCTCTGTCATACACTCCCTGCAGCAGTGAAGCTCTGTCATACACTCCCAGCAGCAGTGAAGCTCTGCCATACACTCCCTGCAGCAGTGAAGCTCTCTCATACACTCCCTGGCAGCAATGAAGCTCTGTCATACACTCCCTGCAGCAGTGAAGCTCTGCCATACACTCCCTGCAGAAGTGAAGCTCTGCCATACACTCCCTGCAGAAGTGAAGCTCTGCCATACACTCCCTGCAGAAGTGAAGCTCTGCCATACACTCCTTGCAGAAGTGAAGCTCTGCCATACACTCCCAGCAGAAGTGAAGCTCTGTCATACACTTCCTGCAGCAGTGAAGCTCTACATCACTCCCTGCAGCAGTGAAGCTCTGTCGATACCCTCCCTGCCAGCAGTGAAGCTCTTTCCATACACTTCCCTGCGGCAGTGAAGCTCTGTCATACACTCCCTGGCAGCAATGAAGCTCTGTCATACACTCCCAGCAGAAGTGATGCTCTGTCATACACCCCTGCAGCAGTGGAAGCTCACATCCACTCCCTGCACAATGAAGCTCTGTCCATACACTCTCTAGCTGCATGAGCTCTGTCAAAAACACCCCCTGCAGCAGTGAAGCTCTCTCATACACTCCCTGGCAGCAATGAAGCTCTCTCAAACACTCCCTGCAGAAGTGAAGCTCTGTCATACACTCCCTGCAGCAGTGAAGCCTCAGTCATACACTCCTTTAACTCCCCCTGGCAGCAATGAAGCGCTGTCTACACTCTCCCTGCAGCAGTGAAGCACTGTCCATACACACCCTGCAGCAGTGAAGCTCTGTCATACACTCCCAGCAGCAGTGAAGCTCTCTCATACACTCCCTGGCAGCAATGAAGCTCTCTCATACACTTCCTGCAGAAATGAAGCTCTGTCATACACTCCCTGCAGAAGTGAAACTCTGCCATACACCCCCTGCAGAAGTGAAGCTCTCTCATACACTCCCTGGCAGCAATGAAGCTCTGTCATACACTCCCTGCAGAAGTGAAGCTCTGTCATACACTCCCTGCAGAAGTGAAGCTCTGTCATACACTCCCTTCAGAAGTGAAGCTCTGTCATACACTCCCTGCGCAGTGAAGCTCTGTCATACACTCCCTGGCAGCAATGAAGCTCTGTCATACACTCCCTGCAGAAGTGAAGCTCTGTCATACACTCCCTGCAGAAGTGAAGCTCTGTCATACACCACTGCAGAATATTGAAGCTCTGTCATACACTCCCTGCAGCAGTGAAGCTCCTCATTACACTCCTCTACACTCCTGGCTGCAATGAAGCTCTGTCATACACTCCCTGCAGAAGTGAAGCTCTGCCATACACTCCCTGCAGAAGTGAAGCTCTGTCATACACTCCCTGCAGCAGTGAAGCTCTCTCATACACTCCCTGGCAGCAATGAACTCTCAAGAAGCCCACTATCACGAGCCTTTTCCATCCTATGGAGAGGGAGCATGGACACGGGGGTCGTTCCCCTCAGTTACTAAAAACAACAGAGCATAGCCCCACTCCACAAAGGGGGCATTAACAACAGCAAAGAACTACAACCAATAGCACGAACATCCCATATCAAAAAAATCTTTGAAAGGGTCCTAAGAAGCAAGATCACCACCCATCAGAAACCCATCATTACACAACCCAGGGCAACATGGGTTTAGAACAGGTCGCTCCTGGCTGTTCTCAACAACTGGATCACAACGACAAGTCCCCTAAATGCCTAGAAGACAAAAAGAATGCAGATGTAATATATCAGACTTTGCAAAAGCCTTCTCGACAAGTGTGACCATAAGCGAAATAGCGCACAAAATGCCGCTAAAGAATAACAGGAAAAGTCGGTCGATGGATCTATAATTTCCTCACAAACAGAACACAGGAGTAGCCGTCAATATAGTAAAGTCCGAGGTCAGCTACGGTGAAAAGCCAGACTGTTCCACAAGCACAGTACTAGCTCCATCTTGTTCCTCATCCTCATATACTGACATAGACAAGGATGTCAGCACAGCGACCGTGTCTTCCTTTGCAGATGACACCCGACACATGCATGACAGTGTCTTCCAATCAGACACTGCTAGTCGCTCCAGGCGGACATCAACACCAAATCTTTCAGTGGGCCGTAGAAAACAATATGAAAGTTTCAACGTGGAGAAATTTTCAATACTCAGATATGGTAAACCATGAGGAAAATTAAACTTCATCAGAGTACAAAAACAAATTCATCTGGCCACAAAATAGAGCAAACAACCAACGACAAAGACCTGGGATGATATGTCGAGGTTCTCACCATCAATGACCATAACATTGTATCAATCGCATCTGCAGAACAATGACAGGATGGATATGAGAACCTTCAAAACTAGGGAGGCCAAGCCATGATGGCACTCTTCAGGTCACTTGTTCTATCTAAGCTGGAATAATGCTGCACTCTAACAGCACCTTTCAAGGCCAGGTGAAATAGCCGACCTAGAAAATTACAGAGAACTTTCACGGCGCGCATAACGAGATAAAAAACACCTCAATTACTGGGAGCGCTTGAGGTTTTCTAAAACCTGTATTCCCTGGAACGCAGAGGGAGAGATACATGATTAAATAAAAACTGGTAAATATCCAAGAGGGCATAGTAACCCGAACTTGCACACGAAAATCCCTCACTATCTACGAAAGCAAAAGACTTGCAGAACGATGCACCATCCCCCCAATGATCAGCAGGGTGTCACTTAGTCACACTAATAACCATACAAAAGTGTCAGGGGCCGGATACTGTTCAACTGTCCTCCCAGCACACATAAGATGGGGATTAACCAACAGACCTCCTGCCGTCCTTTAAGCTGGCAACTGACAAGCAACCTAAAGTCAGTTCCTGAACAGCTGGGCAGTGGCTCGTACGTTGGTTTTCTGCATCCAGCACAACAGCCTGGTTGATCAGGCGCAGATCCACCAGGAGCGTCCTGGTCACAAGACCGGGCCGCGGGGGAATTGACCCCCGAAACTCTCCTCCAGGTCCTCTCCAGGTCTCATAAGGTTTTACTGGACATGAAGCTTGTGGACATGAATGTTTCTGGACTGAGGTTTCTGGACATGAGGTTTCTTTCTGACATGTGGGTTTTGGCCACATGAGGTGTCTGGACAAGTGGTTTTCTTGACATTAGTTTTCTTGGACATATGGTCTTTCTTTCTACAAAGGTTTTTCTGTCACTGAGGTGTCTGACAAGTGGTCTATGGACAGAGTTTTTCTGGACATGAGGCATCTGGACATATGGGTTTTTTGTACATGAGTTTTCCTGGAACAGAGATTTCTGACATAAGTTTTCTGGACAAGAAGTTTCATTCTTGCCATTAGGCTTCTGGCATGAGGTATCTGGACAAGAGGTTTTCTGGACAATGTGGTTTGTGTACATTAGGGTTCATGAACAAGAGGTTTCGACCTGAGATTTCTGGACATGAATTTCTGGACATAAGGTTTTCTGGACAAGAAGTTTTCTTGACATGAGGCTTCTGGCATTAGGTTTCTGGACATGAGGTTTCTGGACCTGTTGTATGTGTACATAGGTTCATGACAAAGAGGTTTCGGGACATGAGATTACTGGACATGAGTTTTCATGACATGAGGTTTCTGTACAGTGGTGTCTGAAACATGTGGGATTTGCACATGAGTATCTTCTGGACAAGAGGTTTCTGAACATGTGGGACTTGCACATGAGGGTTTCTGGACTAGATGATTCTGGACATAAGATTTCTGGACATGAGTTTCTGGACATGAAGGTATCTGGAAGCATGAGGTATATGGACAGAGGTTTCTGGAAAATAAATTTCTAGAGACATCAATTTTTGCGAGATTAGGTTTTTCTGGACATGAAGTTTCTGGAATGACGTTACTGGATATGAAGTTCTCTGACATGAGGTTTCCTGAACAATGTGTTTCGGACATGAAGATTCTGGAAATGAGGTTTTTGGACATGAGCATCTGGACATGATGCTTCTTGGACATGAGTTCTGAACATGAATGTTTCTGGACACGAGGTTTTCAGACATGAGGTTCTGGACATGAGGCTTTCTGGACATGAGGTTTCTGGACACGAAGTTTTCTGAACAGGAGGTTTTCGGGACGGATTTTGGACATGAAGTTTCTGAGCATGAGGTTTTCTGGACATGTAGGATTTGAACATGGGGTTTCTGGACAAGAGGTTTCTGTAACATGAGGTTTCTGAACATGTATGATTTGCAACGAGGTTTCTGGACTAGATGATCTTCTCAGGACATGAGGTTTCTGGACATGAGGTATCTGGACATGTGGTTCTAGATATGAGGTTCAGGACATTAAATTTCTGGACATGAGGGTTTCTGGACGTGAGGTATCTGGACAATGAGGTTTCTGGACAGAGGTTTCTGGACAAAAAAAATTCTAGACATGAAGTTTGCGGTGATTAGGATTCTGGACATGAAGTTTCTGCCATGACGTTACGGATAATAAAGTTTCTGGACAATGAAGTATCTGAACATTGGTTCTGGACATGAAGTTTCAGGAAATTGAGAATTTAGGACATGGAGGCTTCTGGACATGAAGCTTCTGGAACATGAGGTTTCTGACAGAAATGCTTCTGGACACGAGGTATTCTGGACAAGAGTTCCTGGACATGAGCTTCTGGACCTGCGTTTCTGATACGACGAAGTTTCTGGAACAGAGGTTTCGGACATGGGATTTCTGGGCCATGAAGTTTCTGGACAGCATGAGGTTATTTGGACATGAAGTTTCTGGACATGAGGCTCTCGACATGAGGTTTCTTCGACATGAGTTTCCTGGACATGAAGTTTGACAAGATGATTCTGGACTGAAGTTCCTGGACTGAGGTTTTCTGGAAAAGTTCCTGGAACATGAATGTATCTGGACATGATGCTTCTGGACATGAGGTTTCTAGACATGCGGTTTTGGACAGAAGATCTGGACATGAGGTTTCAGGACATGAAGTTTCTGGACATGAAGTTTTGGACATGGGGTTTCTGGACTTGAGGTTTCAGGCTTGAGGTTACTGGATATGATGTATTTCTGGACTTAAGTTATGGACATGAGGTTTCTGGACGTGAGGTTTCTGGGCATGCAGTTTCGGACATGGGATTCTGGACATGCAGTTTCTGGACATGAGGTTTCTTGACTTGAAGTATCTGGACAGAGGTTTTCTGAAATGAGGTTCTTTGACTTGAGGTTTCTGGACAATGAAATTTCCCTAGGGTATTGATGTTTCTGGACATGAAATTGTGGTCAAGATGTTTCTTGACATGAGGTTTCTCGACATGAGGTTTTACTGGTCATGAAGATTCTAGGACATGAGGGTTTACTGGACATGAAATTTCCAGGACATGAAGTTTCAGGACATGAAGTTTCTGGACATGATTTCTGGACATGAAGTATCTGACATGAGGCTTCTGGACATGAAGTTTCTAGACATGAGGTTTTTGACATTAAGTTACCCTTCCTGGACATGAGGTTTCAGGACTGAAGTTTCTGGACATGAAGTTTTGTGGACATGAGGATTCTGGACTTGAGTTTCTGGACAAGAGGTTTTCTGGATATGAGTTTTCTGGACTTGAAGTTTCTGACATGAGGTTTCTTTCTGGACGTGAGGTTTCTGAGGCATGATGTTTTTTCGGGACATGGGGATTTCTGGACATGCATTTCAGGACCCATGAAGGTTTCTGTCCTTGAAGTTTTCTGGACATGAGTTTGCCAGAAACATGAGTTTCATGACTTGAGGTATTCTGGACATGAAAATTCTGGGTATGATGTTCTGTGACATGAAATTTGTGTCAAGATGTTTCTGGACAAGAGGTTTCTCGACTTGAGGTATCCTGGTCATGAAGTTTCTGACATGAGGTTTTCTGGACAATGAAATTTCTGGACAAGACTTTTCTGGACATGAAGTTTTCCTGGACAGTGAGTTTCTGGCATGAGTTAGTGGACATGAGGTTTCTGGACATAAGTTTGTGGAAATGAGGTTTCTGGACATTAGTTTCTGACATGAGGTTTCTGGAAATGTGTTATCTGGCATGAGGTTTTTCGAGGCATGGGTTTTTCTGGACAAGAAGTTTCCAGACAAGAAGTCTCTGGACATTAGGTTTTTATACATGCAGTTTCCTGGACATGAGTTCTGGTCTTGAGGTTTCTGGACATGAAATTTCTGGGAATGATTGTTCAGTATCATGATGTTTCTAGGACATGAGGCTTCTCGCATGATGTTTTCTGGACATGAATTCCGGACATATAGGGTTCTGAAACATGAAAGTTTCTTCTGGAACATGAAGATTCTGAACATGACTTTCTGACGTGAGTTTCTGGGCATGAAGTTTGTGACATGAGTTTCTGGACATGAGGTTTCTGGACTAGAATGTTTCAGGACATGAGATTTCTGGACTTGAGGTTTCTGAACATGAAGTTTTCTGGACCTAAGTTTCGTGAACATGAAGCTTTCAGGACGTGAGTCTCTGTCTGGGCATGAGTTTCCTGGACAGAGGTTTCTGGACATGAAGTTTCTGGTCATGAAGTTTTCTGGACATAAAGGTTTCTGCATGAAGTTTTTGACGCATGAGGTTTTCTGGACCTGAGGTATCTGGATATGAGGTTTCTGGACATGAGTATCTGGACACTAGGTTTCTGGACATGAAGTTTGTGGACATGAGGTTTCAGGACATGAGGTTCTGATATGATGTTTCTGGTCATGAAGTTTTTCAGGACAGAGGGGTCTGGACATGGGTTTACTGATCAAGAAAGTTTCAAGACAAGAATTTCTGGACATTAGGTTTTTTGATATGTAGTTTATGGACATGAGGTTTCTGCGAACATGAAGTTTCTGTACATGAGGTTTCGGACATAGGTTTCTGGACATGAGGCCTACAGAATCATACTTAACACCAGAAGGTGCTAATTTACTATATTGAAAGTCTCTCTGTAGCTTAACTGAGTCCTACTGAATATATTTCTTCTGTAAGTCATCACAATTACTGGACAAAACCTGAAAACCTGAACAGTTACATAAATCAGTGTCAACAATTTATTAGCCCTTTTTATCTGAGAGAAAACCCAGATAAAATTAAAGTTTTGGGAACTCCCATCTGACTTTCAATCTCCATCAAGACGCATTTACATTATATGAAATTACCTGGGATCCCTGGATCCACTAATTTAACCTGGAGAGAGAGTTTTCGGGTGTCAACGCCCCCGCCGCCCGGTCTGTGGAACCAGGCCACCTGGTGGATCAGCGCCTGATCAAACCATGCTGTTGCTGCCTGGCTGCACGCAAACCAACGTACGAGCCACAGCCCGCTGAATCCAGGAACTGACTTTTAAGGAGCTTGTCCAGTGCCACTTGAAGACTGCCAGGGGTCTTGTTGGTAATCCCCCTTATGTGTGCTGGGAGGCAGTTGAAACAGTCACGGGCCCCCAGACACCTAATTGTCATGGTCTCTTAACGTGCAAGTGACACCCCTCTTTTCATTGGTGGATGGTGCAATCGTCTGCCAAGTCTTTTGCTTTTCGTATGAGTGATTTTCGGGTGCAAGTTTTGGTACTAGTCCCTCTAGATTTTCCAGGGTATATTATCATGTACTCTCCCTCCAGGCGTTCCAAGTGAATACAGGTTTAGAAACCTCAAGCTCTCCCGTAATTGAGTGTTTTATCTCCGTTATGCGCGCCGTGAAAGTTCTCTTGTACATTTTCTAGGTCGGGGCAATTTCACCTGCCTTGAAAGGTGCAGTTAGAGTGCAGCTATAATCCAGCCTAGATAGAACAAGTGACCTGAAGAATGTCACATGGGCTTGGCCTCCCAGATTTGAAGGTTCTCCTTATCCATCTCTGTCATTTTCTAGCAGATGCGATTGATACTATGTTTGGTCCCCTTGAAAGGTGAATCCTCCTTCCGACATAATTCACTCCTAGTCTATGACGTTGGTGTTCGCTCTATATGTGGCCAGAATTTTGTTTGTACTCTGATGAAGATTTAATTTCTCAAGTTTTACCATTCTGAGTAATTGAAATTTCTCATCGTTTGAACATCATATTGTTTTTCCCCTGCAGCCCACTGAAAAGATTTGTTGATGTCCGCCTGGAGCCCTTGCAGTGTACTGCAATGGAAGACACAGTCAAGCAGATTCGGGTGTCATCTGCAAAGGAAGTACACGGAGCAGTGGCTGACATCCTTGTCTTGTCCGGAAATGAGGATGAGGGAACAAGATGGGAGGCTAGTACTGAGCCTTGTGGGGACAGAGCTTTCACCGTAGCTGCCTGGACTTTACTCTTGTAGACGACTACACTCTGTGTTCTGTTAGTGAGGAATAATAAGAACCAACGACCGACATTTCCTGATATTCCTTTAGCGCGCAATTTGTGCGCTTATATTACGGTACGCCATTGTCACACTAGTCAAGGCTTTTGCAAAGTCTGTATAATTCATCAGCATTCTTTTGTCTTCTAGTTGCATTTAGGACCTGTCCGTAGTGATCAGAAGTTGATACAGTACAGGAGTCTTGTACCTGTTCTAACCCATGTTGCCCTCTGGGTTGTTTAACTGATGGTTTCTAGATGGGAGGTGATCTTGCTTCTTTAGGAACCCTTTTCCAAAGATTTTATGATTATGGGATGTTAGTGGCTATTGGTCTGTAGATTCTATTGCTGTTGCTTTACTGCCCCCTTGTGGAGTGGGGCTAAATGTCAGTTTTTTTTAGTAACTGATGGACTAACCCCCGGTCCAGCTACCCTCTCCATAGATGGAAAAGGCTCGTGATAGGGGCTTCCTTGCAGTTCTGATGAACACAGAGTTTTCCATGAGTCTGTCCCTGGGGCCGAGAGCAGTGGCATGTCATTTATCGCCTGTTCGAAGTACCATTTTGGCGTACACAAAGGACAAACCACGGATAGGCTTGTGTTAGTCAAATTTTGTGGCTCACTCATAAAAAATTCATTTTGATCTTTTTTTCGAAATAACCCTCCTCAGTCTGGTTTAGCGGCATGCTAAAAACTGAGTCATATTGGTCTTGAGTAGCTCACATCATTTCCTTTGCTGTCATCTGTGGTAGGAACCCATCTATTTTAAGTAGGGGCCCCTATACTGGGAACGTTGTTCTCGTTTTTGATTTGGCATAGGAAGAAGAAAATACATTGGGTTTCTTTCGATTTCATTTATGTCTTTTAGTTTCTTTTCCCGCGATTCCCCTGAACTCCTAAAGGATCTTTTTAGCTTAAGTTTCGATGCTTGCTATCTCTCTGACCAGTGTCTCCCCTGCGCTTCAGATATATTGACCACTTTTAGCCGCTCTGTTATCTTTTCTTTCCGTCGCCTGTAAAGGGATCGCCTGTCTCTTTCTATTTTACATCTACTCCTCCTTTTTCTTAGAGGAATAAGCCTTGTGCATACACGAGTGCACGAGTTAATATCTGTTCTAGCATAAGTGTGGGTCTGTGTTTGCTTAGTAAAATATCTTTCCCTGCTTATATCGGTTAGGATTTGGGTTTTACTTGGTCCCACTTTATGTTTTTGTTATTGAAGTTGAATTTGGTGAATGTCCCTCGTGACTAGTCTCATTTTGTCGGTCTGGGGCTCCATGCATACATGTCTGAACCTCAATTATGTTGTGATCTGAGTATATTGTTTTTGATATGGTGACATTTCTTATCAGATCATCATTGTTAGTGAAGATGAGGTCTAGTGTATTCTCCAGTCTTGTAGGCTCTATTATTTGCTGGTTTAAATTGAATTTTGTGCAGAGATTTAAAGCTCGTGTGGTGTGAGTTTTCATCAGAGCTGCCTCCTGGTGTTATTACTGCAACAATATTATTTGCTATATTCCTCCATTTTAGGTGCCTTAAATTGAAAACCCCCAGGAGCAAGATGTTGGGGGGCAGGAGCTGGAAGATTTTCCAGACAGTGGTCAATTTTTAACAGCTGTTCCTGGAAATTTCTGGGATGTTGCATCCGGAGGCTTGTAGACTACCACAATGACTAGGTTTTGGTTCTCGACTTTACTGCTAAAAAATTCCACTACGTCATTTGAGGCATTAAGCAGTTCTGTGCAAACAAGTTTACTCTGCAATGTACAGGCCAACCCCCCCTTTTGCCTGTTCACTCTGTCACATCTGTATAGGTTTTTAACCTGGGATCCATTTCTTCGTTGTCCAAGTGATCCTTTATGTGGGTCTCAGTGAAAAACCGCGAACATTGCCTTTGCCTCTGCAAGCAGTCCACGGATGAAAGGTATTTTGTTGTTTGTAGCTGGCTTTAGACCCTGTATATTTGCAAAGAAGAATGTTATCGGACTGGTGGTATTGTTGGTACTGGGGGGGGATTTTTTTTCCGGCATTAGTAACTGTATCTTTTGGGTTTGGAGTGGAGGCCATCGACTGTGGTTCCACTCCAGGAATGACTGGATTTGGTGTACGATTTCTCCCATTTCCTGCCAGTTTTTTTTCCTTCCTGGCACTAAAAAACCTCTCCCTTTGAGTGGCTGTGGCTCCCCAGGTTTTCCCATGGCCTGGATGTTTTGTATCTTTTTGTCCCTTTAGATGGTATGCCTGGCAATTTAAGTTATAGCACAGTCTTTCCTGTACTGAAGAGGTACACATTTCAGGGTGAAAAAGCTTACAGGAAGGGAGTTTGCATTTTCCTGTTTTCATATGGGCATGGCATTTTCTAGGGTGGTCATAGTTGCATGCCCCCATCTGTTTTTCCAGATTTCCCATGCCAGCAGATCCCAAGTGCATAGTATGTGCACAGGCTTGGTTTCCGCTTGCCTTGGGTTTCTGTGACTGTATTCCCTGTTGGTGCATGTTTCCCTGTCTTACTTCTATCCTCCCTAGCACCAACAATGGAGCTCCCACCAGTTGTTTTTGGTAATTTATCCTCACTATTGCTATTGGAGTCCTTTTGTTTGCTATTTCCTGCGGTATTTCTAGTTTGCAATATTGGTTTTATCTTATCTTTGACTACACTTGTTTCCCTACTATGGCTCCTGTCCCCTATGAGGTCATTTATATGTATTCCTTCCTGCGTATAATTCCCGACTACCCTGGACAATATCTCCAGCTTCACCATTTCTGTCTCCCCGGACAGTATCTCCAGCTTCACCATTTCTGTCTCCCAGGACAGCACCTCCAGCTTCACCATTACTGGGCTCCCAGGACAGTATCTCCAGCTTCACCATTTCTGTCTCCCAGGACAGCACCTCCAGCTTCACCATTTCTGTCTCCCCGGACAGTATCTCCAGCTTCACCATTTCTGTCTCCCAGGACAGCACCTCCAGCTTCACCATTACTGTCTCCCAGGACAGCACCTCCAGCTTCACCTTACTGTCTCCAGGACAGCACCCCAGCTTATCATATGTCTCCCAGGACAGCCCCCTCCAGCTTCACCATTACTGTCTCCCAGGACAGCACTATCAGCCCCACATTTACTGACTACCAGGACATCACCTCCAGCCTTACAGTTTATGACTACATGGCCAGTATCAAGGGCAGTACATTCAGCCCAGACATTTTATGTTCCCATCTGTTGTAGAAAGCTTCCAGGTTTTCTATGAAAGCAGCTTTGATGTTGTCCTTTTTAATACCTGTGATTTTAGTCCACGTTTTCCCCATTTGAGCATACCCAAAAACACTTCTCTGTTTTAATACTGCTTGTAGATAGTTCTGGGATATCTGCACAAGGGGCGTGACACCAATTTCCACAAAATGACAATTTATTTCCCTGTGGAAGCCCGTTTGTTTGACTGACCACAGATACCAGGGCTTCATAATGATTTGAATGGTTGATTTACTGCAATTCTACTAGCAACCTCTTGAAAATTCTATTAATAACCTTAAATGAAGCTCTAGCTATTTGTATTTCTGTTTCTAACTCTTTTTGTATATTGGACAGCTTACCGTCACGTTCTGATTTTTAATGTTTGTGTTTATAGGGCGCTACAACCCCATCCGTTTACAGTCTGCTTTATTGTCCAACGAAACTGTTTGAAACCAGTCCCGGGTTCGGACCAGTCAAGGGTTCGGACCAGGCAAGGGTTCGGGCCAGTCGATCTGCTCTGATCAGTGGGTCACTTATTTAAAACATACTGGTCGGTGATTTGAGCTAACACATGAAGGATCTACTGGAAATTATCTACCCGAGTAATATGTGATTTGACTGATACAAAAGTATAACTTGCGTGTTGAAGAGCCGGTGATATCTGGCAGCTCCTACAATGACGAACGGTCACCTCCTTGTTTATCAATCGCTGTATCTGCAGTTACATTTTTTTATTTATGCCTTTTATCATCAATTTTTACCTGTAACATAGGTAAGGCTTCTTCAGCAAAACCATCATTATTAATATTAGCAGCAATTTTTACATTAGCTACTGTTGTGTCAGGATTGTCAACATTATCATTATTATCAACATTATCATGTAGACCCTTACACATGACTATATGGTGTCTTCCTTTGTGACATTGATAACAGTTGTTTAATTTGGCATGACAACCCTTTACATTGTGATTACCTAAACATCTGATACATCTGTCAAGTTCTTCCAATCTTTCAACTTTATCATTCCATGAATTGTATGCATTAAAATTCTTGGAAAAGTGAGTACCCTTGCAGAAGAGACAATCTCTCTTTTCTTTGACTGGTTTCTTATTAACTGGGCTACCCTTAGGAGGGTACTTATTCTTCTTACCGTGTGGAGAATCATTATTTCTGATTCCTGCTAATTGATATGCACCTATGCAACTCTTTTTATCAAAATGAAATTTGAATATTACCATTGGTATAATTTTTCCCTTTGTGAAACTTGTCAGATACCTCAGTGTTTTTATGTGTTGCATCTTTAAAATGAGTTAGTTGACTGGTCTGCAACTGCATAATTAATTCTTTTAGACCTAGTCTTATTTCCTCCAGACCAAAATAACCCTTGTGATAAATGTTCAAGAGTCACTGAAGTGTTTTACAGCTTAATTTATTCAAATTCAAATTCAAATTCAAAGTTTATTCTCCATAAGGATTAAAATACTGAGTTTACAGAATTTGGTTATTGTGTGGTTTACATGTAGTAAAATAATAATTACAGAGTGTACCACCAGAACACCTAGCATGGCTAGGTATTTCGGGCAGACTTAGCTTAATTCTTAAATTTAAAATATTACAAATTATGAGGTAAGTTGTTATTATGGCTAAGTGACTAAATACTAGTTTGTGAGCTTAGCAATGTGAATGCTTTTGTTTTGGCACAGTACATAGTTTCAGTATTGGAGTATCACAGGCCAACTTATTACTAGTTAGGATTCATTATTTTATGATTGAGATTGATATATCTGTTTATGGTCAAATGGGTGAGTGAGTGTAAGTGTGAACCACCAAGTGGTATTCGTGTAGTTAGTTGACGGGGTGTATCAGGGAGATAAGTGTTTTCTAATGGTAGTTTTTAAGGTGATGAATGTGTCTGCAGTTCTAGAGTTTTCAGGTAGGGTGTTCCAGATTTAGGGCCTTTGACATACATTGAATTTTTGTAATGGTTTAGTCGGACATGGGGAATGTCATAGAGATGTTAGTGTCTGGTTTTATGCCTGTGGGTTCTGTCACAACTATCAAAAAAGCGTTTTAGGTCAAGGTTAATATTGGAATTTAAGGTCCTGTAGATGTAGATTGCACAGTAGTAAGTTTAGATCTATGAAGAGTGGGGGGGGTTGCCATGGATGGGATTCAGTGATTATTCTTACTGTGGCTTTTTATTGGGTTATTATTTGCTTTAGGTGTGTTGCTGCAGTTGATCGCCAAGCACAAATAGCATAGGTGAAGTATGGATAAGTAAGTGAATGGTATAGTGTGAGAAGGGCATTTTGCAGCATGTAGTATCATGTCTTGGAGAGGATCTCAACCGTTTTGGATACTTTTTCGGTTATGTGTTGGATATGGGTCCTGAAATTCAGGTTGTTGTCGAGGTATAGGCCTAAGAATTTGCCCTCATTATGTCTAGCAATTAGAGTGTTGTCGATTTTAATGTTAATTTGCGCAACTCCTGCTCTGCTTCCAAACATAATATAGTAGGTTTTGTCAGTGTTAAGTGTAAGTTTATTGGCTGTCATCCAAGTCGATATTTTGACCAGTTTCTCATTAACAATGGTGTTGAGGGTGGCAAGATTAGGGTGAGAGATGACATAAGTCGTGTCGTCAGCAAAGAGAATGGGGTTCAGGTGTTGGATACGTTTGGAAGATCATTGATGTATATGAGGAAGAGTAGGGGACTAAGGATACTTCCTTGCAGAACTCCAGTATCAAGTGGCCATGTTGTTGATGTTGTGTCTTTAATGGTGACATACTGATACCATTAGTAAGGTAAGATTTGAAATATGCAAGCGTATGCCTCTTTTACCATAACGGTCAAGTTTGTTGAGTAGGATGCCATAGTCTACTGTGTAAAAAGCTTTTCTAAGGTCGATGAAAATTCCTATTGGATATTCCTTATTTTCCAATGCTGTGTAAAGCAGATCTAGCATTTTTATGATTGCATCATTAGTGCTTTTATTTTTCCTGAATCCAAATTGGCAGGGGTTGAGTATGTTTTGTGCTTTTGCAAATGAATATAGTCTCCTGTGCACGAGTTTCTCAAAGATTTTGGATAGCAATGGTAACTTTGATATTGGCTTATAGTTGTTTAAATCTGTAGGGTCACCACCTTTATGTATTGGTGTAACCCTTGCCATCTTGAGTAGTTTCGGGAAGGTGCTAGTTTCTAGTGACTTGTTAAAAAGTAATGAAATAGCATGCGAAAGGACATGGGCCGCTCGCTTGTACAATAAAGGTGGGACATGAGACAGATTCTCTGAGCTATTTTTAAGTGACTTTATAATCTCGGTGACTTCCGTGGGCTCAGTTGGTTCAAGATAGAAGGAATTTGGGAAATTCCCATCTAGGTAGTCCCCAGCATGGGCATTGGTACATGGGATTTTATTGGCGAGATTAGATCCTATGGTTGAGAAGAAGTCGTTTATCTTGTTAGCTGTGTCAGTGGGATGCAGTGGTGTTTCATTAGGTTTAGTTAGCCTGGAGTTTACCTGGAGAGAGTTTCGGGGGTCAACGCCCCCGCAGCCCGGTCTGTGACCAGGCCTCCTGGTGGATCAGCGCCTGATCAACCAGGCTGTTGCTGCTGGCTGCATGCAAACCAACGTACGAGCCACAGCCCGGCTGATCAGGAACTGACTTTAGGTGCTTGTCCAGTGCCAGCTTGAAGACTGCCAGGGGTCTGTTGGTAATCCCCCTTATGTGTGCTGGGAGGCAGTTGAACAGTCTCGGGCCCCTGACACTTATTGTATGGTCTCTTAACGTGCTAGTGACACCCCTGCTTTTCATTGGGGGGATGGTGCATCGTCTGCCAAGTCTTTTGCTTTCGTAGTGAGTGATTTTCGTGTGCAAGTTCGATACTAGTCCCTCTAGGATTTTCCAGGTGTATAATATCATGTATCTCTCCCTCCTGCGTTCCAGGGAATACAGGTTTAGAAACCTCAAGCGCTCCCAGTAATTGAGGTGTTTTATCTCCGTTATGCGCGCCGTGAAAGTTCTCTGTACATTTTCTAGGTCGGCAATTTCACCTGCCTTGAAAGGTGCTGTTAGAGTGCAGCAATATTCCAGCCTAGATAGAACAAGTGACCTGAAGAGTGTCATCATGGGCTTGGCCTCCCTAGTTTTGAAGGTTCTCATTATCCATCCTGTCATTTTTCTAGCAGATGCGATTGATACAATGTTTATGGTCATTGAAGGTGAGATCCTCCGACATAATCACTCTCCCAGGTCTTTGACGTTGGTGTTTCGCTCTATTTTGTGGCCAGAATTTGTTTGCTAGATTATATGCGGTACACTAGCAGGCAGTAAAAGATTATTAAAAAAACAAGCTGACTGTGGTAAGTTTCTGGCGACTTCTGTGCACCTTCTCTATAGGACTTATCACTTCTTTACAAATTCACCTGGTTTCAAATGACACTTTGCCTTTATCCTCAATATTACTAGGAGCCACTGTATTAACACTATAACACTATGTATAATCAATTTTATCAGGGGTGACTTCTTTCCTCTGACATGAAAAGTTCAATTATTATTATTTTTTTCTCACGGGGACAGAGGCCTATCGATTCCCATTCTGGCACGTAAACTTCTGCTACGCAAGTGCACACTAATTCTCCTTTTTTACTCAGGTATATAAATGTTTTCACGCCAAGATGGTTCCAGGGCTAGAGGATGTATCGTATAGGAATGATGACACAAATTAAAGCTTTCTAGCACGTAAGAGTCGACCGTTGAAAACTCGAGGAAAACCGTGAGCAAACTAGGCACGCTGAACGTGGCCACAATTTATTTTTTCTTTGTTTTTTTTTTTATTTTTTTGCAGTTTGTGCGGTCCCCTAGAATCTGAGGAGAGGTTTTCCAGGATCTTTTTTTTTTCTCCTCTATTGTTCTGTGAATACTTCTGTAGTAGTATAGTTGTTTTGCTTCTTTATTAATTTGGGATGAGAAACTGTGAATAAGTGTTTAATAGGGTTGTCTTTTAGTGAACTCAAGGAGTGCCCAGGAGGTCAACATAGTTTTTGCTTAAGGACCTGATGTTGTAGTTTAAGTACTGAATAGGCTTTTAGCATTGTTTAGGATTAGTGCTGGCTTGTGGATGCTGTGTAATATAAAGGGCCAGTTCTTTCCAAAAGTTTTGATTGGGTGTCCAGATTATGGGAGGTTTAGATCAGGTGTCAAACATGATCAATCATCTTTAGGTTTTAAAATATTGTTATTTATATCTGAGTTGTGTGTTGAGTTCTAGATAATGATATCTGTGTGGTGGGGAAGTTTGGACAAATATATAGCTAGTGTAATTTGGTCATTACAGAGTATAGTCACTAATACAATATTGTAGCTGATGTTGTCCATGGTTGAGCTGGAATGAGCTAAAAGTACAACTAGGTATAAACTAATAATATAAAAATACAAATTAAAAAAAGCACAAGTATGGAAAATTTTCTGGGTGATTACCTGTACATTCCTCAAACATTACATGCATACGAGTAATTCATTGGGAGACAAACAACTATGTTGTTTCCCGTAGTCACCCCTGGTAGACCTGTGAGAAACCTTAACTCCACTTGGTCACTGGCAGGTGGACCCCGCGGACCCTTCACAATTTATCCATATCTTTACGAGACCAGATAAATTGGATAGCACCACAATACCGCATATTAATTAATTGTGGGACTGTAAAGATTATATTAGTTTAACTGATGAAGGGGGGGTTACACTGGATATATCCATCAAGAAAAAACCACTTGTACATAATCCCACACTCTTACCAGATATTCTTTTGGAAAACACATCTGGTCACTTGATGTAGCTGGCTCACCCATAACCTATCCAATTACAATTACCAAATGGCCAGTATCAGTCTATGCTATATCTAGAAGGGTTACTTAACTGTGGGTGATTGATGCTCCTTATTTCCTCATTCACATCACATTTCGATGTCTTATTACACCGACACGGTTCTTATTCCAGCAGGCGAGGCTATACGTTGGTTTGTCCTGGTTTAGAAGTCGTGACTCCAATAAAAACTTCACTCATCCTTGGGACAGGGAACTCGAGATAAACAGACGCTCACTCGGAGAACGCGCGACCTCATTTCACTTCACAACATTTCTCTTAAACTTGGTGTTCATTATCCTGATTATTCTAGCCCACCTACGGTTTAATGTCTCCTAATTTTTATACAATTGAGGCCACTCCATTAAGAATCTGAGCCGAATGAGTGATGATTAAATAATGGGTATTTTTCCCCGAGGACACATTCATGGCGACGCGCCAGTCACCACCCCGGTCCTACAATTATTCATCAATTTTACAACTTTATTTCGGTTGGGTTCCCGTTAATCACGTTTCCCTCACTCTTCACCAAGGAACAGTTCGACAAAACTTCCTATTATGAAGTGAGGCCTATATTAATCCTTAGGCCGCCGTGAACGCCAATCTTCCTGATCCCATGTTTTCACAGCCTCTTCACTGCATTCAAAACACTTCTGCTCACCCCCATGCCCTGTCTCGACCTCTCCCCCACACATCCGCGCAGGCGCCGAGGGAACCGTTGGTTCCATTCCATTTTCAAATACATTTTGACCCAAATCAGCACATTAAACACTTATTATGCATTATAGATTCGGAAATTAAATAATTTCCACAATGTGGCCGGGCGGAAGTCGTTGTTAGACGACTTAAATTGCGTCTTCCTCCAGGAGACGATTCCAGCCCGTTCTAGATTGTGCAGCTGTTTTCCTAGTGGGTCTTACTACAATTTCTTCTTGCATCATTCGGTCAGTGTCTTCAATATCACTCGTGTCACTTTCCCTTAGATTTCCATCTGCACTGGACTGAATACCATTTAATTCTAAGGGAACTAATTTATTAACGGTACGCAAACGAACACCATTTAATTCTAAGGGAACTAATTTATTAACGGTACACAAACTTTCCTGACCACTACACAACACTTTGACGTTCTGACAACCACCTTTGGCATCTTGGTATAATGGTAATACCTTGCCAGAGGCCACAATGTTCGATGTTGGTTCAGTATCAATTAAACAATGTCACCTGGTTGAATGTTCTGTCGGTTTAACTGCCTCTGGCGCACCAAAAAAGTGTTCATCTGAATATGTGTAAGAAGATATTCTTTTACGCCATAACCATTGGACCAATGAGTGTAATTACCTTATTTAACTCTGAACTTTCACTCAACCACGGTCACTTTATTTGCAATCCCATCACTTCAATTGGGATTACCTCTATAGATAGTTACAGCTTCTATCCTTCGTCCATATATAGGTGGAGGGGGAGTTCGGATCTCCACGTCAGGAGTGTCGCTCACGTATGACAGAGGGCGAATTGTTTCTCGATTCTCTACCTCCACCAAACACTGCATGGAATTATCCAAATTAATTATCTTCTGTGTAGAACTACGAAGACATCTTTTTTCGCTGTACCTATCATACTTTTCGTACAATCCTCCCTGCCCAAGGGGTCTGGGGTAATATATTCCAGACACACCCTCGCTGGCGTCAACAAAGACTGTACATTCATCACTCTCTTACTTAATTCCAATCAAGTGTTTGAGCACCCGCCCTACAAATGGTGGCATTATCTGAATCATCAATCTGGACAGGATCTCTAGCTGCAAATTTACTTGGACAGCTGTATGAACTGTTCTGCAGACAAAGTCCTGAACCACTTGCTAGATGAAAGCCCTTGGAGCTGTACAAGTTTAAATAGACATACATACCCTTTCAAAGGAACACCATCTGAAGTACCCTGTGAAAATATTGGCCCACTATAGTCCACTCCGGTACATTAAACTAAGTTTTACCAAACTGCACACGTTCCTTGGGCAATGGTGGAGGACCTGGGTACACGTAGGTCTGGATCACCTGCAACATATTACACACGACTTGATAACCCTTTTTACACTTTGCCGTCCTTGTGGAATCCAGAAGGATTTCCTGAATACAAGTTTTAATGTATCATGTACCCCACCATGCATCACGTATTTGGGGTACATATGAGAATCAAGGTTGTCAGGTGATTGAGTTTCGGGCAGCAAAGATAGGTGTTCTGCATATTTCCGCCAATTCAGCTTTGGTAACCTTCCTCTGCACCTAATTACATCATCCTTAAATACAGCCCCAGTTTTTCTTATGATTGAGCCTTTACAATTTTTCCTTCAATCATTAATTTAATCTCATACCTGTAGGTTTCTTCTTGTACCCTCTGTTGCAGTATTTCAGAGGATGGGGAAAATTATTGAGGGACGTTCATGTTACTTATAAATTTTAAACATAACCTTGTCACGGTTAATCAGCTTGGGTAAGGAAGATACTATTCATATCAATGGCTTAAGGTAGGGGACTACTGACTGGAGCGGTTGCTCACCGTATATTTTCGAAGGAGCAATATGTGCCTTTTGCAACGGCCAGTTAATTTTGTTCTCCAGCCAAACTTGGCCCTTTAAACCACGATTAATGCACTCACAAAAAAATTTTATATGTCAACCTCGAGACAAGAAGTCAAGCAGGTCATTCTCGTCTACCAGGAATGTGATTTACTAGGTTTAACATATGCTGACCCAAAACTTAATTGTTAATTTTTCTCTTGTATTTGATTTTGATTTCAAGGCGACTCCTAGTTTTGTACGGGTACTCAATTTTACGGTTTACTATTACGATCCACTGTTAGGAGACCTCATTTTCTAGCAAAATTTTGGTTTTGGCGCGCGTTTTTGGTGTGCGAGCATGGGTGTTATTATATTAGTGGATAGATTTGACACCCTACATAAATGGCCATTTTAATTCCAAATGAGGTAAGGTTTGGGATTTGTTTTGGGAGCACGCCCTTAGCCTATAGACTAAAAAGAGAGAAATGGCAATATTACATTTTTGGTAAGTGACTGCTCCATGTATAGAATTTTCGTAAGCATCTGACAAATTTTTTGTGGGGTTCTTGGGAGAAAGAGGGTATCGGCCACTGTTAGTTGGAACTCCTTACAGTCGGAATTTGTACTTTGGCTCCTTTCGGGGTCGGAACGTAAGTATTGTTAAATTTCTCAGGTAGGGTTTCATCCCCAAGCACACTTAAGCTTCCTTGTTCTTGATCAACAATTCCTTTATGGTTAAGTGAGGAGCACTAAAAGCCTAGTGGATCGAAGCATTTTGAAAATTTCCGCGCAAGGTATGATCCTCTCTTGGTTAAGTTTATTTGGAAGGCTGTATTATTCGACTTTAACGATAAAAAAAGTCTCTCTCCTGTGTCCCAAGTCAGTCCCAGCACAGATATAATTTAGACACCTCAAACTCCAGGGTTTGTCTTTATTTATTTTGAGCCCTAATATGGAGACGAATTCTGTTCCATTCCCACGGGGCATATTTGGCCCCTTGCATTATTTCATTAACCCCTTCATATTTGACTCATTAGTTCTCTTCCATTAGAACATCACCCCAGGAAATTGTTTTCCAATAAAAATTGTTTACCCTTTACTCACTAAGTGGTCCACCTATGTGACGCTTAAGATGTTGCATTTATCGTTGCCTTGGAAGTACACGGAACGTGACTGGAGGAGAGGGAAGGGTCTTAGCTACCAAACAATACACTCCTGAACAGTGAAAAGTCTTCAGGGGATTTAAGTGTCACTAGGATTCTGGCCATAAGAGCCCTTGTGGCATTCACAGTACAGCCTCTCTTGCACGACCACTTCTCAGGAAAGCTCTTTACTTATGGTCCCGCCCGCGTAAAGGCAGTAATTCTTAACCTGAAGGTTTAATAATTGTCTCCAGAGTTTTTCCGTCCAACGACAGACTGTCATCAAACAAGGTCATTCAACTAGGTAATTTTTATTACTCCTGGCACTACATTTAAACACAATCCTCAGAGATTGGTCTTACGAATCCTTCTTCACTCCCGTGATGTGGCGAATAGTGAATTAACCTGGGTTGCTCGGGAAGGTACCTACCTCTATGAATTTATTATTTAACTGCTCAATAATTATATCATCGTAAGGAAGTTCAACAGTTATGTGTTTGCTCAGTTCGCGGAAGCTGGTGAGCCTTTAATTGTCCATACGCCATCCGGTAATTAGTTGGTAGGGTCCTGGATAGGTTAAGCCTTCTCACGGAAGTCTCACCCGTATTGTCCAGATTTCAAATTTTAACATCCTTCTGGTATTGTTCTGGAGGGAGTTAAAAGGAATCATATGGAGAACTTTTCTTCATTTTTGAAATCGATCCCTATGCTTGTCCAATTCCCAAATTATACACAGGTTCACACTTCATCCCTTATTTAAGAATATTCCACTGGGGTGATATTATTTCATGAGAGGTAAGACACACCGTAACCTGTAATTATGGCATTCTTTCCATCATCATTTCAGTATGAGGAAGCCCCTGTGCATACAGAACAATCGTGACCTCCTGACGGTTCCTTTGTTAGGTGATACTCAGAATTCCTGTGTCTTACCCTTTACAAAGGGTTGAGTGCAAAATTATCTATTGCCCCACAGAATCATTATTTACTCAGAAGGTGCCAAAATTTTACTTACTTGGAAGCCTTTCGCTAGCGTTCAAGACCCTGTTTTGTAGATATTTTCTCTTGGAGCCTATCCACAATTAAGGCACTATTAATACGTTTTCTCTCATTTGCCCAGCTACAGACAGTTACATTAATAGTGTGTGAGTATCCTGGGCCTCTCTTCTTATTCGAGAGAAAAAAGCCAGGAGCAGGATATAAACTTTGTGTCATGCGAGGATCTTCCCATTTGTACTTCATCCCTATTAGGCCAATTACGTTTATGAAGGTACGTATATATTTATCCCTGATCCAGTAGATATATGCTGTTTACAGTTTTCGAATATTTTTTACGCCGTTTATCATTAATCACCACATAAACCACAGGTAAAGCTACCTCGCTAGGCCACATTACCGACCCCATTAGCTGCAATTCTCTACGATTGGCTACTGTTGTGTCCGGGGGTTACTATCCTATCAGTCATTGTTAACCATCATTTCGATTAGGATCCGCCACTTACCATAGATATGTGTATGTCTTCCCTTTTTACACTGATAACAATGGTTCAAGGTTAGCACGGCCAACCCTTACCAGTGTGATTTCCTAGACACCGACACATCTAGGCAAGGTCTTCCAATCTTTCCACTTTAAATCCCATGAATTAATAGGCATTACAGTTTCTTAGTAGAAATGAGTTACCGTTGCAGAAGAGATACAATCTCTTCTTTTTTTCGCACCGGACCTCTTATAAACTGGGCATACCCTTATTGTGGTTACTTACACCTCTTGCTTTGATGTGATGAACCCCACTATTACTGGCCCCCCTGGCACTTGTTATGTGCTACGAACCCCGTTTAGTAGTTGATCTTTATGGTTATTGATATTGGGATATAAATTTTCCTTATTGTGGAACTTGGCCGCCAGAGTGCATGGCGGTCGTAGACGCCATCGGTGGTGGTTATTCCCTAGAGGTAATGGAGTTGGTGGTCTGCAGTTGGGCAACTAGGCTCCTGCAGGCCCGCTTCTTAGTTCTTCCACTGCCGATATTACCCTTGTGATATTGTTAGATTGCCACTTACTGGTTTGTGGTTAATGTCATTCTGATTCATAGCTGCTTCTTAATAGAGGAGAAAGCAAGTGCTGTGGGTGGTCAGCTTGGGGGACGTTGTGGGCGGGAGTGGGGGTGCGTTTTTGGAGGGGTTGATGGGGGAGGGTGGGTGCGGGGTTGGTCAGGCGGATTTTCGTGCCATTATGTGAGTCGTTCGACTGACCGAAGTGGAGACTTGGGAAATCGTTGGGTACGCCTTCTTGTCCTATCGGACGCCACGTGATGTTGTTGAGACATGTGGGTAGGCTGTAGGCGTTTCTTGAGCTGAGCAAAGGTAGTGGCAAAGGTTTAAATTGATTTATTTGGTAACAACTTGCAGCATCACTCCTAATCATTGTAGACATGCTTTAAAGATAGACCAAAACTCCTCCAAATTTCTCCGGATTAATACGCAGACATTGCATCAATTATGGGAAGTTTTGGTTTGTCACAATCTGATTTTACTTACTAGGTGGGTCCAGTGACAACATTGTTTATCTAACTTGCCTATCTCCAATGTTTCAGTTTTGCAGGACACAATGTTGTGTCCTCAACTTCATTTATACTGAATCAGCAGCCGCCCCTTTCAGCGATCATCACTGCACAATTCACCAGTAGATCTCTCCTCTGAGTCCTTATACCCACAATTTTATATGACTACATCTATTGTCTACAGTTCATCTAAGGTGTTTGTAACTTTAGTTCATCAGAGGTTTAACGTTTCTTGTCCCCATTACTCCATACACTTTTATGCATTTAGGAACCATGACCCTTTCGAGCATGTAGTGATGCGCTTATTTGCTTTGGCCCTCCATTGATTGCCAGCCCCGCACTAACTTCCATTCTGAGACCCCAGCCCATGGGTAGGGGAATATAATTCACGCATATTATACATACACGTATCGTGGACTCATTCGGGTGATTATATTCTTGCACTCTTTACTCTTGTATAAATCCTATGCCACCCATGTTTACTGAGAGTTTAGATTTACCTGGAGAGAGTTCCGGGGATCAACGCCACCGCAGCCCGGTCTGTGAACTAGGCCTCCCTGGTGGATCAGAGCCTGGATCAACCAGGCTTTGCTGACTAGACTGCACGAAACAACGTTACCGAGGCCACAGCCCGGCTGGTCAGGAACCGACTTTAGGTGCTTGTCCAGTGCCAGCTTGAAGAGTGCCAGGGGTCTGTTGGTAATCCCCCTTATGTATGCTGGGAGGCAAGTTGAACAGTTCTCCGGGCCCCCCCCTCATGACACTATTGTTATGTGCTTAGTAATTAATTGGGCTAATTATTCATCCACCACACGACGATTAAATTTGTGTACCCTATACCCACTTTCTTCAATCAGTCACTTAATTATTAAGTAATTAATTCAATTAATTTTTCACTGATTGCATCCGGTACAGGAAGGACCAGCGGGCAGATATGGAAAATTTTATAGGGGTGATTACTTATACATACCTCAACATTACATGCATACGAGTAATCTCCTTGGGAGACAACAACTATATTGTTTACCGTAGTCACCCGTGTAGACATGTGAGAAAACTTAACCATCTCTGGTCACTGCAGGCGGCCCCTCGACCCTCACAATCTTATCCATATCTATCCGAGACCAGTATAAATTGGGTAGCACCCTCAAGTATGGCGCTACTAATTAATTGTGGTGGCCCGGGGGCCTGGTGGCTAAAGCTCCCGCTTCACACACGGAGGGCCCGGGTTCGATTCCCGGCGGGTGGAAACATTCCGACACGTTTCCTTACACCTGTTGTCCTGTTCACCTAGCAGCAAATAGGTACCTGGGTGTTAGTCGACTGGTGTGGGTCGCATCCTGGGGGACAAGATTAAGGACCCCAATGGAAATAAGTTAGACAATCCTCGATGACGCACTGACTTTCTTGGGTTATCCTGGGTGGCTAACCCTCCGGGGTTAAAAATCCGAACGAAATCTTATCTTATCTTAGTTTAACTGAATGAAGGGGGGGGTAGGTTACACATGGATATATCCATCAAGGAAAAACACTTGTACATAATCCCACCACTTACCAGACTTAAAGGAAAATCCCAAATTATTGCCAGTTGGGTAGGTCCTGTGCCCCTCCCCCGGAATATCTGGGTGCATGGTTTACGTTTCCTAAACATCGAAGTGTACCTACCCCCTAAACGTAGGTGTTACAAATGCCAGCACTATGGACATGTTGCAGTAGACTGTGGAATACTACATTCTTGGTGTGGTAAGTGTGCTGGGAAACATTCCACTAGAGAATGCACAGTAGGCCCTGACAGCCAAAAATTTAAGTGTATTAACTGTAAAGAAGTTGGGGTTACAGTTTCCCACAAGGACTGCAGTCAGAACCCAAACAACCTTCGATGTAAACCTGATAACAGTCCTTTGATGGTAACTGAGGATGGGGCCATCCAGTCTACCACAGCCAGATCTCAGACTGAACCTCTGCAAAGTGTGCAAGAACCCCACCTCACTGCAAAGGATTCTGGTGATACCAGAATGCCATCACACACACCAGCTGTGGAGGAGCTAGCCATCCCTGCTAGCACATATGGAACTACTGGTCTGCCACTATAGATACCTATGGCTACACCTGAATATGGGGATGAGTTTGTCATTTCTCCCAAGACACACAACTACAACAGTCAGACGGACACCACACAGGTAACCTCCCTGGAAATTAGAGATGAGTCAGATGCACAGGACCTACCTGCAATGAATGATGAAACAGAGAACACTAATGTAACCATGTTACCTGTTAAGGTGATAGGTGTTAAAGAAAGCACTAACCCAGAAGTGCCATCCTCCGGAGAGGCATTGGATTCGCCTGACCTTCCTCATATTATAACAACTTTCCAGAAAAAAATTGAGCATCTTGAACAGATCCTGACAAGGGTTTAATAAATATATGTTTAAACAGGATGATGCTTTGAGCATGGTGATGAGTC
>NC_069494.1:7257378-7295264 GCF_026875155.1 Cherax quadricarinatus
ACAAAAGGGGAGGGAGACACGGCGAAAATGAAGAAAAATTAAAGAAAAGAACCTTTAGGACAAATGCAGAACTAAAGCCTTAAAAATCGAAAGAACCATATTTCTCTATCAACAAACGACTTCGACCGCCCATTTGGGAATTATTTAAATGATTATCCAAGATAAGTTGGTTGATTGGCTCAATGTATTAAATGGAATGGAACCAACGGTTCCCTCGGGCCGGTCAGATGTTGGGGAAGGAGAGACAATGGATGGGGGTGAGCAATTTTCTGAATGCCTGAAGAGGCTGTGAAACAGGGGAATGAAATGGCTTCACGGCGGCCTAAGGATTAATAGGCCCTTTAATGGAAGTGTGAACTGCCTTCTGAATGAGGACGTAGAAGGACATCCGAAAAGTTTAAATGAGTGAATAATTGTAGACGTGGTGACTGGCGCGGCATGGAATTGCCGGGAAAAAACGTTTATAATACACTCATCCTATTCTAAAATTGGTCCAATGTGTATAATAATTGATAGACATTAAAACCTAGGTGGCCCTAAGAGTAATAGTGATAATAACACCAAGTAAGAGAATGTGTGAATGAAATGAGTCCAGTTCTCAGAATGGAGTCTGTTTATCTCGATTCTGTCCCAAGATGTGAAGTTTTATGGAAGCTTCACAAGGGACAAACCAACGGACCCGTCTGCTGGAATAAGAACTCGGAAGTAAGCGATCGAAATTTTTGATTGAGGAAAAAGAGCATATCACCACAGTAAGTAACCCTTCTAGTTATAGCAGACTGATACTGGCCATTTGGTAAGTTGTATTGATGTTATGGTGACCCATCTACATCAAGGGCCACCAAGATATCTGGTAAGTGGTGGGATGTAACGTTGCTGGATGGATTATCCAAGAACCCCCCCCTTCATCAGTTAACCAAATCTTTCATTCGTCAAATTATAATAGTGTTACTTGGGTGCTATCCATTTTATGTCTGTAAAGATAGGAGGATAAGATTTAGGTGAGGGCCATCGGACCAAAGGGAAAGTTTTCAAGCCTACCAGGGGTGACTCGGAAACAACATATGTTTTCCCAATGATATCCTATGCTGAAATGAGGTGGTATGAAAAATTCACCTGGGAATTCAACCTTGGCATTTTAATTTTTTTTTATTATTAGTTTATACTATGCTTTTACAGCCCCCAAAAGGGGAAAATCACTTCAAATGTATTGGGAACTATACTCTGTATGACCAAATTACTCCTAATACTGGTCCAACTTCCCCACTACAGATATCAGTACTAGAACTCAACACAGAGGATATAATACATAATTAACCTGAAGAATGATGATCATGTTGACCTGATCTAACCCATAATCTCACCAAATCAAAACCTATTGGAAGTATGCCTTATCCCATCACAAGGGGGTTCAAACAACTAAAAGTTAATAAGTTCACCCAGGCTTTAACTGCCTCAGCACACATAGGGGATTACCAGGACTCCTGGCACTAAAGACACCCTATTAAACACTATCTCAGTTCTCCCAAGTAAAAGAAGCACAAATTATACTCCAGAAGTTCAACACTAGAGGAGATATAAAAAAACCTGGAAACCTCTCTCAATCTAGGGCCACAACGAAAAAACCAAGATATTGTCCTACTAAAACCTATGAAAACACCACTGCATCCCATGACCAGCTAACAAGATAAACGACTTTTCTCAACCATAGGATTAATCTCCCAATAAATCCCATGTACCAATGCCCTGCTGGGGATACCTAGAGGGGAATTTCCCAAATTCCTTCTATCTTGAACCAACTGACCCCCGGAAGTCACCGAGATTATAAAGTCACTTAAAAAATAGCTCAGAGAACTGTCTCATGTCCCACCATTATTGTACAAGCGAGCGGCCCATGTCTTTCGCATGCTATTTCATTCTTTTTTAACAAGTCACTAGAAACTAGCACCTTCCCGAAACTACTCAAGATGGCAAGGGTTACACCAATACATAAAGGTGGTGACCCTACAGATTTAAACAACTATAGCCAATATCAAAGTTCCATTGCTATCCAAAATCTTTGAGAAACTCGTGCACAGGAGACTATATTCATTTGCAAAAGCACAAAACATACTCAACCCTGCCAATTTGGATTCAGGAAAAATAAAAGCACTAATGATGCAATCATAAAAATGCTAGATCTGCTTTACACAGCATTGGAAAATAAGGAATATCCAATAGGAATTTTCATCGACCTTAGAAAAAGCTTTTTACACAGTAGGACTATGGCATCCTACTCAACAAACTTGACCGTTATGTAAAAGAGGCATGCGCTTGCATATTTCAAATCTTACCTTACTAATGGTATCAGTATGTCACCATTAAAGACACAACATCAACAACATGGCCACTTGATACTGGAGTTCTGCAGGGAAGTATCCTTAGTCCCCTACTCTTCCTCATATACATCAATGATCTTCCAAACGTATCCATCACCTGAACCCATTCTCTTTGCTGACGACACGACTTATGTCATCTCTCACCCTAATCTTGCCACCCTCAACACCATTGTTAATGAGAAACTGGTCAAAATATCGACTTGGATGACAGCCAATAAACTTACACTTAACACTGACAAAACCTACTATATTATGTTTGGAGCAGAGCAGGAGTTGCGCAAATTAACATTAAAATCGACAACACTCTAATTGCTAGACATAATGAGGGCAAATTCTTAGGCCTATACCTCGACAACAACCTGAATTTCAGCACCCATATCCAACACATAACCGAAAAAGTATCCAAAACGGTTGAGATCCTCTCCAAGACATGATACTACGTGCCGCAAAATGCCCTTCTCACACTATACCATTCACTTACTTATCCATACTTCACCTATGCTATTTGTGCTTGGCGATCAACTGCAGCAACACACCTAAAGCAAATAATAACCCAATAAAAAGCCACAGTAAGAATAATCACTGAATCCCATCCATGGCAAACCCCCCCCACTCTTCATAGATCTAAACTTACTACTGTGCAATCTACATCTACAGGACCTTAAATTCCAATATTAACCTTGACCTAAAACGCTTTTTTGATAGTTGTGACAGAACCCACAGGCATAAAAACCAGACACTAACATCTCTATGACATTCCCCATGTCCGACTAAACCATTACAAAAATTCAATGTATGTCAAAGGCCCTAAAATCTGGAACACCCTACCTGAAAACTCTAGAACGCAGACACATTCATCACCTTAAAAACTACCATTAGAAAACATCTTATCTCCCTGATACACCCCGTCAACTAACTACACGAATACCACTTGGTGGTTCACACTTACACTCACTCACCCATTTGACCATAAACAGATATATCAACTCAATCATAAATAATGAATCCTAACTAGTAATAAGTTGGCCTGTGATACTCCAATACTGAAACTATGTACTGTGCCAAAAACAAAAGCATTCACATTGCTAAGCTCACAAACTAGTATTTAGTCACTTAGCCATAATAACAACTTACCTCATAATTTGTAATATTTTAAATTTAAGAATTAAGCTAAGTCTGCCCGAAATACCTAGCCATGCTAGGTGTTCTGGTGGTACACTCTGTAATTATTATTTTACTACATGTAAACCACACAATAACCAAATTCTGTAAACTCAGGATATTTTAATCCTTATGGAGAATAAACTTTGAATTTGAATTTGAATTTGAATAAATTAAGCTGTAAAACACTTCAGTGACTCTTGAACATTATCACAAGGTTATTTTGTCTGGAGGAAATAAGACTAGGTCTAAAAGAATTAATTATGCAGTTGCAGTACCAGTCAACTAACTCATTTTAAAGAGCAACACATAAAAACACTGAGTATATCCTGAACAACGTTTCACAAAGGTGAAAATAATATATACCGAATGTTAAATATTCCAAATTTCATTTTTGATAATAAAGGTTGCATAGGTGCATTCAATTAGCAGTAATCAGAAATAATGATTCTCCCCGGTAAGAAGAATAAGTACCCCCTAAGGGTAGCCCAGTTAATAAGAAACCAGTCAAGAAAAGAGAGATTGTCTCTTCTGCAAGGGTACTCACTTTTCCAAGAATTTTAATGCATACAATTCATGGAATGATAAAGTTGAAAGATTGGAAGAACTTGACAGATGTATCAGATGTTTAGGTAATCACAATGTAAAGGGTTGTCATGCCAAATTAAACAACTGTTATCAATGTCACAAAGGAAGACACCATATAGTCATGTGTAAGGGTCTACATGAATATGTTGATAATATGATAATGTTGACAATCCTGAGCACAACAGTAGCTAATGTAAAAATTGCTGCTAATATTAATAATGATGGTTTTGCTGAAGAAGCCTTACCTATGTTACAGGTAAAAATTGATGATAAAAGGCATAAATAAAAAAATGTAACTGCATTAGTGGACCAGGGATCCCAGCGTACTTTCATAAAATGTAAATGTCTTGATGGAATGAAAGTACAGATGGGAGATCCCACAACTTTAAAATTATCTGGTTTTCTCTCAGATAAAAGGGCTAAATTGTATGACACTGTTTATGTAACTGTCAGGTTTTGCAATGAGAAAAAACGTGTTTATGCAGTAATTGTAGATAGACTTCCAGAGAAAATATCTACAGTAGGACTCAGTAAAGCTACAGAGAGACTTTCACATAAAGTAAATTTAGCACCTTCTGGTGTAAGTGATGATTCTGTAGGCCTCATGTCCAGAAACCTCATGTCCAGAAACCTCATGTACAGAAACTTCATGTTCAGAAACCTCATGTCCAGAAACTACATATCCAAAAACCTAATGTCCAGAAACTTCTTGTCTGGAAACTTCTTGTCCAGAAACCTCATGTCCAGACACCTCATGTCCAGAAACTTCAAGACCAGAAACCTCATATCCAGAAACCTCATGTCCAGAAACCTCATGTCCACAAACTTCATGTCCAGAAACCTAGTGTCCAGAAACTTCATGTCCAGAAACCTCATATCCAGAAACCTCAGGTCCAGAAACCTCATGTCCAAAAACTTCATGTCCAGAAACCTAATGTCCAGAAACTTCATGACCAGAAACTTCATGTCCAGAAACCTCATGTCCAGAAACTTCATGCCCAGAAACTCACGTCCAGAAACTTCATGTTCAGAAACTTCATGTCCAGAAACTTCATGTTCAGAAACCTCAAGTCCAGAAACTTCATGTCCAGAAACCTCAAGTCCAGAAACCTCATGTCCAGAAACCTCATGTCCACAAACTTCATGCCCAGAAACTCACGTCCAGAAACTTCATGTTCAGAAACTTCATGTCCAGAAACTTCATGTTCAGAAACCTCATGTCCAGAAACTTCATGTCCAGAAACCTCATGTCGAGAAGCCTCATGTCCAGAAACATCATGTCCAGAAACATCATTCCCAGAAATTTCATGTCCAGAAACCTCAAGTCCAGAAACCTCATGTCCAGAAACTGCATGTATAAAAACCTAATGTCCAGAGACTTCTTGTCTGGAAACTTCTTGTCCAGAAACCCCATGCCTCGAAAACTCATGCCCAGAAAACACATTTCCAGAAACCTCATGTCCAGAAACCTAATGTCCAGAAACCTCATGTCCACAAACTTCATGTCCAGAAACCTCATGTCCACAAACTTCATGCCCAGAAACTCATGTCCAGAAACTTCATGTCCAGAAACTTCATGTCCAGAAATTTCATGTCCAGAAACCTCATGTCCAGAAACTTCATGACCAGAAACCTCATGTCGAGAAACCTCATGTCCAGAAACATCTTGACCACAAATTTCATGTCCAGAAACATCATACCCAGAAATTTCATGTCCAGAAACCTCAAGTCAAGAAACCTCATGTTCAGAAACCTCATGTCCAGAAACTTCAAGTCCAGAAACCTCATGTCCAGAAACTGCATGTCCAGAATCCCCATGTCCCGAAACTTCATGCCCAGAAACCTCACGTCCAGAAACCTCATGTCCAGAAACTTCAAGTCCAGAAACCTCATATCCAGAAACCTCAAGTCCAGAAACCTCAAGTCCAGAAACCTCATGTCCACAAACTTCATGTCCAGAAACTTCATGTCCTGAAACCTCATGTCCAGAAACTTCATGTCCAAAAACCTCATGTCTAGAAACCTCATGTCCAGAAGCCTCATGTCCAGATACTTCATGTCCAGAAACTCATGTCCAGAAACTTCATGTCCAGAAACTTCATGTCCAGAAATTTCATGTCCAGAAACCTCATGTCCAGAAACTTCATGACCAGAAACCTCATGTCGGGAAACCTCATGTCCAGAAACATCTTGACCACAAATTTCATGTCCAGAAACATCATACCCAGAAATTTCATGTCCAGAAACCTCAAGTCAAGAAACCTCATGTTCAGAAACCTCATGTCCAGAAACTTCAAGTCAAGAAACCTCATGTCCAGAAACTGCATGTCCAGAATCCCCATGTCCCGAAACTTCATGCCCAG
Source organism: Cherax quadricarinatus (assembly GCF_026875155.1). NCBI lineage: Eukaryota > Metazoa > Arthropoda > Malacostraca > Decapoda > Parastacidae > Cherax > Cherax quadricarinatus. The sequence goes on from NC_069494.1 coordinate 7,263,869, forward strand.
AAACCTCACGTCCAGAAACCTCATGTCCAGAAACTTAAAGTCCAGAAACCTCATATCCAGAAACCTCAAGTCCAGAAACCTCAAGTCCAGAAACCTCATGTCCACAAACTTCATGTCCAGAAACTTCATGTCCTGAAACCTCATGTCCAGAAACTTCATGTCCAAAAACCTCATGTCTAGAAACCTCATGTCCAGAAGCCTCATGTCCAGATACTTCATGTCCAGAAACTTTTCCAGAAACCTCATGTCCAGGAACTTCATGTCCAGAAACCTCATGTCCAGAAACTTCATGTCCAGAAACCTCATGTCGAGAAACCTCATGTCGAGAAGCCTCATGTCCAGAAACTTCATGTCCAAAAACCTCATGCTCAGAAACTTCATGCCCAGAAATCCCATGTCCCGAAACCTCATGTTCAGAAACTTCGTGTCCAGAAACCTCATGTCCAGAAGCCTCATGTCCAGGAACCTCATGTCCAGAAACCTCGTGTCCAGAAGCATTATGTTCAGAAACCTCATGTCCAGAAGCTTCATGTCCAGAAGCCTCATGTCCTAAATTCTCATTTCCAGAAACTTCATGTCCAGAAACCACATGTTCAGAAACTTCATGTCCAGAAACTTCATATCCAGTAACGTCATGTCCAGAAACTTCATGTCCAGAATCCTAATCTCCGCAAACTTCATGTCTAGAATTTTTTTGTCCAGAAACCTCATGTCCATAAACCTCATGTCCAGATACCTCACGTCCAGAAACCTCATGTCCAGAAATCTAATGTCCAGAAACCTCATATCTAGAAACCACATGTCCAGAAACCTCATGTCCAGAAACCTCATGTCCAGAAACATCTAGTCCAGAAACCTCGTGCAAATCCTACATGTTCAGAAACCTCATGTACAGAAACCTCTTGTCCAGAAACCCCATGTTCAAATCCTACATGTCCAGAAACCTCATGCTCAGAAACTTCATGTCCAAAAATCCCAAGTCCCGAAACCTCATGTTCAGAAACTTCGTGTCCAGAAACCTCATGTCCAGAAGCCTCATGTCCAGGAACCTCATGTCCAGAAACCTCGTGTCCAGAAACATCATGTTCAGAAACCTCATGTCCAGAAGCATCATGTCCAGATGCCTCATGTCCAAAAACCTCATTTCCAGAAACTTCATGTCCAGAAACCACATGTTCAGAAACCTCATGTCCAGAAACTTCATATCCAGTAACGTCATGTCCAGAAACTTCATGTCCAGAAACCTAATCTCCGCAAACTTGATGTCTAGAAATTTTTTGTCCAGAAACCTCATGTCCATAAACCTCATGTCCAGATACCTCATGTCAAGAAACCTCATGTCCAGAAATCTAATGTCCAGAAACATCTAGTCCAGAAACCTCATGTGCAAGTCCCACATGTTCAGAAACCTCTTGTCCAGAAACCTCATGTGCAAATCCCACATGTTCAGACACCACATGTACAGAAACCTCATGTCAAGAAACCTCATGTCCAGAAATCTCATGTCCCGAAACCTCTTGTCATGAACCCTCATGTACACAAACCACATGTCCAGAAACCTCATGTCCAGAAACCTCATGCCCAGAAGCCTCATGTCAAGAAACTTCTTGTCCAGAAACCTTATGTCCAGAAATCTCATGTCCAGAAATCTCATGTCCCGAAACCTCTTGTCATGAACCCTCATGTACACAAACCACATGTCCAGAAACCTCATGTCCAGAAACCTCATGCCCAGAAGCCTCATGTCAAGAAACTTCTTGTCCAGAAACCTTATGTCCAGAAATCTCATGTCCAGAAACCTCATGTACAAAACCCATATGTCCAGAAGCCTCATGTCCAGAAACCTCATGTCCATAGACCACTTGTCCAGAAACCTCATGTCCAGAAACCTCATGTAGAAAGCCCATATGTCCAGAAACCTAATGTCAAGAAACCACTTGTCCAGAAACCTCATGTGCAAAACCCACATGTCCAGAAACCTCATGTCCAGAAACCTCAAGTCCAGAAACCTCATGTCCACAAGCTTCATGTCCAGAAACCTAATGAGACCTGGAGAGACCTGGAGAGAGTTTCGGGGGTCAATGCCCCCGCGGCCCGGTCTGTGACCAGGCCTCCTGGTGGATCAGCGCCTGATCAACCAGGCTGTTGCTGCTGGCTGCACGCAAACCAACGTACGAGCCACAGCCCAGCTGATCAGGAACTGACTTTAGGTGCTTGTCCAGTGCCAGCTTGAAGACTGCCAGGGGTCTGTTGGTAATCCCCCTTATGTGTGCTGGGAGGCAGTTGAACAGTCTCCGGCCCCTGACACTTATTGTATGGTCTCTTAACGTGCTAGTGACACCCCTGCTTTTCATTGGGGGGATGGTGCATCGTCTGCCAAGTCTTTTGCTTTCGTAGTGAGTGATTTTCGTGTGCAAGTTCGGTACTAGTCCCTCTAGGATTTTCCAGGTGTATATAATCATGTATCTCTCCCTCCTGCGTTCCAGGGAATACAGGTTTAGAAACCTCAAGCGCTCCCAGTAATTGAGGTGTTTTATCTCCGTTATGCGCGCCGTGAAAGTTCTCTGTACATTTTCTAGGTCGGCAATTTCACCTGCCTTGAAAGGTGCTGTTAGAGTGCAGCAATATTCCAGCCTAGATAGAACAAGTGACCTGAAGAGTGCCATCATGGGCTTGGCCTCCCTAGTTTTGAAGGTTCTCATTATCCATCCTGTCATTTTTCTAGCAGATGCGATTGATACAATGTTATGGTCCTTGAAGGTGAGATCCTCCGACATAATCATCCCAGGTCTTTGACGTTGGTGTTTCGCTCTATTTTGTGGCCAGAATTTGTTTTGTACTCTGATGAAGATTTAATTTCCTCATGTTTACCATATCTGAGTAATTGAAATTTCTCATCGTTGAACTTCATATTGTTTTCTACGGCCCACTGAAAGATTTGGTTGATGTCCGCCTGGAGCCTTGCAGTGTCTGCAATGGAAGACACTGTCATGCAGATTCGGGTGTCATCTGCAAAGGAAGACACGGTGCTGTGGCTGACATCCTTGTCTATGTCGGATATGAGGATGAGGAACAAGATGGGAGCTAGTACTGTGCCTTGTGGAACAGAGCTTTTTCACCGTAGCTGCCTCGGACTTACTCTGTTGACGACTACTCTCTGTGTTCTGTTAGTGAGGAAATTATAGATCCATCGACCGACTTTTCCTGTTATTCCTTTAGCGCGCATTTTGTGCGCTATTACGCTATGGTCACACTTGTCGAAGGCTTTTGCAAAGTCTGTATATATTACATCTGCATTCTTTTTGTCTTCTAGTGCATTTAGGACCTTGTCGTAGTGATCCAGTAGTTGAGACAGGACAGGAGCGACCTGTTTCTAAACCCATGTTGCCCTGGGTTGTGTAACTGATGGGTTTCTAGATGGGTGGTGATCTTGCTTCTTAGGACCTTTCAAGATTTTTTATGATATGGGATGTTAGTGCTATTGGTCTGTAGTTCTTTGCTGTTGCTTTACTCTGCCCCTTTGTGGAGTGGGGCTATGTCTGTTGTTTTTAGTAACTGAGGGACGACCCCCGTTCCATGCTCCCTCTCCATAGGATGGAAAAGGCTCGTGATAGGGGCTTCTTGCAGTTCTTGATGAACACAGAGTTCCATGAGTCTGGCCCTGGGGCAGAGTGCATGGGCATGTCATTTATCGCCTGTTCGAAGTCATTTGGCGTCAGGATAACATCAGATAGGCTTGTGTTAATCAAATTTTGTGGCTCTCTCATAAAAAATTCATTTTGATCTTCGACTCTCAGTCTGGTTAGCGGCTTGCTAAAAAACTGAGTCATATTGGGACTTGAGTAGCTCACTCATTTCCTTGCTGTCATCTGTGTAGGACCCATCTTGTTTAAGTAGGGGCCCAATACTGGGCGTTGTTCTCGATTTTGATTTGGCATAGGAGAAGAAATACTTTGGGTTTCTTTCGATTTCATTTATAGCTTTTAGTTCTCCCGCGATTCCTGACTCTAAAGGATTCTTTTAGCTTAAGTTCGATGCTTGCTATTTCTCTGACCAGTGTCTCCCTGCGCATTTCAGATATATTGACCTCTTTTAGCCGCTCTGTTATTCTTTTCCGTCGCCTGTAAAGGGGCGCCTGTCTCTTTCTATTTTACATCTACTCCTCCTTTTTCTTAGAGGAATAAGCCTTGTGCATACATCGAGTGCCACCGAGTTAATCTGTTCTAGGCATAAGTTTGGGTCTGTGTTTGCTTAGTATATCTTCCCAGCTTATATCGGTTAGGACTTGGTTTACTTGGTCCCACTTTATGTTTTTGTTATTGAAGTTGAATTTGGTGAATGCTCCCTCGTGACTAGTCTCATTTTGTCGGTCTGGGGCTCCTCGCATACATGTCTGAACCTCAATTATGTTGTGATTGAGTATATTGTTTTTGATATGGTGACATTTCTTATCACATCATCATTGTTAGTGAATATGAGGTCTAGTGTATCTCCAGTCTAGTAGGCTCTATTATTGCTGGTTTAAATTGAATTTTGTGCAGAGATTTAAAAGCTCGTGTGAGTGTGAGTTTTCATCAGAGCTGCCTCCTGGTGTTTTACTGCAACAATATTATTTGCTATATTCCTCCATTTAGGTGCCTTAAGTTGAAATCCCCCAGGAGCAAGATGTTGGGTGCAGGAGCTGGAAGATTTTCCAGACAGTGGTCAATTTTTAACAGCTGTTCCTGAATTGCTGGGATGTTGCATCCGGAGGCTTGTAGACTACCACAATGACTAGGTTTTGGTTCTCGACTTTACTGCTAAAACTTCCACTACGTCATTTGAGGCATTAACCAGTTCTGTGCAAACAAGTGACTCTGCAATGTACAGGCCAACCCCCCCCCTTTTGCCTGTTCACTCTGTCACATCTGTATAGGTTGTAACCTGGGATCCATATTTCATTGTCCAAGTGATCCTTTATGTGGGTCTCAGTGAAAGCCGCAAACATTGCCTTTGCCTCTGCAAGCAGTCCACGGATGAAAGGTATTTTGTTGTTTGTTGCTGGCTTTAGACCCTGTATATTTGCAAAGAAGAATGTTATCGGACTGGTGGTATTGTTGGTACTGGGGGGGATTTTTTTTCCGGCATTAGTATCTGTATCTGTTGGTTTGGAGTGGAGGCCATCGACTGTGGTTCCACTCCAGGAATGACTGAATTGGTGTACGATTTCTGCCATTTCCTGCCAGTTTTTTTTCCTTCCTGGCACTAAAAAACCTCTCCCTCTTGAGTGGCTGTGGCTACCCAGGTTTTCCCATGGCCTGGATGTTTGTATCTTTTTGTCCCTTTAGATGGTATGCCTGGCAATTTAAGTTATAGCACAGTCTTTCCTGTACTGAAGAGGTACACATTTCAGGGTGAAAAGCTTACAGGAAGGGAGTTTGCATTTTCCTGTTGTCATATGGGCATGGCATTTTCTAGGGTGGTCATAGTTGCACGTCCCATCTGTTTTTCCAGATTTCCCATGCAGCAGATACCAAGTGCATAGTATGTGCACAGGCTTGGTTTCCGCTTGCCTTGGGTTTCTGTGACTGTATTCCCTGTTGGTGCATGTTTCCCTGTCTTACTTCTATCCTCCCTAGCACCAACAATGGAGCTCCACAGTTGTTTTTGTAATTTATCCTCACTATTGCTATTGGAGTCCTCTTGTTTGCTATTTCCTGCGGAATTTCTAGTTTGCAATATTGGTTTTATCTTATCTTTGACTACACTTGTTTCCCTACTATGGCTCCTGTCCCCTATGAGGTCATTTATATGTATTCCTTCCTGCGTATAATTCCCGACTACCTGGACAAAATCTCCAGCTTCACCATTACTGTCTCCCAGGACAGTATCTCCAGCTTCACCATTTCTGTCTCCCAGGACAGCACCTCCAGCTTCACCATTACTGTCTCCCAGGACAGCACCTCCAGCTTTACTATACTGTCTCCCAGGACATCACCTCCAGCCTTACAGTTTGTGACTACATGGCCAGTATCAAGGGCAGTACCATTCAGCCCAGACTTTTTATGTTCCATCTGTTGTAGAAAGCTTCCAGGTTTTCTATGAAAGCAGCTTTGATGTTGTCCTCTTTTATACCCTTGTGATTTTAGTCCACAGATTTTCCTCAATTTGGGCATACCCAGAAACACTTCTCTGTTTTAATACTGCTTGTAGCTAGTTCTGGGATATCTGCACAAGGAGCGTGACACCAATTTCCACAAAAATGACAGTTTATCCATGTGGAAGCCCGTTTGTTTGACTGACCACAGATTACACACAGCTTCATAATGATTTGAATGGTTGATTTACTGCAATTCTACTAGCAACCTCTTGAATATTATATTAATAACCTTAAATGAAGCTCTAGCTATTTGTATTTCTGTTTCTAACTCTTTTTGTATGTTGGACAGCTTACCGTCACGTTCCTGATTTTTAATGTTTGAGTTTATAAGGGCGCCTACAACCCATCCGTTTACAGTCTGCTTTATTGTCCAACGAAACTGTTTGAAACCAGTCCCGGGTTCGGACCAGTCAAGGGTTCGGACCAGTCAAGGGTCCGGACCAGTCGATCTGCTCTGATCAGTGGGTCACTTATTTAAAACATACTGGTCGGTGATTTGAGCTAACACATGAAGGATCTACTGGAAATATCTACCCGAGTAATATGTGATTTGACTGATACAACAGTATAACTTGCGTGTTGAAGAGCCGGTGATATCTGCAGCTCCTACAATGACGAACGGTCACCTCCTTGTTTATCAATCGCTGTTTCGGGTTTTCTTTTTTTTTTTTCCCGCCCTCCCCCAAACAATAAAATGCTTTTAAATATCACTATAGTTACTGGGCAAATTTTTGGGGGAAGGGGCTTTTTCTTTTAAATAATAATTGCCTCTCTTGGGGTATTAAATTTCGCCGCTGGTAAAATAAAAGGTTTTATGAAATTCACATAACGTCTCGTTTTTCAAGAAAGAAACTAAAGAAAGTCACTCCACTCCACTAAGTCCATTATAATACTGGGTTTGTTGCCCACTAAAAACACTGTATTCTGCATTTACTGGGGATCACTAGATTAATGGGTACATAAACAGGCCGTAAAATATTTAAAAAAAAAGCTGACCTGTGGGGAAGTTTTTTTGGCGAAATTCTGGCACCTCCTCTATATCCAAACACTTTATTTAAAAAAATTACCTTTTTTTAAAAAGACACTTTTGCCTTTATCATCAATATAAAAGGAAGCCCCCCTGTAGTAACACTATAAACTATGTGGAAATCCCAAAATTATCAGGGAACTTTTTTCCTCCTTTAAAGAAAAAATTTAATTATTATTATTTTTTTTCCACACGGGACAGGCCTTTATTCCCCTCTGGGAGTAAAAATCGCTACGCAGTGCCAAAAATTCTCCTTTTTTGGGCTCAGTATATTAAAGTTTTTCCCCCCCAAGATTGGGGTTTCCCGGGGCTAGAGGGATGTATCGTTTTTGGGTTGATGACACAAATTAAAAATTCTGCACGTAAAGCGACCGTAAAACACGAGAAAAACCCGGGGGCACACCCAGGCACGCCCGAAAGCTGGCGTTTTGAGCAGAAACTTCATGTCCAGAAACTTCATTTCCAGAAAAATTCATGACCAGAAAAACCTTTAAGTCCCAAAAACCTTTAAGTCCCAAAAATCATGCCAGAAAAACCCCAGCCAGAAAAAATCTGGGTCAAAACCTGTGTCCAGAAACCTCAATGTCCCCGAAACCTTTATGTAAAGAAACTTTTTTGGCCAGAAAAACCTTTTCCCAAAAACCCCATTTTCCCAAAAAACCTTTAAAGTCAAGAAACTTCTTGTTGGGTTGCAGGGGTCGAGTCTTAGCTCCTTTGGGCCCCCTCTTCACCGGTTTCTTTTTTCCCCCGGTCCAGTGTTGGGGCCCCCCCGCCCGTTCACAATCTCATAAACGACATAGATGAGGGCATAAAAAAGCGAAAATCGGCAAGTTTTCCCAGACACCCCAAAAAAAGCCCCTCGAATTCATTCTGACAGGGGGCAATTTGAGCACCCCCAGGAAGATTTGAATAGACTGATGCAGTGGTCGGAAAAAGTGGCAGATTTGGGGGAGTTTAATATAGACAAATGCAAAGTTTTTAAAAAGTTGGGGCAGGACAATAAAAACCCTTTCCACCCTATAAACTAAATAAAATTTTAAAATTTTTAATAATACGGATTGCGAAAAAGATTTAGGAGTTTGGTTTTGGGAGTAATCTGAAAACCCAAAGACAACCCCTGCATAAGTGTTCGCAATAAAGCAAAAGAATCCTTGGGTTCATATCAAGAAGCAAAATAATAGGAGGCCCCAGGTTGTTCTTTAAACTATACATCCTTGGTTAGGCCTCATTTAGATTTTTGCCCGCACATTTTTTGGGCACCGTATTAAAAGAATGGATATAAATTCTCTGGAAAAAGTACAAAGGGGAATGACAAAATGATCCCCGGGATAAAAAACCTTCCCCATGAGGATGACTAAGGGCCCCGAAACTGCACCTCTAGAAGAGTAGAATTAGGGGGGATAAAGATTGAGGTGTATAAGTGGAAGACAGGAATAAATAAAGGGGATGTAAATAGTGTGCTGAAAATATCTAGCCTAGACAGGACTCGCAGCAATGGTTTTTAAGTTGGAAAATTCAGATTCAGGAAGGATATAGGAAAGTACTGGTTTGGTAATAGAGTTGTGGATGAGTGGAACAAACTCCCAAGTACCGTTATAGAGGCCAGAACGTTGTGTAGCTTTAAAAATAGGTTGGATAAATACATGAGTAGATGTGGGTGGGTGTGAGTTAGACCTGATAGCTTGTGCTAACAGGTCGGTTGCCGTGTTCCTCCCTTAAGTCAATGTGACCTGACCTGTCTTGGTTGGGTGCATTGGCTTAAGCCGGTAGGAGACTTGGACCTGCCTCGCATGGGCCAGTAGGCCTTCTGCAGTTTCCTTCGTTCTTATGTTCTTATTTCTTATGTGTGTATGAGTTTGTGTTATGTGTGTGTGTGTGTGTGTGTGTGTGTGTGGGGTGGTGTGTGTGTGTGTGTGTGTGTGTGTACTCACCTAGTTGAGGTTGCGGGGTCGAGTCCGAGCTCCTGGCCCCGCCTCTTCACTGATCGCTACTAGGTCACTCTCCCTGAGCCGTGAGCTTTATCATACCCCTGCTTAAAGCAATGTATGGATCCTGCCTCCACTACATCGCTTCCCAAACTATTCCACTTACTGACTACTCTGTGGCTGAAGAAATACTTCCTAACATCCCTGTGATTCATCTGTGTCTTCAGCTTCCAACTGTGTCCCCTTGTTACTGTGTCCAATCTCTGGAACATCCTGTCTTTGTCCACCTGTCAATTCCTCTCAGTATTTTGTATGTCTTTACATGTCCCCCCTATCTCTCCTGTCCTCCATGTCGTCAGGTTGATTTCCCTTAACCTCTCCTCGTAGGACATACCTCTTAGCTCTGGGACTAGTCTTGTTGCAAACCTTTGCACTTTCTCTAGTCTCTTCACGTGCTTGGCTAGGTGTGGGTTCCAAACTGGTGCCAAACAGGGTCCTGAATGATTTCTTATTAAGATGTCGGAATGCTTTTTCTGGGGTTTTTTGCTAGGCGCCCATATGCTGCAGCAGTTATTTGGTTGATGTGCACTTCAGGAGATGTGCCTGGTTTTTATACTCACCCCAAGATCTTTTTTCCTTGAGTGAGGTTCGTAGTCTCTGACCCCCTAGACTGTACTCCGTCTCGGCCTTCTTTGCCCTTCCCCAATCTTCATGACTTTGCACTTGGTGGGATTGAACTCCAGGAGCCAATTGCTGGACCAGGTCTGCAGCCTGTCCAGATCCCTTTGTAGTTCTGCCTGGTCTTCGATCGAGTGAATTCTTCTCATCAAACTTCACGTCATCTGCAAACAGGACACCTCAGAGTCTATTCCTTCCGTCATGTCGTTCCAAATACCAGAAACGCAACTGGTCCTAGGACTGCCCCCTGCGGGACCCCGTTTGGCCCACAGGTGCCCACTCTGACACCTCGCCACGTACCATGACTCGCTGCTGTCTTCCTGACAAGTATTCCCTGATCCATTGTAGTGCCTTCCCTGTTATCCCTGCTTGGTCCTCCAGTTTTTGCACCAATCTTTTGTGTGGAACTGTGTCAAACGCCTTCTTGCAGTCCAAGAAAATGCAATCCACCCACCCCTCTCTCTCTTGTCTTACTGCTGTCACCATGTCATAGAACTCCAGTAGGTTTGTGACACAGGTTTTCCCGTCCCTGAAACCATGTTGGCTGCTGTTGATGAGATCATTCCTTTCTAGGTGTTATACACTCTTCTCCTGATAATCTTCTCCATGATTTTGCATACTATACATGTCAGTGACACTGGTCTGTAGTTTAATGCTTCATGTCTGTCTCCTTTTTAAAGATTGGGACTACATTTGCTGTCTTCCATGCCTCAGGCAATCTCCCGTTTCGATAGATGTATTGAATATTGTTGTTAGGTGTGTGTGTGTGTGTGTGTGTGTGTGTGTGTGGTGTGTGTGTGTGTGTGTGTGTGTGGTGTGTGTGTGTGTTTATTGTGTGTGTGGTGTGTGTGTGTGTGTGTGTGTTTATGTGTGTGTTTTGTATGTATGTGTGTGTGTGTGTGGGGTGTGTGTGTGTGTGTGTGTGTGTGTGTGTGTGTGCGTGTGTTTATGTGTGTGTGTGGTGTGTGAATTTGTATATGTGTGTGTTGTACTCACCTATTTGTACTCACCTATTTGTGGTTGCAGGGTCGAGTCCTAGCTCCTGGCCCGCCTCTTCACCGGTTTGCTACTAGGCCCTCTCTCTTTCCCCCCTCCATGAGCTTTATCAAACCTCGTCTTAAAACTTGTATGGTTCCTGCCTCCACTACGTCATTTTCTAGGCTATTCCACTGCCTTACAACTCTATGACTGAAGAAATACTTCCTACTATCTCTTGGTGGCTAAAGCTCCCGCTTCACACACGGAGGGCCCGGGTTCGATTCCCGGCGGGTGGAAACATTTCGACACGTTTCCTTACACCTGTTTCCTGTTCACCCTAGCAGCAAATAGGTACCTGGGTGTTAGTCGACTGGTGTGGGTCGCATCCTGGGGGGCAAGATTAAGGACCCCAATGGAAATAAGTTAGACAGTCCTCGATGACGCACTGACTTTCTTGGGTTATCCTGGGTGGCTAACCCTCCGGGGTTAAAAATCCGAACGAAATCTTATCTCTCTTATCTCTCTTGTGGCCTCTTGTTTCTGTGTCCCCTCCCTGGAACATCCTGTCTTTGTCCACCTTGTCTATTCCACGCAGTATTTTATATGTCGTTACATGTCTCCCCTGACCCTCCTGTCCTCCAGTGTCGTCAGGCCGATTTCCCTTAATCTTTCTTCATAGGACATTCCCCTTAGCTCTGGAACTAACCTTGTCGCAAACCTTTGTACTTTCTCTAGTTTCTTGACGTGCTTTATCAAGTGCGGGTTCCAAACAGGTGCTGCATACTCCAGTATGGCCTGACATACACGGTGTACAGTGTCTTGAATGATTCCTTACTAAGGTTCGGAATGCTGTTCTCAGTTTGCCAGGCCCCATATGCTGCAGCGTTATCTGACTGATGTGTGCTTCCGGAGACATGCTCGGTGTTTATACTCACCCCAAGATCTTTCTCCTTGAGTGAGGTTTTTCAGTCTTTGGCCACCCAGCCTATACTCTGTCTGTGGTCTTCGTCCCCTTTCCCCATCTTCATGACTTTGCATTTGGCGGGGATTAAATTGAGAACCCATTTGTTTGCCCCAGGTGTCCAGTCTGTCCAGGTCCTTAAAGTCCTCCCTGGCCCTCATCAGATTTAATTTCCCCCTCTTAACTTCACATCATCTGCAAACAGGGAACTTTGATTCTTCCCCCTTCCCGTCATGTAGTTCCATATCCCAAAAAATTTACACGGGTTAGGACCGACCCCTGGGGGACCCCGCTCGTCCGGGGCCCACTGTGATACACATTTACTACCATGACCGTTGTTCCTCCCTGTCAGGATTCTCTGATCCATTCAGTGCCCTTCCTTTAAAAGGGCCCCCGACTCTAGTTTCTGCACAATTTTTGTGGGGAAAAACTGTTAAAAGCCTTCTTGCAGCCAAAAGAGCAATCAACCCACCCCCTCCCCCTTTATTTCTGTTTTTTATCAAAAAACTCCAAAAGGTTTTTGACACAGTTTTCCCTTCCCTGAATCCGTGCTGGTTGGCATTTTAACCCTTTCCGCCCAGGTGCCCCCACCCCCCTAAATTTTTCCTTTTTCCAAAATTTTGCTACTAAAACACGTCATGCCCGGGTCATATTTAGTGCCTCTTTTTTCTCCTTTTTTGAAAATGGGAACTACATTTCCCTCTTCCAACCTGGGTAGTTCCCCATTTTCCAGGGAGTTTGAAATTGGGGTACGTGGCACGCACAACATATCTCTCCCTCTCAAGGCCCCACGGAGAGATGTTGCCGGCCCATTTCCTTTGAGGGATCGAGTCCCTTAGCGTTTCTTCACCTCCCCTCATCGATGATGCGTTTCCCAAAACTTTTTGGTGATTCCTTTTCTGGGTCCCCATCTGGTCTGTCCCCCAGAGTCCTTCCCGCTCTACTGTAAAAACTTTCCCTTTAAAACTCGTGTTGAGCTCCTCACATACCTCTTGATCGTTTCTTTGTGAGTTCCCCCTTCTTTCCTCAGCCTTATCACCGGGCCTTGACTGTTGTCTTCCCCCTAATGTGGGTAACAGCAGTTTCGGGTCAGATTTGACTTTTGAGCTATTCGTTTTCATACTGTCGCTGGGGCCCCCCTCCTTATCTGTGATACTCGTTTGGCTTCTTTACTAATCTCCTTTTTTCCTGGGTCCTATGCCTCCTGTAAACCCTTTTTCCTTCTCTGTTTTACTTTGTTTTTCCTCCCTTACCTTGGAAACCCAAAACTCGTTTTGGGTTTTTTATTTTTTCTGTTTCCCTTGGGGAAAAAAACTTTTCCCCTCCCTCCTTGCACTTTGTTTTTCCCCAATTTCCATCTCTCGTTTACTGATTTTCCTACCATTTTTTCTGTCCCACTGAACCCCTCAGGAAGTTTCTCATACCCGTTAGTCCCCCCTTTTATAGTTTGGCCTTCCCCCTTTAGTTTTCCCGTTACCTTCTCCCCTTGTAACTTTTTACATAAGTCAAAAATAAAACCAAAGATCGCTAGCTCCCAAAGGGCCTTCGTAAGGATGTCCTCAAAATCTGAACTGTCAGGGTGAACACAAGATCCATCTTGCTGGCTCTCCTCCCCCCTCTCTCTGGTTGTGCCCGACATTTGATGCATAGGTTTTCAAGTACCACATCCATCATCTTGGCTCCCATGTTTCGGGACCCCCATGTGGCTCCAGGTTTTCCCAGTCGATCTCCCTGTGGTTGAAATCGCCCATTACCAGTAACTTTGCTCTGCTCGAGTGAGCTCTTCTTGCCACCTCAGCCAGTGTGTCCACCATCACCCTGTTGTTTTCTTCGTACTCCTCTCTTGGCCTCCTGAAGTTCTGTGGTGGGTTATACATCACTCCAATGACTACTTTATGTTCTCCGGACTGAATTGTACCTACAATGTAGTCTCTTTCTCCAATCATGTCCATGCCTTCCATTTCCTCAAATCCCCATTGGTGTTTTATGAGTTGTGACCAGACTGACCTGGAGTTCATTACCTTTGTAAATTGTGAGTTCATTACCTTTGTAAATTGTGAGTTCATTACCTTTGTAAATTGTGAGTTCATTACCTCTGTAACTTGCTCAGCTATCAAAACTTTGGAGTCCAGTCCCTGGACCAATTATGTACCTCTGTAATCTTTTGACTACCGCCCACAGGATGGGTATGGGGTGCATAATAAACATATTAAACTAACTAAACTAACTGTTTTATGAGCAGTGCAACCCCTCCTCCCCCTCTACTCCTTCTATCTTTCCTCAGGATCTGATATCCTGTTGGGAAGATTGTGTCTGTTATTGTCTCAGCGAGTTTTGTTTCTGTGACTGCTATGATGTCTGGGGATTTTTCACTGATTCTTTCATTCCACTCCTCATGTTTATTCGTTATTCCATCCGCGTTTGTGTACCAAACCTTTAGTTTCTTTTCTATCATTGTGGTCATGCAAGAATATTGGGGTTGGGGGAGCGAGAGCCTTGGTGGGGGCCTATATGGGGCTGTGGTGTAGGTGGGGTTTGTGTTGATGGGGGTGGGGTCAGAATGCCCATAAGGGACAGCTGTTGGGGTGAGGTTTGTGATATGGGGGTTGGTGGCAGAGGGAACAGTGAGTGGGTTGTAGTATAGGTTGCTCAGTGCGTTGGGAATGTCGCGGTGTGTGTGTGTGTGTGTGTGTGTGTGTGTGTGTGTGTGTGTGTGTGTGTGTGTGTGTGTGTGTATGTGTGTGTGTGTGTCTCAACAATCAATATTTGCACCAATAACTCACTACAGTTGTGACCGGGTGTGGAAGTGTGAATTGCTCATTACACTATAATTTGTTCATGATTGCAGCCATGTATAAACGTAAGTAACCATTCTTACAGTATTCATTACCTTTGTAACTTGTGAGTTCATTACCTTGTACCTAGTTCAGCCATCCAAACTTTGGGGCCCAGTCCCTGGACCCATTACGTACCTCTGTAATCTGTAAATACCTTTGTAACTTGTCATGATTGTAAATTGACCTACCCGGAGTTCATTACCTTTGTAATTTGTGAGTTCATTACCTTTGTAAATTGTGAACTCATTACCTCTGTAACTTGCTCAGCTATCAAAACTTTGGAGTCCAGTCCCTGGACCCATTATGTACCTCTGTAATCTTTTGACTACCGCCCACAGGATGGGTATGGGGTGACTACCGTCCACAGGATGGGTATGGGGTGCATAATAAACATATTAAACTAACCGGAAACTTCTTTTACAGAAACCTAATGTCCCAAAAACTCATCCCCAGAAACCTCATGTCCAGAAACCTGTATTTAGCCATGACAACCACATGCATGTTGCCATGGCAACCACCTGCATTTGGCCATTGTAGCCACCTGCATTTTGCCATGGCAACCACCTGCATGTGGCAATGGCAACCACCTGCATATGGCCATGGAAACCACCTTCATGTGGCCATGGCAGCCACCTGAATGTGGCCACACAACCACTTGCATATGTCCGTGGCAACCACCTGCATGTGGCCATGGCAACCACCTGCATGTGGCAAGGGCAACAACCTGCATATGGCCATGGCAACCACCTGCATGTGGCCATGGCAACCACCTGCATGTGGCCATGGCAACCACCTGCATGTGGGCCATGGCAACCACCTGCATGTGGCCATGGCAACCACCTGCATGTGGCCATGGCAACCACCTGCATGTGGCCATGGCAACCACCTGCATGTGGCCATGGCAACCACCTGCATGTGGCCGTGGCAACCACATGCATGTGGCCATGGCAACCACCTGCATGTGGCCATGGCAACCACCTGCATATGGCCATGGCAACCACCTGCATGTGGCCATGGCAACCACCTGCATTGGCCATGGCAACCACCTGCATGTGGCCGTGGCAACCACATGCATGTGGCCATGGCAACCACCTGCATGTGGCCATGGCAACCACCTGCATATGGCCATGGCAACCACCTGCATGTGGCCATGGCAACCACCTGCATGTGGCCATGGCAACCACCTGCATGTGGCCATGGCAACCACCTGCATATGGCCATGGCAAACCACCTGCATGTGGCCATGGCAACCACTGCATGTGGCCATGGCAACCACCTGCATGTGGCCATGGCAACCACCTGCATGTGGCCATGGCAACCACCTGCATATGGCCGTGGCAACCACCTGCATGTGGCCATGGCAACCACCTGCATGTGGCCATGGCAACCACCTGCATATGGCCGTGGCAACCACCTGCATGTGGCCATGGCAACCACCTGCATGTGGCCATGGCAACCACCTGCATGTGGCCATGGCAACCACCTGCATGTGGCCAGGGATTCATCAAGTTTCATTAGCAACAGAAACTTTCATTTGCAAGTTTGTCAGGAAATTAAATGACCAGAAACCTCATTTTCAGAAACCTCATGTCCAGAAACTTCGTGTCCAGAAACCTCATGTCCAGGAGCCTCATGTCCAGAAACCTAATGTCCAGAAACATCATGTCCAGAAACTTCATGTCCAGAAACTGCATGTACAGAAACTGCATGTCCAGAAACCTCATGTCCAGAAACCTCATGTCCAGGAGCCTCATGTCCAAACACCTCATGTCCAGAAACCTAATGTCCAGAAACATCATGTCCAGAAACTTCATGTCCAGAAACTGCATGTCCAGAAACTGCATGTCCAAAAACCTAATGTCCAGAAACCTCATGTCCAGAAACCTCATGTCGAAAAACCTCATGTACAGAGACCACATGAACAGAAACCTCATGTCAAGAAACCTCATGTCCAGAAATCTCATGTCCCGAAACCTCTTGTCCAGAAACCTCATGTACGCAAACCATATGTCCAGAAACCTCATGTCCAGAAACCTCATGCCCACAAGCCTCATGTCAAGAAAACTCTTGTCCAGAAACCTTATGTCAAGAAATCTCATGTCCAGAATACTCACTTGCAAAACCCACATGTCCAGAAACCTAATGTCTAGAAACCTCATGTCCATATACCACATGTCCAGAAACCTCATGTCCAGAAACCTCATGTAGAAAACCTACATATCCAGAAACCTCATGTCCAGAAACCTCTTCTCCGGAAACCTCATGTGCAAAACCCACATATCCCGAAATCTCATGTCCAGAAACCTCTTGTCCAGAAACCTCATGTCCACAAACTTCATGTCCAGAAACCTAATGACCAGAAACTTCATGTCCAGAAACCTCAAATCCAGAAACCTCATGTCCAGAAACTTCATGTCAAGAAACTTCATGTCCAGAATCTTCATGTCCAGAAACCTCTTGTTCACAAACTTCATGCCCAGAAACCTCATGTCCAGAAACTTTATGTCCAGAAACCTCATGTCGAGAAACCTCATGTTCAGAAACCTCATGTGCAGAAACTTCATGTCCAGAAACCTCATGCCCAGAAATTTCATATCCAGAAACCTCATGTCCAGAAACCTCATGCTCAGAAACCTCATGTCCAGAAACCTCATGTCCAGAAACCTCATGTAAAGAAACTTCATGTCCAGAAACCTCATGTCCAGAAACCGCATGTCCAAAAATCTAATGTCAAGAAACTTCTTGTCCTGAAACTTCTTGTACAGAAACCTAATGTCCCAAAAACTCATGCCCAGAAACATCATGTCCAGAAACTTCATGTCCAGAAACATCATGCCCAGAAATTTCATGTCCAGAAACCTCAAGTCCAGAAACCTCATGTTCAGAAACCTCATGTCCAGAAACCTCATGTCCAGAAACCTCATGTCCAGAAACATCAAGTCCAGAAGCCTCATGTCCAGAAACTGCATGACCAAAAGCCTAATGTCCAGAAACTTCTTGTCTGGAAACTTCTTGTCCAGAAACCCCATGTCCCGAAAACTCATGCCCAGAAACTTCATGTCCAGAACCCTCATGTCCAGAAACTTCAAGTTCAGAAGCCTCATATCCAGAAACTTCATGTCCAAAAACCTCATGTCCAGAAACCTCATGTCTAGAAACCTCATGTCCAGAAACATCAAGTCCAGAAACCTCATGTCCAGAAACTGCATGTCCAAAAGCCTAATGTCCAGAAACTTCTTGTCTGGAAACTTCTTGTCCAGAAACCCCATGTCCCGAAAACTCATGCCCAGAAACTTCATGTCCAGAAACTTCAAGTTCAGAAGCCTCATATCCAGAAACTTCATGTCCAAAAACCTCATGTCCAGAAACCTCATGTCCAGAAGCCTCATATCCAGAAACTTCATGTCCAGAAACTTCTTGTCCAGAAACCTCATGTCCAGAAACTTCATGCCCAGAAACCTAGCTTAAAGAAATTTCATGACCAAAATCTTCATGTCAAGAAACTTCATGTCCAGGAACTTCATGCGCAAATTATACATGTCCAGAAACCTCATGTCCAGAAACCTCATATCCAAAAACCTCATGTCCAGAGATCACATGTACAGAAACCTCATGTCAAGAAACCTGATGTCCAGAAATCTCATGTCCCGAAACCTCTTGTCCAGAAACCTCATGTACGCAAACCACATGTCCAGAAACCTCATGTCCAGAAACCTCATGCCCAGAAGCCTCATGTCAAGAAACCTCTTGTCCAGAAACCTTATGTTAAGAAATCTCATGTCCAGAAACCTCACGTGCAAAACCCACATGTCCAGAAACCTAAATGTCTAGAAACCTCATGTCCATATACCACATGTCCAGAAACCTCATGTACAGAGACCTCATGTAGAAAACCTACGTGTCCAGAAACCTCTTGTCCAGAAACCTCTTGTCCAGAAACCTCATGTGCAAAACCCACATGTCCCGAAATCATGTCCAGAAACCTCTTGTCCAGAAACCTCATGTCCACAAACTTCATGTCCAGAAACCTAATGACCAGAAACTTCATGTCCAGAAACCTCAAGTCCAGAAACCTCATGTGAAGAAACTTTATGTCAAGAAACTTCATGTCCAGAATCTTCATGTCCAGAAACCTCTTGTTCACAAACTTCATGCCCAGAAACCTCATGTCCAGAAACTTCATGTCCAGAAACCTTTATGTCGAGAAACCTCATGTTCAGAAACCTCATGTCCAGAAACCTCATGTCCAGAAACCGCATGTCCAAAAACCTAGTGTCCAGAAACTTCTTGTCCTGAAACTTCTTGTACAGAAACCTAATGCCCAGAAACTTCTTGTCCTGAAACTTCTTGTACAGAAACCTAATGTCCCAAAAACTCATGCCTAGAAACCTCATGTCCAGAAACCTGTATTTAGCCATGATAACCACATGCATGTTGCCATGGCAACCACCTGCATATGACCATGGAAAACGCCTTCATGTGGCCATGGCAGCCACGTGAATGTGGCCACACAACCACTTGCATATGGCAGTGGCAACCACCTGCACGTGGCCATGGTAACCACCTGCATATGGCCATGGCAACCACCTGCATATGGCCATGGCAACCACCTGCATGTGGCCAGGGATTCATCAAGTTTCATTATCAACAGAAACTTTCATTTGCGAGTTTGTCAGGAAATGAAATGACCAGAAACCTCATGTCCAGAAACTTCGTGTCCAGAAACCTCGTGTCCAGAAGCCTCATGCACAAACACCTCATATCCAGAAACCTCGTGTAATGAAACTTCATGTTCAGAAACTTCATGCCCAGAAGTTTCATGACCAGAAACCTCATGTCCAGAAACCTCATTTCCAGAAACTTCATGTCCAGAAACCATATGTTCAGAAACTTTATGTCCAGAAACTTCATGTCCAGTAACGTCACGTCCAGAAACTTCATGTCCAGAAACCTTATGTCCACAAACTTCATGTCTAGAAATTTTTTGTCCAGAAACCTCATGTCCATAAACCTAATGTTCAGAAACCTCATGTCCATAAACCTCATGTCCATAAACCTCATGTACAGAAACCTAATGTTCAGAAACCTAATGTCCAGAAATCTCATGTCCAGAAACTTCATACCTAGAAACCACATGCCCAGAAACCTCATGTCCAGAAACCTCATGTCCAAAAACATCTTCTCCACAAGCCTAATGTGCAAATCATACATGTTCAGAAACCTCATGTCCAGAAACCTCTTCTCCAGAAACCTCATGAGCAAATCCTGCATGTTTAGAAATCTAATGTCCAGAAACCTCATGTCCATAAACCTCATGTCCAGAGACTACATGTACAGAAACCTCATGGCAAGAAACCTCATGTCCAGAAACCTCATGTCCAGAAACCTCTCGTTCAGAAACCTCATATACAAAAACCACATGTCCCGAAACCTCATGTCCAGAAACATAATGCCCAGAAGCCTCATGTCAAGAAAGCACTTGTTCAGAAACCTTATATACAGAAATCTCATGTCCAGAAACATAATGTGCAAAACACACATGTCCAGAAACCTCATGTCCAGAACCCTCATGTCCAGAGACCACATGTCCAGAAACCTAATGTCAAGAAACCTTATGTAGAAAACCAACATGTCCAGAAACCTCATGTCCAGAAACCTCTTGTCCAGAAACCTCATGTGCAAAACCCATATGTCCAGAAACCTCATGTCCAGAAACCTCACGTCCAAAAACTTCATGTCCAGAAACCTAATGTCCAGAAACTTCATGTCCAGAAACTTCATGTCCAGAAACCTCATGTACAGAAACTTCATGTCCAGAAACCTCAAGTCCAGAAACCTCAAGTCCGGAAACCTCATGTCAAGAAACCTCATGTCCTTAAACTTCATGTCCAGAAATTTCATGTCGAGAAACCACATGTCCACAAACTTCATGCCCAGAAACCTCATGTCCACAAACTTCATATCCAGAAACCTCATGTCCAGAAACTTCATGTTCAGAAACCTCATTTCCAAAACCCCCTCATGTCCAAAAAATCAGTCCAAAATTTCATGTCCGGAAAACCCATCCAAAAAAAAAAAAAAAATTTCATGTCCAAAAACCTCATGCGAGAAACCACATGTCCCAAACTTCATCCCCAGAAACCTCATTCCACAAACTTCATATCCAGAAACTTCATGCCAGAAACTCCGTCCAAAAAACCCCTCATGCCAGAAACCTTTCCAAAAATCTGCCCAGAAACCTCATGTCCAAAACCTCATGCCAGAAACTTCAAGTCCAAAACCTAATACCCAGAAACCAGATGCCCAGAAAGCTTTGTCCACAAACTTCATGCCAAAACCTAATGTCCAAAACTTCATTTCCAAAACTTATGCCAGAAATCATGTCCAAAACCCAGCCAGAAGCCTCTGTCCAGAAATTAATGTCCAGAAACTTCAGTATAGAAACCCTTTTTTCCAGAAACTTCTCCCCCGAAACCCATGCCAAAAAATACATGTCCAGAAACTTCTGTCAGAAACCTCATGCAAAAAACCATGTCCAGAAACCCATGTGGGAAAAACCTATGTCGAGAACCCTCATGTCAAAAAACTTAATGCCCAAAACCAAAATTTTCAAAAACTTCAGTTCAGAAATCCATTCCCAAACCCTATCTCCGAAATTTCGTTCCAAAACTTCATGCCAGAACCTAATTCCAGGAACCCATGTCCAGAACCTTATTCCGAAATCTCAGTCCAAAACTTCATATTTTGAAACCACATGTCAAAAAAACCTCAGTCCAAAACCCAGCCAAAACACTTGTGCAGAAACCTCATGTAAATCCCAATCTTAGAAACCTCATGCCAGAAACCCAAAGCAAATTTAACTGCCCGAAACCCATGTCCAAAAACCTATGTCGATAAACCTTATGTCAAGAACCACATTCAGAAACCTCTTTAAAAAACCCTCATGCCCGAAACCTCATGTCCAGAAATTTTTTGTCCATAAACCTATGAAAAAAAAAAAACAACCCCCAAAAACCCATGTAAAGAAACCTCTTGCCCGAACCTCATTCGGGGAAACCCCTCTTTCCAGAAACCCTTAATTCCGAAATCTAAAGCCCAAAATACTTCATGTAAAAAACCCCATGTCCGAAAGTCTGTCCTGAAACCTCTTTCCAAAACCCTCAGTCCAAAACCACTGTCCGGAAACCTCATGTCCAAAAAACCCCATGCAGAAATCCCACATTCGAAAATCTCGGTCCAAAAACCTTTTGCCAGAAAACCTCATGTAAAAAACCCAAATTTTCTACAAACCCGTCCGAAACCTAAATCCAAAACCTCATGTCCACAAACTTCATGCCAAAAACCATTGTCCAGAAACTTAGGGCCTGAAATTTCTGCCCCGAAACTTCAGTCCAAAAACTTCTGTCCAGAAACCTCAGTAGAAACCTCATGTCCAGAAACTTCATGTCCAAAAATTCTGCCCAGAAACCCTCAGTCCAAAAACTTCTTCAGAAACCTAAGTCAGAAATTCAGGGCCTGAAATTTCAGTCCGAAACTTCTGCCAAAACTTCATGTCCAGAAACCTCATGTCCAAAACTTCAGTCCAAACCTCATTTTGGGAACCTCTTTCCAAAAACCCCTCAGTCCAAAACTTCATACCCCAGAAACCTTATGTTCAAAACTTCATGCCCAAAACTCATGCCCCAAAGCTTATTCCAGAAATCTCATGTCCAGAAACCCTTTTCCAGAAACTTCAGCCCAGAAACCTCATGTCGAAAACTTCATGTAAGAAAATTTATGCCAAACCCCTGTCCCAAAACTCATGCCCAGAAACCTCATGTCAATAAACTTCATGTCCAAAAATGTCTAGAAAATTCATGTCCAAAAAATCATGTCGAGAACCTTTTTTCGGAAAAGCCCATTCCTTAATTTCTTGCCCCTGAAACCTAATGTTCAGAAACTTCAAATTTCAAAAATCTCATGCCCCAAAAACTAAGTCCGAAACTTCGGCCCAGAAACCTTTCACGTCCAAAACCTTTTTCCAGGAACCCATTCCAAAACCCTCGTGTCCCAAACCTCATTTTCAAAAGCTCAACCAAATTTTCATGCCTAAAAACCACTGTTCAAAAACTTAAGTCCAGAAACTTCATGTCCAACAACGTTTGTCCAGAAACCATGTCCAAAACCCTTTCGAAACTTCATGTCTAAAATTTTTTTGTCCAGTAACCCATGCCAAAAACCTCATGCCCCAAAAACCCTCATTTTTCAAAAAACCTAATTCCCCAAAAATCATTTCCATAAACCTCACTCCAGAATCCTATTCCAGAAACCTTACCCCAAAAATTTCCGTGTCCAAAAATTCATATCTTGAAAACCACATGTCAAAAAACCTCATTCGAGAAATTCTGTCCGAAACTTCATGCCAGAAACCTCATTCCAGAAACCCTCATGCCAGAAACTTCATGTCCAGAAATTTCGTGTCCGAAACCTATGCCCCAAAATTTTAAAGCCCAAAAACCCTCATGTCCAGAAACTCATTTCGAGAAACTTCAGTCCAAAACTTCATGTCCAAAAACCCTCATTTGGGAACCCATGTCCAAAAACCCTCATTCCAAAACTTCATTCCAAAAACCTTATGTTCGAAACTCATTCCAGAAATTCATGCCAGAAGCTTCAGGGCCAGAAATCCAGTCCAAAACCTCATTTCCAGAAACTTCATGTCCAAAACCCTGTCTGCAAATTTAATTTAAAAAAAATTTATGCCCAAAACCTCGCCCAAAACCTCATTCCAGAAACCTAAGTAATAAACTTCGTCCCAGAAAAAAAAAAAACCTTTCAAAAAATTTTTATTTGTCCAAAAAACCTTATGTCGAGAAACCTCTTTCGAGAAGCCCAGTCCTTTAAATTTCTTGTCCTGAAACCTAATGTTCAGAAACTTCATATTCAGAAATCTCATGTCCCGAAACCTAATGTCCAGAAACTTCGTGTCCAGAAACTTCATGTCCAAAAGCCTCATGTCCAGGAACCTCATGTCCAGAAACCTCGTGTCCACAAACCTCATGTTCAGAAAGCTCATATCCAGAAGTTTCATGTCTTGAAACCACATGTTCAGAAACTTCATGTCCAGAAACTTCATGTCCAACAACGTCATGTCCAGAAACTTCATGTCCAGAAACCTCATGTCTGCAAACTTCATGTCTATAAATTTTTTGTCCAGTAACCTCATGTCCAGAAACCTCATGTCCAGAAACCTCATGTTCAGAAACCTAATGTCCATAAACCTCATGTCCATAAACCTCACGTCCAGAATCCTCATGTCCAGAAACCTTATGTCCAGAAATCTCGTGTCCAGAAACTTCATATCTTGAAACCACATGTCAAGAAACCTCATGTCGAGAAACCTCATGTCCAGAAACATCTTGTCCAGAAACCTCATGTGCAAATCCCACATGTTCAGAAACCTCATGTCCAGAAACCTCTTGTCCAGAAACCTCATGTCGATAAACCTCATGTCCAGAGACCACATGTATAGAAACCTCATTTCAAGAAACCTCATGTCCTGAAACCTCATGTCCAGAAACCTCTTGTCCAGGAACCTCATGTACAAAAACCAAATGTCCAGAAACCTCATGTAAAGAAACCTCATGCCCAGAAGCCTCATGTCAAGAAACCTCTTGTCCAGAAACCTTATTTCCAGAAATCTCATGTCCAGATACTTCATGTGCAAAACCCACATGTCCAGAAAGCTCATGTCCAGAAACCTCATGTCCAGAAACCTCATGTCCAGAGACCACATGTCCAGAAACCTCATGTCCAGAAACCCCATGTAGAAATCCCACATGTCCAGAAACCTCGTGTCCAGAAACCTCTTGTCCAGAAACCTCATGTGCAAAACCCACATGTCCACAAACCTCATGTCCAGAAACCTCAAGTCCAGAAACCTCATGTCCACAAACTTCATGTCCAGAAACCTAATGTCCAGAAACTTCATGTCCAGAAACTTCGTGTCCAGAAACCTCATGTCCACAAACTTCATGCCCAGAAACCTCATGTCCAGAAACTTCATGTCGAGAAACTTCATGTCCAGAAACTTCATGTCCAGAAACCTCATGTCCAGAAACTTCATGTCCAGAAACCTCATGTCCAGAAATCTCATGTCCAGAAATTTCATATCTAGAAACCACATGTCCAGAGACCTTATCTCCAGAGGCCTCATGTCCAGAAACCTCTAGTCCAGAAACCTTATGTGCAAATCCCACATGTTCAAAAACCTCATGTCCATGAACCTCTTGTCCGGAAACCTCATGTGCAAATCCCACATGTCTAGAAACCTCATGTCCAGAAACCTCATGTCCATAAACCTCATGTCCAGAAACCTCTTGTCCAGAAACCTCATGTACAAAAACCACATGTCCAAAACCCTCATGTCCAGAAACCTCATGCCCAGAAATCTCTTGCACAGAAAACTCATTAACAAAAACCACATATCCAGAAACCTAATGTCCAGAAACCTCTTGTCCAGAATCCTCATATACAAGAACCACATGTCCAGAAACCTCATGTCCAGAAACCTCATGTCAAGAAACCTCTTGTCCAGTAGCATCATGAACAAAATCCACATGTCCAGAAACATCATGTCCAGAAAGTTCGCGTCAAGGAACCTTATACCCAGAACTCTAAAATCGAGAAACCTCATGTCCAGAAACCTCATTCCCAGAAGCCTCATGTCAAGAAACCTCTTGTCCAGAAACCTTATGTACAGAAATCTCATGTCCAGAAACCTCATGTGAAAAACCGACATATCCAGAAACCTCATGTCCAGAATCCTCATGTCCAGAAACCTCATGTCCAGAGACCTCATGTCCAGAAACCTCATGTCCAGAAACCAGATGTCCAGAAAGCTTGTGTCCACAAACTTCATGTCCAGAAACCTAATGTCCAGAAACTTCATTTCCAGAAACTTCATGTCCAGAAACCTCATGTCCAGAAACCTCATGTGCAGAAGCCTCATGTCCAGAAACTTAATGTCCAGAAACTTCATGTATAGAAACCTCATATCCAGAAACTTCATGCCCAGAAACCTCATGTCCAGAAAATACATGTCCAGAAACTTCATGTCCAGAAACCTCATGTCTAGAAACTTCATGTCCAGAAACCTCATGTCGAGAAACCTCATGTCGAGAAGCCTCATGTCCAGAAACTTAATGTCCAGAAACCTAATGTTCAGAAACTTCATGTTCAGAAATCTCTTGTCCCGAAACCTCATCTCCAGAAACTTCGTGTCCAGAAACTTCATGCCCAGAAACCTAATGTCCAGGAACCTCATGTCCAGAAACCTTATGTCCAGAAATCTCATGTCCAGAAACTTCATATCTTGAAACCACATGTCAAGAAACCTCATGTCCAGAAACCTCATGTCCAGAAACATCTTGTGCAGAAACCTCATGTGCAAATCCCACATCTTCAGAAACCTCATGTCCAGAAACCTCTTGTCCAGAAACCTCATATGCAAATTCTACATGTCCAGAAACCTCATGTCCAGAAACCTCATGTCGATAAACCTTATGTCAAGAGACCACATGTACAGAAACCTCATTTCAAGAAACCTCATGTCCTGAAACCTCATGTCCAGAAACTTTTTGTCCATAAACCTCATGTACAAAAACCACATGTCCAGAAACCTCATGTAAAGAAACCTCTTGCCCAGAAGCCTCATGTCAAGAAACCTCTTGTCCAGAAACCTTATTTCCAGAAATCTCATGTCCAGATACTTCATGTGCAAAACCCACATGTCCAGAAAGCTCATGTCCTGAAACCTCATGTCCAGAAACCTCATGTCCAGAGACCACATGTCCAGAAACCTCATGTCCAGAAACCTCAAGTCCAGAAACCTCATGTCCACAAACTTCATGTCCAGAAACCTAATGTCCAGAAACTTCATGGCCTGAAATTTCATGTCCAGAAACTTCATGTCCAGAAACTTCATGTCCAGAAACCTCATGTCCAGAAACCTCTTGTCCAGAAACCATATGTACAGAAATCTCGTGTCCAGAAACCTCATGTGCAAAACCGACCTATCCAGAAAGCTCATGTCCAGAATCCGCATGTCCAGAAACCTCATGTCCAGAGACATCATGTCCAGAAATCTCTGGTCCAGAAACCTCATGTAGAAAACCCACATGTCCAGAAACCTTATGTCAAGAAACCTCTTGTCCAGAAACCTCATTTGCAAAACCCACTTGTCCAGAAACCTAATGTCCAGAAACCTCTTGTCCAAAAACTTCATGTCCAGAAACCTAATGTCCAGAAACTTCATGTCTAGAAACTTCATGTCCAGAAACCTCATGTCCAGAAACTTTATGTCCAGAAACCTTAAGTCCAGAAACCTCAAGTCCAGAAACCTCATGTCCAGAAACCTCATGATCAGAAACTTCATGTCAAGAAACTTCATGTCGAGAAACCATATGTCCACAAACTTCATGCCCAGAAACCTCATGTCCAG
Organism: Cherax quadricarinatus; assembly: GCF_026875155.1. Classification (NCBI taxonomy): domain Eukaryota; kingdom Metazoa; phylum Arthropoda; class Malacostraca; order Decapoda; family Parastacidae; genus Cherax; species Cherax quadricarinatus. The sequence continues at coordinate 7,290,895 of NC_069494.1, forward strand.
AAACTTCATTTCCAGAAACTTCATGCCCAGAAACTTGATGTCCAGAAACGTCATGTCCAGAAACTTCATGTTCAGAAACCTCATGTCCAGAAACCTCATGTCCAGAAACATCATGTCCAGAAACTTCATGTCCAGAAACCTCATGCCCAGAAATTTCATGTCCAGAAGCCTCATGTCCAGAAACCTCATGTTCAGAAAACTCATGTCCAGAAACTTCATGTCCAGAAACTTCATGTCAAGAAACCGCATGTCCCGAAAACTCATGCCCAGAAACCTAATGTCCAGAAACCTCATGTCCAGAAACTTCAAGTCCAGAAACCTCACATCCAGAAACCTCATGTCCAGAAATCTCATGTCCCCAAACTTCAAGTCCAGAAACTTCATGTCAAGAAACCTCATGTCCAGAAGCCTCATGTCCAGAAACTTCATGGGCAGAAACTTCATGTCCAGAAACCTCATGTCCAGAAACTTCAAGCCCAGAAACCTCATGTCCAGAAACTTCATGTCCAGAAACTTCATGTCCAGAAACTTCATGTCCAGAAACCTCATGTCTAGAAAATTCATGTCCAGAAACCTCATGTCGAGAAACCTCATGTTGAGAAGCCTCATGTCCATTAATTTCTTGTCCTGAAACCTAATGTTCAGAAACTTCATATTCAGAAATCTCATGTTCCGAAACCTAATGTCTAGAAACTTCGTGTCCACAAACCTCATGTTCAGAAAGCTCATATCCAGAAGTTTCATGTCTTGAAACCACATGTTCAGAAACTTCATGTCCAGAAACTTCATGTCCAACAATGTCATGTCCAGAAACTTCATGTCCAGAAACCTCATGTCTGCAAACTTTATGTCTATAATTTTTTTGTCCAGTAACCTCATGTCCAGAAACCTCATGTCCAGAAACCTCATGTTCAGAAACCTCATGTCCATAAACCTCATGTCCATAAACCTCATGTCCAGAAACCTCATGTCCAGAAACCTTATGTCCAGAAATCTCATGTCCAGAAACTTCATATCTTGAAACCACATGTCAAGAAACCTCATGTCCAGAAACCTCATGTCCAGAAACATCTTGTGCAGAAACCTCATGTGCAAATCCCACATGTTCAGAAAACCTCTGTCCAGAAAGCTCTTGTCCAGAAACCTCATGTCGAAAAACCTCATGTGAAAGGGGACCACATGCACAAACAAACATTTCAAGAAACCTCATGTCCTGAAACCTCTTGTCCAGAAACCTCTTGTCCAGGAACCTCATGTACAAAAACCAAATGTCCAGAAACCTCATGTAAAGAAACCTCATGCCCAGAAGCCTCATGTCAAGAAACCTCTTGTCCAGAAACCTTATTTCAGAAATCTCATGTCCAGATATTTCATGTGCAAAACCCACAAGTCCAGAAAGCTCCATGCCCCAGAACCTCATGTCCAGAAACCTCAATGTCCAGAGACCACATGTCCAGAAACCCCATGTAGAAATCCCCACATGTCCGGAAACCCGTGCCCAGAAACCTCTTGTCCAGAAACCTCATGTGTAAAACCCACATGTCCACAAACCTCATGTCCAGAAACCTCAAGTCCAGAAACCTCTTGTCCACAAACTTAAAGTCCAGAAACCTACAGTCCAGAAACTTCATGTCGAGAAACTTCGTGTCCAGAAACCTCATGTCCACAAACTTCATGCCTAAAACCTCATGTCCAGAACTTCATGTCGAGAAACTTCATGTCCAGAAACTTCATGTCCAGAATCCTCATGTCCAGAAACTTCATGTCCAGAAACCTCATGTCCAGAAATCTCATGTCCAGAAATTTCATATCTTGAAACCACATGTCCAGAGACCTTATCTCCAGAGGCCTCATGTCCAGAAACCTCATGTCCAGAAACCTCATGTCCAGAGACCACATGTCCAGAAACCTCATGTCCAGAAACCACATGTAGAAATCCCACATGTCCAGAAACCTCGTGTCCAGAAACCTCTTGTCCAGAAACCTCATGTGCAAAACCCACATGTCCACAAACCTCATGTCCAGAAACCTCAAGTCCAGAAACCTCATGTCCACAAACTTCATGTCCAGAAACGTAATGTCCAAAAACTTCATGTCCAGAAACTTCTTTGTCCAGAAACCTCATGTCCAAAAACTTCATGCCCAGAAACCTATGTCCAGAAACTTCATGTCGGATGAAACTTCATGTCCAGAAAATTTCATGTCCAGAAACCTCATGTCCAGAAACTTCATGTCCAGAAACCTCATGTCCAGAAATCTCATGTCCAGAAATTTCATATCAGAAACCACATGTCCAGAGACGTTATCTCCAGAGGCCTCATGTCAGAAACCTCTAGTCCAGAAACCTTCTGGGCAAATCCCACATTTTTCAAAACCTCATGTCCATGACCTCTTTCCGAAACCTCATGTGCAAATCCCACATGTCTAGAAACCTCATGTCCGAAACCTCTGTCCATAAACCATATGTCGAGAAACCTCTTGTCGAGAAACCTCATGTACAAAAACCACATGTCCAAAACCCTCTTGTCCAGAAACCTCATGCCCAGAAATCTCTTGCATAGAAAACTCATTAACAAAAACCAATATCCAGAAACCTAATGTCCAGAAACCTCTTGTCCAGAATCCTCATATACAAGAACCACATGTCCAGAAACCTCATGTCCAGAAACCTCATGTCAAGAAACCTCTTGTCCAGTAGCATCATGAACAAAATCCACATGTCCAGAAACATCATGTCCAGAAAGCTCGCGTCAAGGAACCTTATACCCAGAACTCTAAAATCGAGTAACCTCATGTCCAGAAACCTCATTCTCAGAAGCCTCATGTCAAGAAACCTCTTGTCCAGAAACCTTATGTACAGAAATCTCATGTCCAGAATCCTCATGTGAAAAACCGACATATCCAGAAACCTCATGTCCAGAATCCTCATGTCCAGAAACCTCATGTCCAGAGACCTCATGTCCAGAAACCTCATGTCCAGAAACCTCATGTAGAAAACCCACATGTCCAGAAACCTTATGTCAAGGAACCTCTTGTCCAAAACCTCACTTGCAAAACCCACATGTCAGAAACCTAAATGTCCAGAAACCCTTGCCCAAAAAACTTCATGTCCAAAAAAACCCTAATGTCCAGAAACTTCATGTCTAAAAAACTTCATGTCCAGAAGCCTCATGTCCAGAAACTTTATGTCCAGAAACCTCAAGTCCAGACACCTCAAGTCCAGAAACCTCATGTCCAGAAACCTCATGATCAGAAACTTCATGTCAAGAAACTTCATGTCGAGAAACCTCATGTCCACAAACTTCATGTCCAGAAACCCCATGTCCAGAAACTTCATTTCCAGAAACTTCATGCCCAGAAACTTGATGTCCAGAAATGTCATGTTCAGAAACTTCATGTTCAGAAACCTCATGTCCAGAAACCTCATGTCCAGAAACATCATGTCCAGAAACTTCATGTCCAGAAACCTCATGCCCAGAAATTTCATGTCCGAAGCCAGGGTCCAGAAACCTCATGTTCAGAAAACTCATGTCCAGAAACTTCATGTCCAGAAACTTCATGTCAAAAAACCGCATGTCCCGAAAAACTCATGCCCAAAAACCTAATTTGGTCCAGAAACCTCATGTCCAGAAACTTCAAGTCCAGAAACCTCACATCCAGAAACCTCATGTCCAGAAATCTCATGTCCCCAAACTTCAAGTCCAGAAACTTCATGTCAAGAAACCTCATGTCCAGAAACCTCATGTCCAGAAACTTCATGGGCAGAAACTTCATGTCCTGAAACCTCATGTCCAGAAACTTCAAGCCCAGAAACCTCATGTCCCGAAACTTTATGTCCAGAAACTTCATGTCCTGAAACTTCATGTCCAGAAACCTCATGTCTAGAAAACTCATGTCTAGAAAATTCATGTCGAGAAACCTCATGTCGAGAAGCCTCATGTCCATTAATTTCTTGTCCTGAAACCTAATGTTCAGAAACTTCATATTCAGAAATCTCATGTTCCGAAACCTAATGTCCAGAAACTTCGTGTCCAGAAACTTCATGTCCAAAAGCCTCTTGTCCAGGAACCTCATGTCCAGAAACCTCGAGTCCACAAACCTCATGTTCAGAAAGCTCATATCCAGAAGTTTTATGTCTTGAAACCACATGTTCAGAAACTTCATGTCCAGAAACTTCTTGTCCAACAATGTCATGTCCAGAAGCTTCATGTCCAGAAACCTCATGTCTGCAAACTTTATGTCTATAATTTTTTTGTCCAGTAACCTCATGTCCAGAAACCTCATATCCAAAAACCCCCATGTTCAAAACCTCATGTCTATAAACCTCATGTCCTAAACCTCAGTCGAAACTCATTCAAAAAAATTTTGTC
>NC_069494.1:7295764-7323560 GCF_026875155.1 Cherax quadricarinatus
TGGGGTGGGGAGTGAAAAAAGAATCTGTGTGGGTTGGGGGGGGGTTTGCATCTTGTTGAGTGGGAGTGGCTGGCAGGTCTTTGTGGAGTGGGAGTGGGTTGGCAGGTCTGAGTGGAGTGGTACTGGCTGGCAGGTGTGCGTGGAGTAAGAGTGGGCTGGAAGATGGGGGTGGAGGCGAGTGGGCTGGCAGGTCTGTCTGGAGTGGGAGTTGGGCTGGCAGGTCGTCTGGAGTGAAAGTGGGCTAGCATTTTCTCGGGAGAGAGAGTGGGCTAGCAGGTCTGTCTGGGAAAGGGCGTGGAATGCAGTTCTTGGGGAGTGGGAGGGGGAGGCAGGTCTGTGTGGAGTGGGAGTAAGCTGGGAGGTCAGTGGGGAGTTGGAGTGGGCTGGCAGATCTGTGGGAGTAGGACGGGCTGGCAGGTCTGTGTGCAGTGGGAGTGTATTGGGTAGGTCTCTGCGGAGTGGGAGTGGTTTGGTAGGTCCTCTGCGGAGGGAGTGGATTGGTAGGTCTGTGAGGAGTGGAGTGGGCTGGCAGGTCTGTATGGAGTGGGAGTTTTTTTTTATATTTTAATTAAAAAAACCAGTATACATACAATTAACATACATTGAGAACATAAAACAACGATTAACATAACAGTTAAATAGAAGGAAAAACACCAATCAAAACTATTCACATCAGAAGAGTATTAGATCAATTCCTGGACTAACTTAACCACTCACCGCATTTTAACAACTAAAAAAAAACCCAAAATTAAAACTGAACAAAACACTACAATGTCCAAAACTAGTTATCCAGTGAAATTACTGGAAATGCAAATAATAACATAAGTGATAATATAAATGATAAACAAATATATGGAAAACCCTGAAAAAAAACGAATGGCAAAAGATTTTACCTACAACTGATCATAACACCGTATAACAATCAGTTGTATGTATATTATATATATTATATATAATATATTTTATATATAAATATATATATAATAATATATTATTAATAAAATAAATATATATATATATATATATATAATATATATTTAAAAAAAAACCTCATTTTGACAAAAGAACAGGTTACAGGAATCATAATTACTCCACGATATACAAAAGTTTTAGTCCAAGAGGTAGGTAAAATATTATGACATGGAATCAAAATGTAATTATTATAATCAAAAGGAAGCGCTAAACCACAAGGGAATCAGTTGTAAGTTCCTAACTACCACGTCAATCAGTATTAACACCCATATGTTTATGGGCCATAGGGTTGAATGTGGTATTACTTTCGACTTTCCCCCCCCTTGTCGAAATACTGTTCCCCTTTCACACCATACACATTACCTATCATCAAACCATTGAAAACTTAAAAAGGAATCTAGAGGTAACTACAAAAAATGATAAAATCGTAAGTAGTGAAACAATTTTGTCATCCTTCAGAAATTTAACGACAAACCTCATGGGGCGGTCGTTTCACAAAGGAACCCAAAAGACAATATTTCTCTTTCACACCAATTAGGATGCTTTAAAATCACCCCAAAAAGACAATTAAAAGCTATACTAATGATGCTGACACACCAAAGACGACTGTGGGCTACTTGTCAGGAACAATACCTACAATGACACGGGGAAAGACCCACTAGACTTCGCTAGGTCACCCAAAAAAAAATAGCAAAGAAATACAAACTCGGCCAAAGGCCGGAACTGGTCCAGTTTCAAAAAAAGAAAAAATATTCACCGAACAATGACGTTTTGGGCCCCTTCTTGTAGACGTAAGCCCCCAAAAATAAAAAAATAAAAGATTTTCAGTCGAAACATCATTTTTCATCCAAACCCCCTTTCAAGGAACGTAATTTAAACCTAATACAAACACGCCTAGTAACTCCCCTTCCCCCCTTAAAGAATCCTAACAAAACCTTTAAGGGTTTTTACCATGGGATGAGTCCAACCCCCGCTGCCTTACCCCTCTCAGTTGCAGTAACCACGGTACTGAAAATATTTCTTTTTAGTTGCAGGGAAGACGGAAACCCCACCCCCCCCTTTAAAGGAGTCTGTTCCTAAAGATGTTCTATAAATCCCCAGGGAATTTGCCTTAACCCAAAATGCTCCCCATTTTCCCCTTTCAAAACCCCATGAAATTTAGGAAATCAGCCACCAATACAGTATTGCTCTTCTTCCCTTTCCCTTGACACCCGCTTTTTTTCCAAAGGGTTAAAAGGCCCCTTTGGAGTCGAGATACTTCCCCCAACTGATTTAAACCCAAAAACCCCAACCAAAGCACTTACAACTTCTTCCAATGTTCACAAAAAAAAACCGTTTTGAAACCAGTTTTCTTCCGACCACAATTTAAAACAATTCGCCTCCCTTACCAAACCCACCCTTTTTAAAACTGTTTTCCCAAACTAAAATACCCATGATGAATCTGTCCCACAAATTTTCGGGGAACCCCGGGGTGCTAACTTAAGTTTTGAAAAAACCGCCCCCAAAATTTCCCCCCCAATTTACAGGGGAAAAACAGAAAACCCCTGCCAAAAATTCCCCTTTGACAACATCCCGCCCCCATTCCCCCGGGAAAAAATTCCTTTGAATTTTTTAAACTTCAAAACAGACGAAACTTTCCCTACACTCTATTAATCCTCTGCTCTCCCCCGGGTTGTGTTATCTACCATTACCCGACCCCCCCCGGGTTCCTCTCCCCCCCCCTCCCTAAAAAAAAACCCCGCTGCTTTACTTATAGAGCCTTCGCCCGGGGCCCCCAAGCAAGAGCCCTTTAAACCCCCAAAGGGACGAAAGGTGTGCCCATGAAAAACCTCCCTACTAAACCAAAAGCTTCCCATAACCCCATACATACGTAAGCCCCTTCCTCCCAGTCCTGAATATCCATGCCCCCCTAAGGGGATAACCTCAGCCACCCCCCAAAACCTTCTGAAAACAAGGGGAGTTAACCACCACTGCCCTTTTTTTGAAAGGGAAAAATCCCCCCAGTCTTAAACCTCTGAGTTTGGTCTAAGCCTTTTTACCCCCCAATTTCCCAGATTTACCCTTCGACCCCCCAAACCTTCCTTCCGCCATGTACCCCGATCCCACACTTTTTAAAGTTGCTCCAAAACTGCCCACCCATCCTTTCACCCCCCCCCCCCCCACGTACCCCCCTTCAATAATTTTGTTTTTTTGCTCTGTTGCACACTTCCCGTTGCTCCCCCAAAAAATTAAACACCCCTGCCTACGATCTGAAAGCTTCCCCCCCCTTTTAACAAAATGTGGGTCATCCACATATTTTTGGATACGAAACCCCCTGCACGATTTTTTACCCAGAAACCCCCACCCCCAAATCCCACCCACCGGGTTCTTTAAAATGGTTTTTTGGCACACAGGCAAAGGGGAGGTTTAAGGGAGGGGGAAACCCTTTTGCCTCAAACCCCTTTCCCAAGCTTCCCGGGTTCCCCAAACCCTTACCATTCACCGAAACCCCTTACCATTGCAGAGGGATACAAAGTGTCAACCCAGGGGTACTTTTCCCCCTCCCCAAAACCCTGCTCAATAAAATAAGCCTTAAAAATCTCTGTCAACCCCAGTCAAAAGCTTTTTTGCCAGTCAAGCCCGAGGAAAACCCCCCCTTGAAAAATTCCCCTAAAAACTCCCTAAAAACCCAAAGCCCCTTCCCCTCAACCCCTCCTGGTATGCCTAGCTGCCCCCAAATGAATAACCGATTCCATGATTTTTCCCATCCTTTTACCTAGGGCCTTTGCGAATTTTTCTATAGTTGAACTTATTAGAGGTAGCCCAATATGCACTCAGACCCCTCCCCCTCCCCCCTTTTTATGGGAAACCAACACCACCCCCCTGTACTTTTTGTGATGAAACCCAAACCCCCTCTCCGTAAGCATGAAAATTAAAACCCTTAAACCCAAAGTTTTGGGCTTAATGTTTCCCCAATCCTCCAAAAAATTCATTTGATTCCCTTCTATCCCTGGTGCTTTTTTTTTCCCACCCAAAAAATGCCTTTTTCGCCCTCCCCCAACACAATCCTACCCTCTATTTAACCCTCTGACCCCTTTAACTTTGCCCTTTCTGAAAAATTTTCCCCCCCGAGACCCCCTCATTAACCTCCCTGCTCAAAACGTCGGATTTTTTTCCTAAAAACTAAAGTTTCAGGGGAAAAAAAATCTCGTCTGTACTAAAAGAAAATGCCCGGCTTGAAAACCAACCCAAAAACCCGGGGTTTTCAAAAAACTTCCAAACGCAAAAGGGATTTTAAACGTTGTCTAACCCAAAATTTTATGCGGGCACAACCCGAAGGTTTGTCCCCCCAAAGAAAAAACCCTCTTCCATGCCCCCCTTAAATTCTAATCGCTTTGGGAAAACGTCTTTGGGGGATTTGGCCCATTTGTTTTGCGAAGATTTTTTAAATGTTTTCATACCTACTATTTTCCGCCCCCAACATAATAATTTTTCACTTCCCCCCCTCCATGAAATTTTGTAGCCCAAAACCCCCCCCCTCGCTTTCCTTCCCCCCAAATTCCAGAAAAACTCGCTACCCGGGGTTTGGGGGCCTTTCCCACCTTTCCCCAAAAAAAACTTTCCCCCCTTTCCCTTTCCGATTTTCCAGAGATTCTTCCCCCAAAACCCCTGAAAAGTAACCCATCCCCTCCCCCTCCAAAAGCTACATCCCTTATTTTTCCAAATAACCTGGTTAATTTGTCCAAAACCACCCCAGCCCCAATCGTACCCACAGCACGGGGGCTAAAAAAACCCCTTGTTTACTTTAAGTCTATCCTTTTGGGGCCGTGTACCCTCGGGGCCCAAACGTGTGCCCCTTTCCCCCACCCACCCCCCCCCCAAACCACATAAAAAACCCCTGCATCCCCCAGCAAATTTCTTGGGAAAAGGGGAAAAAAAACGAAACCCCCCCCCCCTGGGGCCCCCAAATCGCCATGGGGGAAAATTACCCCAATTCCCAATCCCCCCCCCAAAGACCGAAAAAAAAGGAAAACCCCGATTGGATACTTTAAAAAACCCTTTCCCTCACAAAATTTTTTTTAACTTTGGGAGTTACTGCCCGGGAGGCATTAAACTTAAATTAAAAAAAAAAACTCTCCCCCTCCCAATACCCTTTCCACCCTTCCCCACCCTTCCACCTCCCCCCCCCCCCCAAACCCCCGACACACCAAGGGCTTTTGACTCTTTCACCCCTAAAACCCCCACCCCACCATTGAATCTTAAAAAAATTACTACAACATGCGGTAGCCTTTCAACGGGAAACCCTCCCAAAATTTTTAAATTTGTGGTTCCCCTTTCTTTAACATAAAACCACATGGGAAACGCCCGGCAAAACCCAAACCCAAACCACATTTTTTTAAACTTCTGCCCCGGGTTTCCGGGGGGGGAAGGGGGGTTTGGGGGGGGGCAACTTGAATTTAAAAAAAAAGGGGGTTTTTTCCCCCTATTTTTTGGGGGGTCTTTCCCGCCCCACACGTACTTTAGACGGGTTCCCTTTTTGGCTTTTCGGCTTTTTCGGGGACCCCCCCCTTTCCCCCGACCCTTTTACCCGTTGCTGGGCCCGGGCCAACCCCTTCTGTGGGGGGGCCCCAGCCCTTTCCCCCACGTTTTCTTCCCCAGGCCCCTGTTCTGCGGGTCAGACATCTTCTAGGGCCCTGAGCTCATCCCATCTTTTTGGCGGGGGGTTTGGCCATCCACTTTAAACTCCCTCACCAGCCGAAGTTTCCCTTGGTGGACCTCCACCACCCCCCCAGGGGGCCCGGGACAAACGTGGATGTTTTCCTTTGGCCCCACTACGTTATGTGTTTTTCCTTCCGTCGTTAAACCCCACAACCCACCATTAAAAACAACAAGACCACGCTCTGTTCCTTCCGGTCAGGGCGGGGACCCTCCAGCAACCAAATCCTGTGTCAAACCCCCAGGCTTCAAGGATCCAAAAAAAAGCGGGCACGGTCTAAAAACCCACTGACAAAGGGGAAAAAAACCACTTCGTAGACTGGTGCCCTTCTCGGATTTTTTCCCATTTCCAAAGTTTGGGAAACCCTTCCCCCAAGCGGGGGACCATATTCGGGCACAAAGGGCCCTTCAGCTTGTAGGCCCCACGGGCCGGGGGGTTCCCGGGAGCAGACTCCCCAGTCGGGGGGAAACTTTGGGCAGCCATATGCCATAAAAATTTGAAATATCTGAAAGTTTTCCGTTGGCCAGCGTAATGAACAAATCCCGGGGGTCCTACATATTCCAATGAAATGTAAGGGGGAAAAATAGGGCTGGCGTTAGCGGAAATCTTGATGGTATGGAGCCCTCTGAGAGCCCCCGTATGGGCCCCCCCTCCCCCAAAACCCCCTTGGGTCGCTGCATGCACTGTTCGTTTTCTGCCAAAAACTTTCGCCCCAGATCAAATTTTTCCTCAGCCTCGAAAGGCACTTTTTTCCCTCCCCCTTTACCCAGGTGACTTTTCAAAACACGTCATGTAAAAAACCCTCCACAGCAAAATTAAAAAACCGCCATTCCCCCTTTCTTAAAAAAGTTTGCACAATTTTGGGTGCAAAACCCTTTTTAATGCAAAAATTTTGGGTTTACCTGGGGGTAACCCTTGTCTAAGGGAAAAGGGTTAAAAGTTTCAATATCTAAAGGGCATAAAAAACCCAACCCGGGGCTATCCCAAGTAAAAACCCAGAAACCCTCTAAACCAGAATGTTTACTTCAAGGGGTTGGTTAACAGAGGGTTAGGAAAAAATTTTTATTTAGGAAAAAAATCTATTTTTTCAACAAAAATTTAAATATACACCCTCTAAAAACCCCCTTTAAACCCTAAACCCCCAAAATGGGGACACAAAAAACCCGGCTGGCGGGAGTTCCACCCAACCTAACCACTGGGGCCGTCAGCTCCGGGCCCCCTCATTTCCCCACAACAAACCTATTTTTTTTTCCTCACTATCCCACAGAAACCCTGCCCAAAGTCAAAAGCCTAGGGGGGCTCGGGTTAAGCCTTTAAAGGGACCCCTTTAAAGCCTATTTGGTTAAAAAAAAAGGGATCCCACAATTTAAAAACCTTAGCTAAAAACAAAAAGCATTTTCCGACTCCACCCTTTCCCCCCCCATGCTCCCCCCAAAGTGAACCCCAAAGGGCCATGCTTTACTCCGCGAACCCAAAAAAAGGGTTGGGGAAAATACCTCCCTAGCGGGAAATTTCTTTATATTACAGTTAAGAAATTTACATTTGCCCCAGAATGTACATTATAAATTTAAAAAAATTTAAATTATTTACAATTATAAAAAAACAAAACTATTATGGCACCTTTTTCACTATATGTAATTACAAGTAAAGCAGAACCCTGCAAAAACAAACCCCGGCTTTTCCCGAATTTCACAAAAAACCTTTGACATCACATTTAGGCAGGGACTTTAAAAACCCTTCATTGGGGATCCGTAGACTCCCCGTATGATCACGGCATTAATGATGCATAGTAAACCCGTTTGAGGGGTTTGGGGTTAAATTTAAAACACAGACCATTTTTTATTTCCCGCCTTGACGGTCCCGCCTTTCTTGTGGATTGTAACACGGGGCGCCACCAGGTGCAACCCGGGAGCAACTCAGGTGCGTCCCCCCAAGCCCGCGGGTTTGAGGGACGAATGGGGGAAAGGGGGAAAGAGGAGTTGCCTGGAAGGTCTGCGTAGAGTGGGAGGGGAAATTGCTAGGTCTTTTAGGAGTGGGGTGGGCTGGCACTTCTGTGAGGATGAAAGTGAGCGGGAGGTTTCTGGGAATGTTTTTTCCCGGGAAAAATAGATTTTGGACATGGGGTTTTCCAAACAAAAAGGTTTTTTTGGGACATGAGGTTTTTCCCAGACATTTTGGTTTCTGGACGGGGTTAGTGAATATGAGGCTTCTGGACTTAAGTTTTTCTTGCCCTGATTTTCTGAAAACTTTTGGGTATTTTAAAACGAGGTTTTCCAACATGGGGTTTCGGGACAAGGGGTTCTTGGAATGGGATTTATTTTTATGGTCCCCCGGGTTTTTTTTTAATATGGGGTTTTGGGCTTGAGGTTTCCAACTTTAAGGGCCCTTCCGGACAAAAAACTTTCAAGATGAAGGGTTTCTTGAAAGGGGTTTTCTTGACATGGGTTTTCCCCGGCCCAAGGGGTTTATGGAAAAAAGGAGGTTTTACTTAACGTTTGTGGCCATGAGGGTTCGGGGACATGATTTTAAAGGGAAATGTTTGTTTCGGGGCATGGGGTTTTCTGGACATGAGGTTTTCGGGACATGGGGTTTTTCTGGACATGAGGTTTTCCGGACATCGGGTTTTCTGGAAATGGGTTCTTGAAAAGGGGTTTTCTTGACATGAGGTTTTTGGATAAAAAATTTTTTGTCATGAGTTTTTCCTGAGTTTTGGTTTTTCCCGGGGAATGATTTTCGGGCCCATGAGGTTTTTTAAACATGAGGTTTCTTAAAAAGGGGATTTGGGAAGATGGGGGTTTCCCGGGGGCATGATTTTTTTTGGAAAAAAGGTTTCTAAAACAAAAGGGTTTTTCTTGCCCTGGGGTTTTGGACTTTTAAAGTACGGACATCTTGTTTCTTGAAAAAGGAGGTTTTTTTAGACAGGAGGTTTCTGAATGGGGTATTTTGACAGGGGTGTTTCTGGTCTTCAGGTTTCTGGAATAAGTTTTTTTTGACAAAGGTGCTTGGCATGGGGTCTCCAAACATGGGGTTCCGGGGACATAAATTTTTCTCTTGTGGGGTTTTCTTTCGGGCTTAAGGTTTTTGACGGGAGTTTTTCTGGACATGTGGCTTTTTTTTAATTGAGGTACGGGCAAGAGGTTTTTTAAAACATGAGGTTTTTTGGACATGTTGTTTTTTTTGGGACATGTGGTTCTTGTACATGGGTTTTTGGGACAAGGGGTTTTCGGGGACATTGGGTTTTTCTGGTTTGGGGTTTTTTGAACATGGGGGTTTTTCGGGGACAAGAAATTTCTGGACATGGGGTTTTCGGGCCCATGAGGTTTTTGACATGAGGTTTCTGGAGTTTGGGTCTTGGACAAGGTTTCGGGGTTTTAGGTTTCTGGACTTTGGGTTTTGCACATGAGGTTACTGGAAAGGAGGTTTTGGATATGAGGTTTCGGGGAATGGGGGTTTTTTTCCCTTTGGGGTTTTAGGGAATTTAGGTTTCTGGACATGTGGACTCTGGACATGATTTTTTTCCGGAAAAGGGGTTTTTTGGGGCCCTTGCCCGTTTCCGGGGATATGTGGGTTTTTTGCCCCATGAGGTTTTTAAACCCATCAGATTTTTTGGCATAAGGTTTTTGGACATGATTTTTCCCGAACAAGGGGGTTTTTGGACCCCAAGGGTTTCCAGACATGGGGGTTTTTTCTGGAATGAGGTTAGTGAAAAAGAGGTTTCTGGACATAAGTTTTCTTGAATAAAGTTCGGGGGACATTAGGTATTTTGGGAAACAAAGGTTTTTCCCAAAGGACTTTGAGGTTTCGGGGCATGAAGTTTCATACATTACTTTTTCCGGACAAGGGGTTTTTTTTGGACATGGGTTTAAAGGATTTTTGGTTTTTACTTTTTTTTTAAACATGGGGTTTTTCTCCCCATTGGTTTCCAAACATAAGGCTTCCGGACAGAATTTTTCCAAGACGAGAGGTTTCTTGAGAGGAGGTTTCTTGACTTTATTTTTCCGGCCCTTTAGGTTCATGGCATGAGGTTTCCTAACATAACATTTGGGGAAAATGAGGGTTTCGGCCATGATGTTTAAGGGCATATGTTTCTGGGGAAGGGGTTTCTGGACATAAAAGGTTTGGACTGATTTTTTCGGGGACATCGGGTTTTTCCGGCCCAACGGGTTTTTGGGAAAAGGGGGTTCTTGACATGGGTTTCTTGTGAGAGATTTCCGGAGATTGGGTTTTTCCCAGACATGGGGGTTTCGGGGTTGGGTTCCAAAACATGAGGTTTTTTTGTGGGCATAGTTGCTGACCCCTTTGTATTCCCCGATGATAAGGAAAGCAAAAGTATTTAAATCATCCGTATGCTTTAGATACGCCCCCCCTTGTAGGCCTGGGGTTTTTTTGGGGACGCCCAGGGGGATACACATTTGCAGGCTCATCCCTCTGTCCCGCCTAAATCGGTGGCGACCACCCCAGGCGTAGACGGGCAAGGCACTGGGCTCTACCCCTCATCTCAGCTGAAAATAAAGTACCATCCTAAAATATGTCTCCCTTTAACCCACGATTTCTCCATTAAAAACCCTTCACGATAAAGGGTTTCCCAAAGCGGGGGGCCGGGAATTCGGGACGATTACAGCGATTTCTGGAGAAAAAATTTTTTCGCCCCAAAGCAAGAGGGCCATTTCGTTCCCCAAGAGGCCTACCGACTACCGAGATTACAAGCCACTACCTAAGTCAGCAAACCTCAACCAGCTATCTACCATTTTCTACTTATTCCTGGTCGTCTTTTTGTATTAGTGTTTCCTGTTTTTTTTTTGCATCACCCCGGGGGGGGGGTTTTTCCCCGAGTTTGCAAAATAACCCAGCTTCCATTTCCTGTGGGGGGGGAGTCCAGCCCAGCCTAGTCTACCCCCATCCCAATTTTTTTGCCTGCCAACCAGCTCCCACCCCTGCTGTGCTCTTCGTGTGAAGTTTTTCAAGCTATTCTGTGTTAAGGGTTAAGAAAACCCAGCTACTACTAACCCAGGGCCCCCCAAACCCCAGTACTAAGCAACCACGTGAGTAGTTTTCTCCCCTTGTGTTTTAAAAGCCCAAAGCATTCTGATGCTCTTTTTCATCCTTGGGTTTAGAAATTTGTGGGTTTATTTTAACCCCAGCCACCCTTAGAATTATCTTCGGGGAAAGTGTGGGGTTTTTTCCGTGAGGTTTACGACTTTTTCAAAAAATAACCCCACCCCACTCAGGGATCACGTGTCTAAAACCTTTGCCGGTCTCAGACGCCTCGCCCCACCTTTAAACCCAAAAACCCCAACTACAGTCAGCCTTTCAAACTCCCCCAACCTCATCATTTTTTTGGGTGAAATGCAAAGGGGTTTTTAGAAACCATTTTTAAAAGGACCACATAGGGGGTCAAGAGTTTGGGAGGTGTCGGGGCCATCTTTAAAAGCCCCTGTGGGGAAGGTCTATCTCCGATTTAAGCGAAATTTTAACGAATTCTGTGCAGGGCAGCGGAAAGGGGAAATATAAACAATCCATCAATCTCTTTATCTCCAAGTTTTACGCGAAAATTTTTTATTTTTTGTAGAACTTTTTCGAGTTTTTAGACATTTTTTTTGTTTTTCCCAGTGTTTTTTTTTTTCTCTTAGGGGCATTCAGTGACCCCTTGATCAGATCAGTTTTTTTCTTTAAACTGATTGCATAAATTTTTTTTAATCTCCTTAATTCTGGGGTTAATTTGGGTGCATCATTTGATATCTTTTGGTTGTGTTTCTTTTTTTTTAAAACTTGAAGTAAGTCTTAGTGTTTTTTTTGTTTTTGTGCCAAAATTCCCAAAAAAGAACTTGTGTTTAAATTTTCAGAATTCCAGTGAATTAATTCAGAAAAATTTTCCCCCAAATTTTTATGCATCACAACTCATTGTTGTCTGTTATTTTTTTTTTTTCCCTAATTTTTATTTGTTTTTTTCCCTGTGTGTTAAACCATTCTTGTTTCATTTTTTTTTTAAATTCAGCCAGTGTTTTAATCTTCTTATTTTCCACAGACAATAGTTTTCATTTTTAAATTTTTTAAAGCAAGAAAAAAATTTTTTTACAAAATTTTTCACACATCAAGTTCCATTGAAAGAAAATTTTTAAAAAACTGTTTTTTATATTGATGGGGGTTTTTTTGCATCACTGTAAGTGTTAAACCCCTCTGTTTTATGTATTTTTTGAAACCTATTTTTTTTCCCATGTTTTTTTTAACAAATTACTCTTAAGTGCAGTTTTTTTAGTTCCCCTTTTTTAAATAAATTTTTTCCCTTTTTTTTTGTTAAGTGTTTTTTTAAGTGAAATTTAAGATTTAAAAGGTTCTTTTCCTTTGATAATTTCTTTTTTGGTTTTTTAAAATTTTTTTATTATTGCCATTGACTTTTTTCCCAATAATTCTTGTGCAAATATTTTTTTTGGTTAATTTAAATTTTTTCCTTGCAAAAAAATTTTATGCATTTTTTGTGCAATACTTTTTTGATTAAAAAATTTTATTTGATATATTCCCTACTTTTTTATTACAGTGCAGTTTCTTATGCTCTTTTTCTGTGCTTAGTATTTTACTCTGCCCCCCTGTGTCTTTTTATTTTTTTTTTTTTTTCGTAAAATTGTGTGTTTGTTTTAAATTTTTTTGCACAAGTTTATTAAAGCCCCATTTTATATTTTATTGTGTATTTCCTTTTGCTTTAAAGTAAAGAAAACTCACTGTGCCATTTATTAAATTTTTAAAGTAAAAGTTGGGGCAAATTAGATTTGAGCAAAGTAAAAAGCCCCTTTGGGATTTTACTCTTTTTTAAAGGTGCATATTTTTCTTTGTGAGTTCTTTGCTTACTGTGAAACTTGTAAAATTTTAAATTTACTTTTTCAGAATATTTAAGCTTTTTTTCCTTTAAGTTTTTATTGTGTCATTCTCAAAAAATTTTCTTCCCTTTATGAAACTTCAGATTTTAAACCGAGAAGAGGGGTTCCCAGTCCCTTTTGAACGTTCATTTTAGTGATCATTCCATTCAAAGTCAATATGAATCAGTCCACAGTAACAAACATTTCCCTTACAAAATGAAAGACAATATCTACCCCTTGAGCAATGTGTTTGTTCTCAAGCTTGTATCTGGGATTTGTTAAAGTGCGGCGAAATTTTGAAGCAGATTTAAATTCCCATAGATCCCTGAATTACTTATTAAAAATAGCCGAGCGGTCAGGGGACTAGGGAATTCGTCATTCCCCTCTTGTTCCCCCTATACCTTCGACTTGCCGGATGTGTTCCCTTTTCCCCAAAATGTCCGGGGGCACTTCCCGACTGCCTTGATTTCACAGCCTATCCCGCAATGACTGCTTTGTTCGAGTAGTTTGTTTTTTTTCCACGGGGATGGCCCCGTCAGAAAAAAAGATTAAATTTAACCTTTTTAAAGCCTTTTTCTTGTTGATGTGACATGCTGCTGCAGAAAACGTTTCTTTGTTACAAACTGTTTTTTCTCACTAAAATTTTCTTTTTGGGTTTTTTCCCTTTTGTTTCAGTGGTGAAACCCATCCTTTGTTTAAAAGAAAATTTGTGCATTGGGAAGAAGTTATTTCTCGAAAAACTTTCACAAAGTTTAAACCCTTTTAAGTGTATTTTTTTTAAAAGTGTACCTCGTGTCACGTGGGGCGACTCAGGGTTGAATTTTCAGATTTTTCACCGGTTCATTTCTTTTCCCCCGTGCTTTTAAATTTGAGTAGTTTGATTGTTCTCCCCTTGGGTCCCTATTTTTCCCCGTTATAGCGTTAATTTTTTTAAACCGGGGGGATCATCCATTCCATCCCCCAGTTTGGGTTCCTTTTCCTCCCGGTAAAGGGAAAAACTGTTCCTTTTTTCCAGAACAAACAAACCTACGGAAAGGGTTTGGGCCCGATGGGCCTTGACTTACCAAGAGTTCAAACCCAATTTTTAAAATTTTTTCCGGGCCCAAGGGGAATGTAGTCGCCCGATTGGTTTTTTCGCGAAAACGTTAGTGTAGTTACTGAGATCCTCCATTTACCGTCGAGGATGTCAAAACTGCCCAAAGAACCGATCCCAGTGTTCTGGGTGTTTTATTTTGAAATTCCCGCTCCCCGGGAAAATCTTATTCTTAAAATTTTGAAGCCACCTCACCCCTTTTGTTTACTTTTTAAAGAGCCAAGAGTTACGTATCGAAAAGTTTGAGTTGATACTCCCAGAGAAAGAGTTAGTAATTCCACATTTACTAGTGATTGAAGTTGTATCTTTTGGGGAGATACTTTCCCTTTAATTTTCTCTGTCAGGGCATGTTGGGTTTTTCCCCTTGCAGAGGAATTCGATCCCCCAGAGATGATTTTCCCCTTTTGGCCCTATGTAAAACCCTTTCCCTCGCAGGGTTGGGGTTTTAAAATTTTACATAGTCTGTATAATTAAGTCCGAGATGAATGAAATTTTGTCAACTGTGTTTTGTTATTAGGATCAGTTTGTCAGAAATTTTTTGTTTCCCTTTCCCCCCGTTTTTCGGGGAATTAACAGTCTAGATTTGAGTGCACCGAATCGCCCCTTTTTGGGAAAAACCTTTTTTTGTATATATTTATTCCCTTTCCCCGGGGTCCGTAGAGTGCTTTAAAAACAGATCATCGAACAATTCCACCCATATTTGGAAAAATATTTGTTCTTTTAAAATTTGAAAAGAAAATTTTTTTAAAAAAACCCATTATGTCAAAAACTGTTGAACCCTTCCCCTTTGTTATAAGTTTTATAAAAAATTTGGTTTTTTTGTATGAATAGCCCAGATCCCCCCAGCCCCGTTTTGCCTATAGGTTTTGTAGTGTATGTCGGGACGACATACGTAACATGACCCCAGCTGCAGATAGTTGGGTGATCCTTTATTCCCCTTTTTGATAAACTGGGGAAAAGCTAGTAGGGATCATCCGTATGTTTTGATACGAGCCCCTTGTAGGCCTTGGGGTTTTTGTGACGCACGGGGGTACCCCAAAAGTCAGGCTCTTTCCCTTTTGTTCCCCCCTCACTCGGGGGCGACCATCCAGGCGTAACAGGCAAGGGACTGGGGGTTTTTTATTCCCATCTCAGTTGACAAAAACTACCACCTACAAGGTGGGCTTTCCCTTAAAACCCACGATAAACTTTCCCTTTTTTAAAAACCCTTTATGATATCTTGACATAAGATTTCGGGAAAAGAGGTTTGCCCGGGCATGAGGGTTTTCCCGGGGGAAAAAGGTTTTTTTCAACACAAGGTTTTTTTACATGGGTTTTGTACATTTTAAAATACTGGAAAATGATGTTTTTTTGAAAAAAGGTTTCAAACAGGAGGTTTCAGGGCATGAGGGATCTTGAATGAGGTTTTTGGGCTTTTAGATTTATGGACAAAAAAGTTTTTGGGCAAGAGGTTGCTTGGAGAGGTCTCCAAACATGAGCTTCCTGGAAATGAGGGTTTTTTGGGCATGAGGTTTTTCGTGGAGAAATTTTTGGGCATAAGGTTTTTTTTGTGCGAGCTTTTTGGACGAGGTTTGGTTGGGCATGTGGATTTTGTTCATGATGCTTTCTGGACAAGAGGTTTCTTTTTCATGAGGTTTCTGGACATGAGGTTTCTGGGAAAGTGGTTTTTTTTGTTTTATGGGATTTTGGGCAAGAGGGTTTTGGACATTATTTTTTGCATATGTGGTTTTTGTTAATGGGTTTTGGGGGAAGGATTTCGGGCAGAAAGGGTTTTTGGACATGAGGGTTTTTTGGGCATGTGGTTTTTGTACATGAGGTTTTTTGGACAAGAGGTTTCTGGGGGCATGGGTTTATGGACAAAGAGGTTTTTTCGAAATGTAAGGGTTTGGGACATGATTTTCCGGGGGCAAAGGGGTTTTTTTGGCCTAGGTTTCGGAACATGTTGGGATTTGCACATAAAGGGTTTTTGGACAAAAGGGGTTTTTGGGCATGAGGTTTCTTGGAGATAAGGTTCGGGGCATGGGGGTTTCTTTGATATGAAATTTTTGGCATAAATTTTTGAATATGGGGTTTATGGCAAAGAGGTTTTTTTAGGAAAAGGGAAATTTTTTGTACATAAGGTTTTTTGGGCAAAAGGGTTTCCCGGCAAGAGATTTTTTGGACATTTAAAGTTTTTTGGACTTTTTTTTCTGGACATGATGTTTATTGACATGAGGTTTTCTTGGGGCATGAGGGTTTCTGGGGCATAAATTTTCTATACATGAAGTTTGCGGAAATGAGGGTTTTTTGGACATGAAGTTTCTGGAAATGAAGGGTTTCCCGGGCATGAGATTTTGGACATTAAGCTTCTGGACCCTTTAAGTTTTTTTGGCAAAAATTTCTGAACATTTAGGTTTCCCGGGGCTTTAAGTTTTTGGACCCTGAAGTTTCTGGAAGGGGGTTTCCCCAAAATGAGGTTTTTTTGGACAGAAGTTTCTGGAAAATGAGGGTTTTAGGACCTGAAATTTCTGGACATGAAGTTTTTTCGACATGAATTTCTTTGGGCATGAGCTTTCTGGGGATGAAGTTTTGGACATGAGGTTTCGGGGCTGGGAAATTTCGGAAATGAAGTTTCTGGCCCGAAATTTCTGGCCATGAAGGGTTTTTGGACATTAGGGTTTTTGGGCATGAAATTTGGGACAATTTAGGGTTTTTGGACTTAGGGTTTTTGGACAGGGGGTTTGTGGGCATTTTGGGTTTTTTCACAGAGGGTTTTGGGACAAAAGGTTTCTGGACCGAGGTTTCTGGACAGTTGGGGTTTTCTACATGGGGTTTTGGGCTTTAGGTTTCTGGACATTTGGTTTTCTGGGAAAGAGCTTTCTGGACTTTAGGTTTTGGACATGAGCTTTCGGACTTGGGGGGGTTTTGCACATGAATTATCGGGGCAAGATTTCTGGAAATAAAAAATTTTGGACCCCGTTTCCCTTTACATGGGCTTTTGGGGGTGAGGTTTCTTTTTAAAATTTAGGTTTTTTTGGACAGTGGTTTTTTGTAAAATGGGTTTTTGGACAAGAGGTTTTTGGCATGAGGTTTCAGGGCAAAAGGTTTCTTTTTAAATGAGGTTTTTTGTACATGTGGTCTCTGGAAAAGGTTTATCGACTTTAGGTTTTTTGGGCAAAGAGTTTTGGGGCCTTTAGGTTTTTAAAAAATGTGGGGTTTTTCACATGAGGTTTCTGGACAAGAAATTTTTTGGCATGAGGGTTTTGGACATGGGTTTCTTGGGCATGTGGGTTTTTAAAAAGAAGTTTCTGGACATGAGATTTCTGGACTAAGGGTTTTTGGACAGAGGTTTTGGACATTAGGTTTTTTTGGACAGAGGTTTACGGACTTTTAGATTTCCCCAACATGAGGCCCTTTTGGAAAATGAGGGTTTTTGGCATGAGGTTCTGGACAAAAAAATTTTTAGACATGAAAAATTGCAGAAAAAGGGTTTTTGGACATGAAGTTTTTTGGACGTGACGTTTTTGGAAATGAAGTTTTTTGGACATGAAAATTTCTGAAAAAATGGGTTTCAGGGCATGAAACTTCTGGATATGAGGGTTTTGAACCCTGAGGTTTGTTGACACGAGGTTTTTGGACAAGGTTTTCCCGGGCCTGAGGGTTTTGGACATGAAGTTTTGCACATGAAGTTTCTGTACATTGGGGTTTTGGGGCATGAGATTTCTGAACATGAAGTTTCTGAAAAATTAGGGTTTTAGGACAAAAATTAATGGACTAAGCTTTTCGGAAAATGAGGGTTTTTCGGGCATGAGGGTTCTGGAATGAATTTTTTAGACATGAGGTTTCCCGGAAAATGAAGTTTTGGACATGGGAATTTTTGGGACATGAAGTTTTTGGACATGAGGTTTCCCGGGGTTGAAGTTTTTGGGCTGAGGTTTTTTGGGCATTTAATTTTTTTGCCCCTGAAGTTTCTGTCATGAGGCTTCTGGAATGAGGATTCTCGACATGAAGTTTCTGGAAAATTTTTAAGGGTTTGGGGGCAAGAGAAATTTTTGGGGCAAGAGGTTTTTTTGGGGGTGGAGGGTTTTTGGACTTTAAGTTTTTGGGCAGGGGATTTCTGGGCATTAGGTTTTTAAAAGCATTATTTTTTGGGACATCGGTTTTTTTGACATGAAGTTTTTGGACATGAAGTTTTTGGACATGAGTTTTTTGAACATGAGGTTTCTGGACATGGGGGCTTTTGGACATGAAAAAATTTTTGGGGAAGAGGTTTCTGGGGCATGAAGTTTCTGGGCATGATTTTTTGGACATTAAAGGTTTTTGGGCATTTAGGTTTTTGAACATGAAATTTTGGACATAGTTTCTGGACATCAAATTTTTGGGCAAAGAAGTTTTTTGGGAAAAGAAATTTTTTTGGGGCATTTAGGGTTCTGGGCATGAATTTTTTTGGAAAATGAGGTTTTTTCAAAAAAGATTTTTTGACATGAAGTTTTGATTTATGAGGGTTTTTGGACATAAAAATTTCTGGACATGGGTTTTCTGGGCCTGAAGTTTCTTTTTAAAATGAAGTTTTTGGGGCATTTGGGTTTTTGGACAAAGTTTTTTGGACAAGGGGGTTTCTGGACATGGGGGTTTCCGGACATGTGGGTTTTGCCCAAAAGAGGTTTTGGACAAGAGGTTTTTTGACAGGGTTTCGGACTGTTTGGGGGTTTTTAATTAGGTTTTTGGCAAGAGGGTTTTGGGCATGTGGTCTTGGATATGAGGTTTTTTGGGCCCTGAGGATTTGGGGCATGAGGTTTTCTGGATATGTCGGTTTTGCACAAAGGGGGTTTCTGGACATGAGATTTCTGTAAAAAGGGGTTTTTGAAAAAGGTTTTTTGCCCTGAGGGTTCTGGGAAAGAGGTCTCTGGACCCTGAGGGGTTTTCCCCGATTTTTTGAAATTTCCCGGGATAAGGTTTCTTGACGCGGCTTTCTTACAAGAAAGGGTTTTTGGACATTTGGGGTTTTTTTCATGAGCTACTGGACAAAAAGGGGGGTTTCTTTAAATGGGGGTTTCTTTGGGAAAGAGGTTTCTGGCATGTTTGGGGTTTTGTATATGGGATTCTTTACAAGAGGTTTCTGGACATTAGGTTTCTGGATATGTGGGTTTTTTTTTTAAAGGGGGTTTTGGGCAAGAGATTTCTGGGCAGAGGTTTCTGGACATTAAAGGGGTTTTTGGACATGTGGTTTTTTTACATGAGGTTTCCCGGGGCAAGAGGGGTTTTTGGACATGAGGTTTATGGACTTTAGGTTTCTGTTTCAAAGAGGTTTTTTAGACATGTGGGGTTTGCACATTAGGTTTCCCCGGGCAAGAGGTTATGGACTTTAGGTTTTTTTGAAAAATGTGGGATTTGGGACATAAAAGGGTTTTTGGGGCAAGAGGGGTTTTTTGGACATGAGGTTTCTGGAGAAAAACTTTTTTGGACTATGGTTTCTTTGTATGAAATTTTTTGGACATGAGATTTCGGACATGAGGTTTTTGGCATGGGTTTCTAGAAAAAGAAGTTTCTTACATAAGGTTTTTGGACAAAAGGGGTTTTTGGACAAGAGGTTTTGGACATGGGGGTTTTTGGACTTGAGGTTTTTTGGGGCATGATGTTTATTTACATGAGGTTTCTGTACATGAGGGGTTCTGGACATGAGGTTTTTTGGATTTTAAATTTTTTTTACATTAAGTTTGCGGGCAAGAGGGTTTTTGGACATGAAATTTCTGGAAATGAGGTTTTGGACAAAAATTTCTGGACATGAAGCTTTTGGGGCATGAATTTCTGGACATGAAGTTTTCTTTAAAAAGAGGGTTTCTGGGGGGGAATTTTCTGGACAGAGGTTTCTTGGGGCATTTAGGTTTTCCCAAAATGGGGTTTTTGGGCATGAAGTTTCTGGACATGAGGTTTCTGGACATGAAGTTTCTGGACATGAAGTTTCTCACAGAAGTTTTTTGGACATGTGGGTTTTTGGGATGAAATTTTTTTGGGCAAGAAGTTTCTGGACCCGAAATTTCTGGACATGAAATTTCTGGACATGAGGTTCTGGACATGAGGTTTCTGGACATGAAGTTTCTGGGGCTGAAGTTTTTGGACAAGAAATTTTGGGGCCATGAAGTTTCTGGACATGAAGTTTCTGAAAATGAGGTTTCGGACATGAAGTTTCTGGAAAGAGGTTTTTTTGGACATGAGGTTTCACAAAAAAGAGGTTTTGGATGAAGTTTTTTGGGCATGAGGTTTCAGGGCTTTCATTTTCTGGACATGAAAAAATTTTTCGACATGAAGTTTTGGGCTTTAGCTTTCTGGGCATGAAGTTTGTGGACATGAAAGGGTTTTTGGACATGAAAATTTCTGGACATGAAAATTTCCCCGGACATGAAAATTTTTGGCCCTGGGAAATTTTTTGGACATTAGGTTTCTGGAAAATGAAAATTTTTTTGGACATGAGGTTTTTTGGGCTTGAGGTTTTTTGGGCATGAAGGGATTGGGGGCATGTGGGTTTTTTCACAGGGGGTTTTCTGGACAAAAGGTTTTTGGACACGAGGTTTCTGGACCCTGTGGGGAATTTTTAAAATTTGGGGGTTTTGGGGCAGGGGGTTTTTTGGGCCCTGGGTCTTGGAAGGGCTTTTGGACATGAGGTTTTTTGGACATTTAGCTTTCTGGACTTTGGGGGGTTTTTTCACATGGGAAATTCTGGCATGAGATTTCTGGAAAAAGGTTTTGGACCAGACGGTTTTTTTGACATGACTTTGGGCATGAGGGTTTTTTTTTACATGAGGTTTTTGGACATGTGGTTTTTGTACTTTAGGTTTTTGGGCAAGAGGTTTCTGGACATGAGGTTTTTAGGAAAGAGGGGGTTTTTTGGGAAAAAGGGTTTTTGTAACCCTGGGTCCCCTTTGGGCATATGGGTTTTTCGACAAAGAAAGGGTTTTGGCAAAAGGTTTCTTGGGCATGAGGTTTCGGAAAAATGTGGGATTTGCCATGGGTTTTGGGGCAAGTGGGGTTTTTGGACAAGAGGTTTTTGGGGAAACCCCTGAGGTTTTTTTGACAAGTTGGGGTTTTAAGATTTGAAAATTTTTGGACATGAATTTCTTTGGGGGATAAGGTTTTTGGACATGAGGTTTTTGGACAAGAGGTTTTTTGGGGCTGAGGTTTTCGGACATGAGATTTTGAAAATGAGGCTTTTGGGCCCTGGGTTTCTTTGGGCATGAGGTTACCGGGCAAAAAAAATTTTTAACATGAAGATTGCAGACATGAGGTTTCTGGACATGAAATTTTGGACCCTGGCGTTGTTTACCCTGAATTTCTGGACATGAAAATTTCTTAAAATGTGGTTTCAGGACCCTGAAAATTCTGGTTTTGAGCCTTTTTTGACATAGGTTTTTTGACACGAGGTTTTCGGGTAGGTTTTCCCGGGGCATGAAGGGTTTTTGGGCAAAGAAGTTTCTGCACATTGGGAATTTTTTGTACATTATTTTTTTGGGGCTGAGATTTTGAACTTGAAGTTTCGAACAATTTTTGGGTTTTTGGAAAGGGAAAATTTAAAGGAAAAGGCTTCTCGACAAGGTTCTCCGGGCATGGGTTTCTGGACATGAATTTTCTAGGGCATGAGGTTTCTGGACATGAAGTTTTTTGGGGCATGAAGTTTTGGGCATAAAAATTTCTGGCCCTTAAAGGTTTTTTGGGGCTTTAAAATTCTGGACAAGAGGGTTTTTGGACAAGAAATTTCTTGCCCATGAAGTTTCTTTTACAAAAGGCCCTTTTTGGGGCAGGGGGATTCTCGACTGAAGGGTTTTTGGACTTGAAGTTTGGGGGACATGGAAATTTTTGGACAATGAAAGGTTTTTTGGGTGTGAGGGGTTTTTCTGGATTGAAAATTTTGGACAAGGGGAATTTTTTGGAATTTTTTGGTTTTTAAAACATGAGTTTTTGGGGGCTGCGGTTTCGACATTTAAAGTTTCTGGCATGAAATTTCGGACGAGTTTTCGACCCTGAGGTTTTTGGGGCATGAGGCTTCTGGACATGAAAAAAATTTTTGGGGATGAGGGTTTTGGACGAAGTTTCTGGGCAAGATGTTTTGGACATTAGGTTTTTGGACATGAGGTTTCTTTAAAATGAATTTTCTGGACATGAAATTTTTTTGGACATTTAAGTTTATGGGCATTTAAGGGGGTTTTTGGGAAAAGAAGTTTCTGGACATGAAGGTTTTTTGGGGATGAAGTTTTGTGGGCATGAGGGGTTTTTCAAAATGAAAATTTCTTTACATGAAAATTTTTTAGTTTATGAGGTTTCTGGACATAAAATTTTGGACCCTGGGTTTTTTTTGGGCATGAAGTTTCTAGCATTTAAGTTTCGGACCCCTTAGGGTGGGACATTAAGTTTTTGGACAAGAGGTTTTTTGGGCAAGAGGTTTCGGACATGTGGGTTTTTTGGGAAAAAGAAAAATTTCTGGAAAAATAGTTTTCTTTTACATAGGTTTTTGGACATGTGGGTTTTTTACATTTGGTTTTTGGGGCAAGAGGTTTCTTGGCTGTGGGGCTCCCCGGATATGAGGTTTCTGGGCATAGGATTCTGGAATAGGGTTTTGGATATGTGGGGTTTTTCACAGGAGGGTTTTTGGACATGAGATTTTGTACATAAGGTTTCTGGGGCAAGAGGTTTCCCTTTAAAAATGAGGCTTCGGGGAAAGAGGGCTCTGGACATTTAGGCTTCTCGATTTTGAGTTCTGGGCAATTTAAAGGTTTTTTTACGCGAGCTTTTGGACATGAGGGTTTTGACATGTGGATTTTTTTCATGATTACTGGAAAAAGAGGGTTTTTTTTTACTTGGGGGGTTTCCCGGGCATGGGGTTTTTGGGGCATGTGGTTGGGTTGTATATAGGATTCTTGGGGGGCAAGAGGGTTTTTGGGGCATTAGGTTTTTGGGGTATGTTTGGGTTTTTTTTAATGGGGTTTTTGGGCAAGAGATTTCTGGGCATGAGTTTTTTGGGCATTTGGGTTTTGGGGCATGTGGTTTTTGTTTCATGAGGTTATGGGCAAAGGTTTCCCGGGGCATGAGGTTTTTGGGGAAATTTAGGTTTCGTACAAGAGGTTTCTAGACATGTGGGATTTGCACATAGGTTTCCGGACAAGAGGTTCCCGGACAAGAGGTTTTTTTGAAAATTGGGTTTGCACATAAGGTTTTGGGGACAAGGTTTCTTGGGCATGAGGGTTTTGGAGAAAAAATCTTTGGACATAGGTTTAGATAGGGAAAATTTTTGGGCTGAAAATTTTTTGGGGACATGGGTTTTTTGGACAAAGAAAGGGTTTTTAGAAATGGGAAATTTCTGTTTAAAAAAGGTTTCTGGGGGCAAGAGGTTTTTTTCTGGACAAGAGGTTTTTTGGAAAATAGGGTTTTTGGACCCTTGGGGGTTTTTTGGGCATGATGTTTATTGACATGAGGTTTTCTGTACCTGAGGAAAAAGGACATGGGTTTCTGGATAAAAATTTTTATACAAAGTTTTGGCGGGGCCATGAGGGTTTTTTGGGCAAGAAGTTTTTTGGGAAAAGAAAGGTTTTTTGGACATGGATTTTTTTGGGCATGAACCTTTTGGACATGAAGTTTTTTGGACATGAAGTTTTTTTCGGGAAAATGAGGGTTTCCCGGACATGAAGTTTTGGACATGATTTTTCTGGGCTTAGGTTTTCCCAAAAAAGAGGTTTGGACTTTAAGTTTTTTTTCATGAGGTTTCTGGCATGGGGTTTTCTGGAATGGTTTCTCCAAAATGAAATTTGTGGGCTGAGGGTTTTGGCCCTGAAATTTGTGGACAGAAGTTTTTGGACACGAAATTTTTGGAAAATGAAGTTTTTGGACAAAGGGGGTTTTTGGGGCATGGGTTTCTGGACATGAAGTTTCTGGACATGAAGTTTCTGGACATGAAATTTCTGGCCATGAAGTTTCTGGACATTAGGTTTCTGGACATGAGATTTCTGGACATGAAGCTTCTGGACATGAAGTTTCTGGACATGCGGTAGCCTTTCAACTGTAACTCTCTACCAAACTTGTAATTGTGTTCCTGCATGAAACATACATCCACATCGTAACGTCGCAAAATCCACTCCATCCACACTTTTTTAACTTCTGTCCTCAGGCCATTGGCATTGATGGTGACACACTTGAATTTACAAAAAAGGTGGTTTTCCTCTATGTTTGTGGGTCTTTCCCGCTCCCACACGTACTTTAGACTGTCCCTCTTTGGCATTCGGCTTCTCGAGACCTCCCCCTTCCCCCGAGCTCTACCCGTATGCTGGGACCTTGCAACAACCCCTTCTGTGAGGGGCGCCTCAGCCACTTTCGCCCACGATTTCTTCCCCAGGCGCTGTTCTGCTGTCAAGACATCGTCTATGTCTGACGCTCATGCCGATCGTTTGCGGGAGCTGCCATCCACATACATCTCCTCACCAGACGAAGCTTCCTGGTGGACCTCCACCACCACCCCATGGGTCTGTACAAACGTGGATGTGTCCTGCACCACTACGTTATGTGATTCCTCCGTCGTTAACTCACAACACACCAGTGAAACAACAAGACCACGCTCTGTTCCATCCAGGTCATGCAGCACGTCCTCCAGCAACCTATCCTGTGTCAAATCCCCAGGCTTCACAGGATCCACAGAAAGCGTGGGCACGGTCGTAACATCCACTGACAAAGTGGCACACTTCGTAGACTGTGTGTCTTCTCGTATTTCTTCACTCCAAAGCTTGGAACCTTGCCCAGCTGGGGGACCAGACTCAGGCACGAAGGCCTCAGCTTGTAGGCCCCACAGGCGAGGGGTCCCGGGAGCAGACTACCAGTCGACGGGAGCATTGGGCAGCCATATGCTCATAAGAATTGCATAGTCTGCATGTCTTCCGTTGGCCAGCGTAATGAACAAATACCTGGGTCCTACATATCTCCAGATGTACGTAAGAGGGAATAGGCTGGCGTAGCGGCATCTTGATGGTGAAGGAGCCCTCAGACAGCCCCTCGTATGGGCCCTCTCTCCACACTCCCTTGGTCGCTGCATGCACTGTTCCGTATCTGCCAAAAACATCGCGCAGATCGTACTCCTCAGCCTCGAAAGGCACGTTTCTCACCCTGACCCAGGTGACATACGTAGACACGTCATGTAGACAAACCTCCACAGCTGAATTTACCGCCATTCTCCTTTCTTGAAAAGTTTGCACAATCTTGGTGCAGAACCCTGTTATGCAGAAATGTGGGATACCTGGGGGCTAGAGCCTTGTCTAACGGCAAAGGTAAAAGTTACACATATCTCAAGCATAAACAAGCCACCCAGGGCTATACCAGTCAAAACAGAAAGCGCTAAACCAGAATGTGTTACTTCAATGGGTTGGTTAACAGAGGGTTAGGTAAAAATCTTAGTTAGGAAAATATATCTATTTATTCAACATAACATTATATACACCCTCTAGAAACACCTTAACCCTAAACGCCCAAATGAGGGTACACAAGAAACAGCTGGCTGGAGTTCCAGCCACCATAACCACTAGGCCTAGTCAGCTCCAGGCCCTCACTACTCCACTACAAACCCTATTTCTTATTTCCTCACTCATCCCACAGCACCCTGACCATGTCAGAGCCTAGGTGGGCATACAGGTAAGCCATAGAAGAGCCTATAGCCTGAGTTGGTTAAACAAAAGGAGTACACAACTACAAACTTAGCTAAAACACACAGCATCTCCGACGCCAGCCTCCACACCATGCTCACACCATGTGACTCCCCAAGCCACGCGTACTCCGCGTACCCAAACACAGTTGGAAAATACCTACCTAGCAGGATTTCTTTATAATTACAGTTAGAGTACTTTACAGTGCCCCCGAATGTACATTATGAATTATAAAATTATTATTTACAATTATAACAATCACACTATTATGGCACACTTCTTCACTATATGTACATTACAATGTCATACAGAACCCTGCATAACAAAGCCGGCATTCACGAATTTCACAAATATCCTAGACATCACATTTAGAGCTACGACATATAATTCTTCATTGGGGATGCCGTAGACGTCGCGTATGATGCACGGCATTAATGCATGCATAGTAGAACCGCTGAGGGAGCCTTGGGTGAATTCAACACAGACCATGTTTACTCTCCGACCTTGACAGTCCGCCATCTTGTGGATTGTAGTACACGGGCCGCCACCAGGTGCAAGCCGGAGCAAGCTCAGAGTGCGTCCTCCCATCCCGCAGGTTGAGAGACGAATGAGGGAGTGGGAAGAGGAGTTGCCTGGAAGGTCTGCGTGGAGTGGGAGTGGATTGGTAGGTCTGTGAGGAGTGGGAGTGGGCTGGCACTTCTGTGAGGAGTGAAAGTGAGCTGAGGTTTCTGGGCATGAGGTTTCCGAACATGAGATTTCTGGACATGAGGTTTCTGAACAAGAGGTTTTTGGACATGAGGTTTCCAGACATGTGGTTTCTGGACATGAGGTTAGTGAATATGAGGCTTCTGGACATAAGATTTCTTGACATGATGTTCTGGAACATTAGGTATCTTGAAACGAGGTTTCCAGACAAGAGGTTTCTGAACAAGTGGTTCTTGGACATGGGATTTATTGTTTTGGTCTTCCAGGTGTTTTAACATGAGGTTTCTGGCAATGAGGTTTCCAGACATAAGGCTTCCGGACATGAACTTTCAAGACGAGAGGTTTCTTGAGAAGAGGTTTCTTGACATGAGGTTTCCGGACATGAGGTTTATGGATATGAGGTTTCCTGACATAACGTTTGTGGTCATGAGGGTTCTGGACATGATGTTTAAGGGCATGATGTTTCTGGGCATGAGGTTTCTGGACATGAGGTTTCTGGACATGAGGTTTCTGGACATGAGGTTTCCAGACATAAGGCTTCCGGACATGAACTTTCAAGACGAGAGGTTTCTTGAGAAGAGGTTTCTTGACATGAGGTTTCCGGACATGAGGTTTATGGACATGAGGTTTCCTGACATAACGTTTGTGGTCATGAGGGTTCTGGACATGATGTTTAAGGGCATGATGTTTCTGGGCATGAGGTTTCTGGACATGAGGGTTCTTGACATGAGGTTTCTTGACATGAGGTTTTTGGATATAAAGTTTCTTGTCATGAGATTTCCGGAGATTAGGTTTCTGGACATGAGGTTTCTGGACATGAGGTTTCTAAACATGAGGTTTCCTAACATGAGATTTCGGAAGATGAGGTTTCCGGACATGAGGTTTCCGGTAATAAGGTTTCTCAACACAAGGTTTCTTGACATGAGGTTTAGAGACATTTAAGTACTGGACATGTTGTTTCTTGACAAGAGGTTTCTAGACAGGAGGTTTCTGGACATGAGGTATCTTGACATGAGGTTTCTGGTCTTCAGGTTTCTGGACATAAGGTTTTTTGACATGAGGTTGCTTGGCATGAGGTCTCCAAACATGAGGTTCCTGGACATGAGGTTTCTTGACATGAGGTTTCTCGATGTGAGATTTCTGGGCATAAGGATTCTTGATGCGAGCTTTCTGGACATGTGGATTTTGTTCATGATGCTACTGGACAAGAGGTTTCTTTACATGAGGTTTCTGGACATGAGGTTTCTGGACATGTGGTTCTTGTACATGAGGTTTCTGGACAAGAGGTTTCTGGACATTAGGTTTCTGGATATGTGTTTTTGTACATGAGGTTTCTGGGCAAGAGATTTCTGGACATGAGGTTTTCTGGACATGAGGTTTCTTGACATGAGGTTTCTGGAGATGTGGTCTCTGGACATGAGTTTTTCTGGACTTGAGGTTTCTGGACATGTGGGTTTTGCACATGAGGTTACTGACAGGAGGTTTCTGGATATTGAGGTTTCTGACATGTGGGTTTTCCACATGAGGTTTCTGGACATGGGTTTCTGGACATTGACTCTGGACATGAGGTTTCCGACATGAGGTTTCTGGACTTGACGTTTTCTGGATATGTAGGTTTTGCACATGAGGTTTCTGGACATCAGATTTCTGGACATAAGGTTTCTGGACATGAGGTTTCCGAACAAGAGGTTTTTGGACACAAGGTTTCCCCGACATGTGGTTTCTGGATATGAGGTTTTGTTTAATATGAGGTTTTGACATAAGATTTCTTTAAAATGATGTTCTGGGACATTAGGGATCTTTAAACAGGTTCAGACAAGGTTTTTGA
>NC_069494.1:7324060-7412172 GCF_026875155.1 Cherax quadricarinatus
TTTGTATAGTCAAGTAATTTGTTAAGATAAATTTCTGTCCAGTCATCAATACCATTGGCCTTGAGAAATTCTGTAGGCCAGTCAATCAGTCCTCAAGGTCTCAAAGCTTTGAACTTTCCTTATTGAGCCTCGTCATGGAGTCTAAATGAGACTTTTAGTTGTAATCACGTGTGGTTAACTAATTTTTTCAGGAGGAAGGTATGGTAGTGGTCTGTAGTGTTTATCTGTAATTATCCCTGATTTAAGGGGGGCTAATAAATTGGTCCATATTTGGTCTTTATGGTAGCACGTGTCGTCAGTGATCCTGGTTTGGTTTTATTATTGGTGTTATGAGAATGTGTTGTTCATATTGTTGAATGAAATCAGTTACAGGCTGGGAGTCATCTGTATGTCCAAGGTTGATGTTGAAGTCTCCAGCTAAGAGAAGGTTGGAGCTTATCATTTGTCTTTTTGTTATTAGTGACTAATTTTCTCACTGAACTTTTGGGATTTTTCTGTGAGGTATCCGATAAATGGCAGCCGATTGTTATAGGCTCTTAAGGTTATCTATCAGTAAAATTAGCAACAATGTATTCCCCATATTCATCACTAAAGCAAGATTGTGCTAATACAAATAATTTGTTACAGTAAGAGATGCCATACTCCCCCAACTTGGTTTGGTCTGCAAGTTGTGAATTTGCTGAGTATCCTGGTAGAGGTAGATATCTATTGTGTCTTGTCTTTAAGAGCCAGGTCCTCAGTAAGAATCTAAGCAGGAGAAGGTGTTCCTTTAGTGATTCAAGGAGGGCCAGAGGTCATCATAAGTGTTTGCTTAAGGACCTGATGTTGTTAGTTAAGTATTTTAAAAGACTTTAGCATTGTTTAGGATAGATGCTGGCTTGTATGCTGTGGAAATAAAGGCAGTTACTTTCGCAACAGGTTTGAATTGTGTCCAGATTAATGGAGGTTAGATTCAGGGTCACGTGATCAATCATCTTCTAGGTTTGATTATTGTTATTTAATCCTGAGTTTGTGTGTTGAGTTCCTAGTACTGATCTCTGTATAGGTGGAAGTTTGGACATACAATAGCTAGAGTATTTTGTTCCATATAAGTATAGTCACTACTACACATAAAGAATTGATGTTGTCCTATGTGTTGTGCTGGAATGAACTAAAAGTACAACTAGGAGTAAACTAGTAATATGAAAATACACAATAAAATAGAACAAGACTCCTCACTTGTAATTGCACTAAGTCTAATATAATGAATTTTGTGTAGACAATGTTTTTGAGCTATTGAATGAGCTATAATACAACCTATGTTTAATCTAAAATATAAACATACCAAATTAAAAATAGCACCATGACCTCACTAATAATTGTCACTTATGGTCTAATAATATTGAATTTGGTATTGACTATGTATTGAGCTACAATGAAGCTATATACAACTGAGTTTAATCTAATCATATAAAAAGGCACAAGACTCTCAATTGTAATTGCACTAAGGTCTTATATAAGTTGTTTACAAGAATTAGAGTATAACTAGATTTAAATTGACAGGATAAAATACACAAGTTAAGGTAGCAAAAGAATAATAAAAAAAAATGATAAAAATAAAAATGGCAATGACTTGGTTATAATATGCTAGTAAGATGGTAGACAGGATAATATAAAAGTTGTAGTTGAAAATACTAGTTTAAAAAAGTATAGAATAAAATGGTCAATAAAAGAAGTTTACAATAAGTTTGATCAATATAGTTTAAAGCAAAATTGGGCAATAATAGGGATTTTAGAATAAAATTGGGCAATTGAGTATTTCTTAAAGTGAGGTAGAATTATTGAGGACAAGTTATGGCTAGTTTATAATAAAATAAGATGGAACAGTGATGCGGTAAGTTGTAAAAAAGGAGATAGATTCTGTAGATATTAAACACAATTAAGACTATGAGGTAGAATGGTCGTTGAATACAACAATGACAATCAAAAGTAGTTGGGGTATTAGAATTTTAGGGGGGCACAAATTTATGACAATATAACACTAACTGTGGACTGTGGGTATTATCTGCACTTTACTCTGATTCTGTTAGTCCAGCCTCACTTAGGAATGTTTTAAGGTCATGTTCTGTAGAGATGAAGTATCTCTTCCCAGTGGGCTGTTTCCTAACTGCGATTTTTCCATCCCTCACAAAGCACTGGTGGATTTTTTGGGCATAGCGTAATTTTCTTAGCCGATAAAGAAGGTTTTGTTTGTTTTGGTAAGGCATCATTGACGTAAACATCAGTTTTCATAGAAATTATGTTTTTTAGTAGGTTGTTTTCTTTGTAGGTAGTTTGGAATTTTAACGGCAACTGTTTTTTTAACCTGCTTGGTAGCCCATCAGTTTGCAATCCTTTAGGTCATCACTACGTAATGTTCAGGCGAAGGTGAGGTCCTTGATGACTGTAGGGTGGTCTCCACGCAGGTCTCTTGGTGACTGTGCTGGGAGAATGTTTTGCTGTTAACTACAACAGCATCAGATAAGCTGTGTTGTCATTATGTCTTGGAAGTTGGTTATGACAGAGGCAAGTGTTGGCCCACTCTTTGATCTTTCCTCTAAATGTTGTTGTAAGAGGGTGACTTGTCTTTTTAGAGTGTTGATAGTGTCAAGGACGGGTGTGGATGTATGCTTTGTTGTTCCCCAGAGTGTCTAGTTTTATGTTCTAGAGCAGTGATCCTTGTTAGAGGTAATGCTGCATTGCTAGCTTTGTTCTGCATTTCTTGAGTTAGTTTGGTGATCCATTTGGTTCTGAATCGTAAGGGAGTTTAGCTATTTCTGGTCGTGATCTTCTTGACATCAAATACGGGAAGGAGTTATCTTGGACTGTGGCAGCAGCCAATGTTTGTTTGTTGTCTGTCGGGTGGGTTGTGTGATGCCGGTGGGTTGATGAGGTTGTGTCCTTGGCTGGCATACCTACAAGCTTTCCTCGATGTTTTTTAACTGCTCCACCTTTGATGTTAGGTGTCCTTAGCTGGTTACGGGATCCTTCTTTATTATGTTCTGACCCTTGTCCATTGGCTGTGGCTTTGGCTGAATAATAGGCGATGGGTGAATGTTGTGGAGTATCACTTCAGTGGCAGCGGGGTAGGAGGTGGTAGTACGAGTCCTATTAGTTTGGTAATTTGTGACTTTGGGTGGTTTCAGCAGTTGATTTATATCTTCTGGTATCCACACAGGTTTAGTGTTATGTGGTCCTTGATTAGGTCATCACTAGGCTGCATGGAACCACAGTAAAGTAAAAATAGAGGACAAGGTTCCTGTTGCCACTGCCACTGCCGCTGCTCAGGTACACCCTCGTCGGGTTAACAGAGATTGAAGGTCGTTACTCTAATTTAATTCTATCAATGTTGAGCACGTCTCTACAAAATTAGTAGTATTATCAGAAATCATCAATCTTGGACAGGTCTCCTAGCTCAAATTTTGAAACAGCTGTAACAACAGTCTGTTTCTGCATGACAAAGACCTGACCACTACTAAGTGAACTGCCTATAGACACCAAGTGAACAAGCATACATTCACTTTCAGCGGAACACATCTGAAGTACCTGTTAAAATGATTGGGCCCCTATAGTCAGCACCATGTTACATTCAATGGTTTCACTAATTGTACATGCTCCTTTGGCAATGGTGTAGGACCTGGGTACATATAGATCTGTGTATCCACAGGTGACATATTACACAAGATTTAATCAACCCTTTCCATCTTTGTGGAATCCAGAAAGTTTCCTAATACAATTTAAGGTATCTGTACCCCCACCATCGCATTACCAACTTTTATGGACATTTAAAACAAATACAGTTGTTAGATGATAGCTTTTGGGTATTAAGACAGGGTGTATAGCATAATCACCCAATTCAAGCATTTTGAAACCAACCTCTGCATCTACTTACAATGTTCTCTTAAAGACAGCCCAAATTTCTTCTCTATTATGGAACCTTCACAATTTACTTTTCCATCATCAATTAATCTCATTTCCATACATTTCTTCCTGTACCGATCTTTATCAATATTCAAGAGTTCGTGAAAACTTAATGAGATATTCAACTTGTTTAGAAATTTCAACACCAACTAGTTACATGATTCGTTTTTGGTAAAGAAGATACCTATTATAACAATGATAAAGAAGGACCACTAATTGGAGTGGTGGTCACAGTAATTTCAACAGAGCAATATATGCCTTTTGTACAGGCCAATTAGCTTCAGTTATCAACCACTTTGGTCCATCAACCATGATACAGCATTTACGAATTTAGCATAACGGTAAGTACCCTCCGAGACAAGAAATCAGCTGCAGTTTCCCCTCCTCACCAGGTAATATGAAATTAAATGTTAACATATGCTGACCCAAACTAATTAATACTCTTATCTTGCATCTGATTAAATTTCAGCCGAACTCTGTTTGTATGTACATAATTTCACTGTTCCATTACAAATGCATTGTAAGGATACCTCATTATCCAAGACCAAAATTACAGTGTTGCTAATATTTATTTCCTGCAACTTATTTCTTTATATAATAAGCAATTTGACATCTACAAAATGGCTGTTAATTCCCAAACTGAGGTAAGGTAACTTTGATTTAGAATGGAGACACTTTATCCCTTAAACATAACAAGAGAAATGGTACTATTACATTGAAATAAACAACTGCTCCATATGCAATTTTGAAGCAACACAAAAAATGTGAGAATATTTTTTTCCCATTTGATTGGCCCACCTGAGCGTGGAACTCCAACATTGAATTTTTTCATAATCACCATTAATTCATCCCATCCTGTTTTTAATGAATCCTCAGGCAGAGTTTCATCCCAAACACATTAAAGCTTCCAGCTTCTTGTATTAATAATTTTCCCTCTTATAATAAAGGGGTGACACTAAACCTAGTTGGATCAACACATTTGGGAAACTTCAGCAAGCCAAAACTCTCTTAGTTAATTTATTGGGCATACTGTAGATTATTAGGTTTAACATTAACAAATCTCTCTCAGTATCCCAAGCTAATCCCAATGCTTACTACATTTTGGCACTTCATCTCCAGGTAATCGTTACTTATTTTGCCCTTTAAATTTAACGAAATTACTATTTCCATTCCCTCAGAGGCATATTTGCACTTTGCATATTTTATAACCTCTCCGCTCCGTAATTCATTAACAGTTCCTCTTCATTACTCAAACCCAGGAAATTGACCACAAAAAATTTGTTTGCGCTTTACTTTACTCAATGGATTTCCGCGTTCGTTTAAGGTGTGGCATTTATCGATTTCGCTTTGAAGTAGAACGGACCGTGGGATGTAGCAACCAAAAAATACGGCTACCTAAAGGCAAAAAATTTCAGAGGCTAAGTGGGTCCTAGGATTCTCCAGCCATAAAAAAGCAGGTACAATCCTGGTCATGCCTCTTGAAAACCCACTTCTTATACCACATCTTAGAAAGCTTTAAGTACTTATGTCAGCCGTAAAGGCATAAATCTTCACCCTGAAATTTAATATCTCCTAATTTTTCCAGTCAAACGAAGGTACCATCATCAAAACAGTCATAAACTAGAATGCATTTTGTTACTCCTGGCACTACCATTAAACACAGTCCTTAGGGCGTGGGTCTTAGAATCCTTCTTCACTCTGTGATGTGGCAATATGACCATAAATTGTGCTTGCTCAGTAGGTAACTCTTCTATAATTTTATTAATTAATTGTTCAGTAATTATATCATTTATAGGCAGTGCAACAATTCTGGTGAGCGGACCTCGTTAGCGCCTGAGCCTTTTAATTGACCATATGCCCATACGAAATTAGTGGCAATTCTGGATGTTCAGTCTCCATGGAAGTCGTACCCAGTATTGTCCAGACTCAAATTTTCATCTCTCAGTATGTTCCTGATAAAAGATTCGTCTGGACTTCTTCAGTTACATTTATACCAATGTTGTCCTAATCCCCACAATTTTATGCACTGGGCTCAACACATCCTCTATGGAAGAATAATACCTGGGCACGATCTCGATGTGAGTAAGAACACACAGTTCTGGAATTTGTAGTTCCTCTAGTCAGGGCTATTATAATAGGATCCTACCATACATTACAGGCCTCCTGTAGTCTTTAAAATGGTAACCCCACATTTCTTTAACCAAAACCCTTTAACAAAGGTGGCATAATAGTCCACTCCTATCAAATATTTATTGGGCCTACAGAATCATCATTTTAACTCCAGAAGGTACTAAATTACATTATGTAAAGTCGTTTCTGTAGCTTTACAAAGACCCTATTGTAGGTAATATTTTCTCTGAAGTTATCTACAATACTGGCATTAACACGTTTTTTTCTCATTGCCCAACCTGACAGGTTTTTTATAGTGTTAAAACATAAAACAGGTGTCATACAATTGAGCCCATTTATCTAGAGAAAACCAGAATAATTTTAGAGTTGTAGGATCGCCATCTGTACTGTTCATTACCATAAAACAGTTAGTGTTTATGGAAAGTACACTGTGATCCATGGTCTAATAATGCAGTTACAGTTTTTTTATTTATGCCTTTTATCATCAATTTTATACCTGTAACACAGGTAAGGCTACTTCAGCTAAACCACATTATTCACATTAGCAGCAATTTTTACATTAGCCACTGTTGGTGTCGGATTGTCAACATTATCATTATTGATCAACATTATCATATAGACCTTTACACATAACATATGGTATCTTCCTATTGTGCCATTGATAACAGTTGTTTAATTTGCATACAACCCTTTACATTGTGATTAACCTAAACATCTGATACACTGTCAATTCTTCCAATCTTTCAACTTTATCATTCCATGAAATTGTATGCATTGCAATTCTCAGAAAAATGAGTACCCTCCGGCAGAAGGGACAATCTCTCTTTTCTCAGACAGGTTTTCTTATTAACTGGGCTGCACTTAGGAGGTATTTATTCTTCTTAGACCTTGTGGAAAACATTTTTTCTGATTCCCTGTGCCACTTGATACGCACCTATGCCACTCGTTTTAGGAATATGACTTGTTTTCTCTAAAATTCCATGTGTTGTCATTTGCCACCAAGGGGGGGGGGGGGGGGCAATGTATTAAATTCAACTTAATAAATCAAACACGTTTATTACTTAATTACGCACTTTATAAAGGAAATTTAGAACTTACCATGAATAAATCCTAGCTACTAGAGCTTAACAATTACATGTAATGAACTTTATAATATAAACATTTAAATAATACATTAATAATTTTAGCTACACTTGAGCTAACAATTACATGTAAGAAAAGTATAATGCAACTTCCCCATTAAATACATTAATAATTTTAAATTGCATTAATATAAAACCTAGCTCAACCTGAGCTTAGCATTACACATGAAGTAAATAATAATATAAATTTAAAAAAATGCATTAAATATGAAGCCTAGCTAGACTTGACGTAACCTTGCCAGACTAGCTTAGCAAATTTAGTATTTCATCATTAGAATCCACTACACATTAATAAATTTGAGGACCTAAACAATCCACCTCCTCCTCAACTTACCTATATTATTATTAAGTAATAATTTCACATAAATAATGACTTCACGAATTACATCAAGTTCAACAAGGACCAATGGGCAACTAATGTGAAAATTAATTTACCAGGTGTAACTCATAAGATACACAAATTAAAATGGTAACAAAGATAATTTTTACCTACATGCAGAGGCAAGTAGTAATTTAGGATCACCTAGGTCGCAAAAAATGTCCCCCCCTTGATACTTACGATATCCTATCCTCTCTACAATTCACTCTGTACCTATATTAATTTCAATGAAATATACATCTCAGGAATTCTGTATAAACACTTAATGAAAATATTGGACGTATGTTAAAATTATAATTATTTACAGAAGGACACTTTATAATCATAAGAACTCACCAATTGTCTGAGAGTTTACGGAGTGTCCCATACCCCCTGCCTAAATATGAAAAAATACCTGCCAGAAATCTCAACATAAATAGACAACGACTTAGCTGGGGTTCCTAAGCTGTCCAGTCCATCTACTTAAGCCACGTTAATGCAGGACGGCAAATCCAAAATTTTTGACTCCTATTTGAAGTTTCAACCACAATTTAACTTCAAGGAGCGACGAAAATTATGCACAATTCATTAGCAATGCCTGTGCCATATTCAAAAACAATGGGCGTCTCTTCCTGCTCTCAGCTCAGGCGCAGATCTCCAGGTTGGTTCACTTCTTTAAAATCACTTAAAGCAATATAATGTATTAACTCAGGCAATTTACATTATCAAAATATACAGCATTTATTTTGGTAATTATTTTCCACAATTACATTGAGATT
This sequence comes from Cherax quadricarinatus, assembly GCF_026875155.1. Lineage (NCBI taxonomy): Eukaryota > Metazoa > Arthropoda > Malacostraca > Decapoda > Parastacidae > Cherax > Cherax quadricarinatus. The sequence goes on from NC_069494.1 coordinate 7,332,409, forward strand.
GTGAATTTCAATAATGACATTACAGTGGCGTAGAGAGACACTATCATCCCTAGGCATATGGTGCAGCTTAATAAATTGGCTTAGAACTACTTAATACAAAAGAAATTGGTGCATCTATTTTTGTTTATAGCAACAGTAATTTTTATTCTAATTACAAATAGTTTCAACAATGTACTGAAATTATATGTTATGGAATAAAACATTGTGAGTTATGTTGAAAATAGTTTACAGTATGAGAATGTTACAATTGTGTGTAGACAAGTATTGGTTGGGGTAGGGTATTTTATACTACCATGTAGTACATTAATAATGTATGAACTTTGCGTCTATATTGAATTTTTAAGATTTAGGTAATTGGGAGATTTTTTGTAAAGTTAAATATTGAGTATTTACTTTAGGTGAGTAGGTTGTTTTTTTGAGAAGAGCTAAATTGTATGTTTCAGCAGACCTGGTTACTATCAGTATTCACTGGTAATGATTCAAATTTTGGGGTCCCTTATGTCCATAGAATTTTACGCAGTGTGACATGGACTGAAAGGTACATCATAAAAGATCTGTAGTTGTGTGTTGGTGGTTCGTGTGTCCCTGTTAAGGTTGGGTGAGGAGAAGTTGAAGGGGGGAGGGTGTAGGTTTGAGTGTATTGTTCCGTGTCTGTAGTAGGCACATGAATAAGTATAGATGTTCTTAAGGTAACCGTTTTAGACTTTTTGAATATTGGTGGATATGCTGTCGGGAGTGGGAATTTGTTATCATTCTCTAGGGCAGCCTTCTGCTGGGTTTCTTAGTGGTCTTAGGTGAATTTGAAGGTGTTGATTCCATTCAAAAAATTCCATATAGAATAAGGGTAGATGGATGAATGATACAGTGCAAAGGACAGCTGATTGTGGAATAATATTAGTACCGTATCGTTGACAGATGCCCTTGTACTTCGAGATTTTCCCTTGGAAATTTGTTGTATGTGTGACTGGAATATTTAGGCTACTGCAAGGTGGATTCGTAGGAATTTTTTCCCTCTGTACTCTAGTGATGTGTGATCCGTTTAGGGTTATATTAAGTGGAACATTTTTGCAGCTCTGTTTCCAAATGAATGAAATAGATTTGTCAGTATTGAGGGTAAGCTTATTGTCATCATCCAGGTAGATATTTTTCTGCATTCGGCATTAACAGTGTTGCCATTATATTAGTTTTGGGTGAACAGAAGACGTCTGTTGTGTCGTCTGCAAATAATATGGGTTTGAGTACCACTGATGCATTTGGTTTGTCATTGATGTAAATAAGAAAGAGGAGTGGCCAAGGACACCTGTCCTTATGGGAATACCGACTGTGATTGGTTTAGTGGAAGAGTTGCTCCAATTGTGTGCACATATTGGCTTTCTGTTACTTTAGGTAGTTTGAGAAGTGCCCCTCTTATACCATTGTGTGTTAATTTAATGTGCAGCAGATCATGGTCGAACTGTACAAAAGCTATTACATAAATCAATGAAGTTTTCCCAGCGGGACTTCTTTCTTCTGGAGAGGCAGTGTATATTAGTTCTAGTATGTGTATATCCTCTTTTTACTTTTATTAGTCCTAAATTCAAACTACCAGGGTTTAGAGATGTTGTGTGAGACGAGGTAGGAATAGATTTAGAGAGGCAGAGGTAGGTTAATATTGGTCTAGTAGTTTTAAATCAAGTCAGTTTGATCCACCTCCTTTGTGGATCGGGGTAAACCCTCCTATTTGAGATTGATGGAAGGTGGAGGAATAGATGGATTTGTTAAAGAGTGTTGCAATAAATGGTGAAGTACTTCTGATGCTTTTTTGTAACATAAGAGAGGTAAGTTAATTTATGTCCGTTGCTTGTTTTATAAGGTGTTGATGATGAGGCGACAGACTTCTGTCTGGGTGTGTTGGGCTAGGAATAGTTATTCGTGTAGGTACCCGTGAGGTAGACTATGGATGGTGTGTTTTGAGCGTGGATTTTGCTCGCTAGATTCTTCCTATGGTGAAGATAACATTGGAGTCGTTTCCTGTTTCAGTTGGTGGGAGTAGGGTTCGTCTGATTTTTGATAATATGATTGTTTGGTGTGGGGTGTTTTGGGGATATCTTTTTAGTTACTTTAGAAATTGGATATGGTATTCCAGGCTAGTTCTTGACCCATTCTATACAGTTTTCATAAGGTGCTTTGGTGGTTAATGGATTTAAGGATGCGGGTGTTAGCCAGGGACTATTCAAGCTCTAAACTGTGATTCTGGATAGTATTTTATTATTCACCCAATGGCCATACAGTGAAGCTGGTAGGTCCTGGCTTACAAGTAATTTACTCCTTCCTCATTTAATAAGCACTCCTGTGTGAAAAATACTTCCCGCCTTCATGTTGCCGCTACGGAACATTTATCTCTATTATCTTCCAAGGACAATGATTTCCACCGCAGTGTAAAGGACCAGGGGAAACGGAAATAGTTCAAACCAATCTGGTATGCAGGTGAGGTGAGCAATCACTGGACAAGATTAAAGATTGGAACCAGAGAAGGAAACCCTAGGATAGACAACAGAAGTATGAAACCTGATACAACAAAATGACACTGTAAAGTGCAACAGCCCTCCTCATTAAACGAAGGAAATCAACAGTAAAACATACTTGTCTTAATAAATCCTACCAAAAGAGCATATAATTACAATGAGTTATATAAGCTTTCTTCTGACCAACACAACAAGATGTTTATATATTTCACAAGACAAGGAAATATGAGAGAGATTAATATAATCATGCATTAATGCAGTGTAAAATCCAGAATTTTCAACATCCTTTAATAGTTTTTCCAGGTACCGTACTGCCCTTACCCTTACAAACAGGTCCGGGACGAGTGCTTCCACCTTAGTACACACAGACCTGACCTGACAATGCACGCCAGCACTGTCAGGGAATGATGGGAAGACTTGCTTCACCCAAAAACCTCTATGAGCTCTCAAGACTTTCATTATAGACGAAACCGGTTTGTATAAATAGTTTTCTATTGTGGTACTTTAACTATGTATTCCTCCTTTATCTTATACGAGCTCCAGTCACTTGTAGTGACCTGAACATTAATGATGACGCCTACTTTTTAAAGGGCACCATCTTCATCCAGTAACCGTTCATCAAGCACCCAACTATCCCTTTCCACTTTCCAGTTGTCCCACATGGTCGTTTATCTCGACACGCCTCTGATATTGTTTAATCCTTCTTCTGACAAAGGCAAGTTCGTGGTTGTCCTCAACGTGAGATGCCCTCTAAAAGACTGAATTCCTCGCTGACTGACCACATGCCACCTACACTCCTCTTGTTTTTCAGACCTCTTGATCTTATCTTGAGAAACTTTCAAGTCATAATCTTTGTACTGAGTTCTCTAATCTCTTCCTTTCTGACCTTTGATCTTGTACCAACGTTTCCCTGTTATCTTTCCCTCTATACTTTATTTCTATGATCTTAAATTCACAAACCAGTCGTTCCTTTGCCCAATTATTTCCTCTCAAGGCACCCCTCTTAGCCTCTTGCATATTTTGTTACTAAAACTATCATTTGTTTTCTTGACTTTTTCACCCCCGGTCACTCTCAAGATTTCATCCGATATGTTCGTGCCACATCAACCTGAAAAGTTCTTAGTCTCGAAGCTGAGTCTCTCGTTACTCTCTATAATAATGTTGCTGTGGTGTACAAGTTGTAATAGCGAGGCATTCAGTATCAACGAGATGATGATTAGACACATGTGCAAGTAAAGATACCTATGATCCTGCACATGTTTCTAATTCATCATGTTATCGTGATGTAAATAGTTTAGAGAAAGTGACAAGTTGAAAACTGAAACACTTACGTTAAGCAACATTTTAAATCTGTCGTACTGAATACCATTGATATACAACTTGTCGGAACACAGCAACATCATAGAATCTTGATACAGAGGACATTACAAAGTCCTACTTGTTAACTCCTGGTTCATGACCAACTACCACAGTGAGATTCCTCCTCAGTGATAAGCCCTCGTCCTGCTGCATGTCCTCTGACGCCACATCAATCTTCTTGCCTGTGCTTCAGATTCTTAAAGATTAAGGTGCTCATCACCTGCCCTAGGCTGAGAGCTGGACCCTACCATATCTTCCGCAATTTGCTGTATATGTTTCTATTTATGTCCTATATATTGTATTGATAAAAGCCACAGGATGACAAAACGTTTTTACAATAAAACATAGATTTTGCACGTGTCTCAATTCAGCATATTATCTGTATTGAATTATCATTTGAATTCAAAACTTGGCCCCTGAATAGTTGTCTGTGACATGCTAAGAGTTGTTACATTATATACGGCATATGTCAAACACCCATATATCTGCCTCCAACCAGCGAACCAGCGTGCCAGGGCCCCACCAAAGCTGTGAAGCGATGTGTACACTCGTGATCCCAGCCTTGGCAACTTTCCTTCACAGCTGGGTTGCTACAGTTTCTCACTGTGTCTTGTGCTGGAATTTTTGATAGAGAAAAATTAAAGTATTTCCTCTGATGCCTTTCTGCTTGTTACTAAGTAGTTATTCGTGCCACAGTCAAGGTGTTCAGGGCCAATAGACTGTACCTAGTTCGTGCCACAAGCAAGGTGTGCAGTTATAGTCTGTACTGGTTACCGTGCCACAGCAAGGTTTCAGGCCAATAGTCAGTACCTGTGTTCGTGCCACAAGCAAGGTGGCAGGAGGGCCAATAGTCCTGTACCTGTGTTCGTGCACAGCAAGGTGTGCAGGGCCAATAGTCTGTACCTGTGTTCGTGCCACAGCAAGGTGTGCAGCCAATAAGTCCTGTACCTGTGTTCGTGCCACAGCAAGGTGTGCAGCCCAATATCTGTATCTGTGTTCGTGCCACAGCAAGGTGTGCAGCCAATAGCTGTACCTGTGTTCGTGCCACAGCAAGGTTGGCAGTGGCCAATAGTCTGTACCTGTGTTCGTGCCTCAGCAAGGTGGCATGCCAATAGTCTGTACTCTGTGTTCGGCCACAGCAAGGTGTGCAGGCCAATAGTCTGTACTGTGTTCGTGCCACAGCAAGGTGTCACGCCAATAGCCTGTAACCTGTGCACGTGCCACAGCCAGGTGGTGCAGGCCAAATAGTCCTTGTACATTGTGTTCGGCCACAAGCAAGGTTGCAGTCAATAGCCTGTACCTGTGTTTCGGCGTGCCATAGCAAGGGGTGCAGCCAATTAGTCCCGTACCTGTGTTCGTGCCACAGCAAGTGTTGCAGGCAGGCCAATAGTCTGTACCGTGTTCGAAGCCACAGCAAGGTGTGCCGGTCCAATAACTGTACTGTGTTCGTGCCACAGCAACGGTGTGCAGGCCAATAGTCTGTACCTGTTCCGTGCCACAGCAAGGTGTGCAGCCAATAGTCTGTACCAGTGTTCGTGCACAGCAAGGGTTGGTGGCAGAGCCAATAGTCTGTACCTTTGGTTTCGTGCCACTGCAAGGTGTGCAGGCCAAGAGTCCTGTACCTATGTTTTTCGTTTGCACAGCAAGGGTTGTGCAGGTCAATAGTCTGTACCTGTGTTCGTGCCACAGCAAGGGTGGCAGGTCAATAGTCTGTACCCTTGTTCGTGCCACAGCAAGGTTGCAGGCCAAATAGTCTGTACCTGTTGTTCGTGCCACAGCAAGGTGTGCAGGCTACATTAGTCTGGTACTTTGTCGTGCCACAGCAAAGGTGTGGCAGGCAATAGTCTGTACTGAGTTCGTGCCACACAAGGTGTGCAGGCCATTAGTCTGTACCTGTGTCGTGTGCCACAGCAAGGTGCAGGGCCAATAGTCTTTACCTGTGTTCGTGCCACAGCAAGGTGTGCAGGCCAATAGACTTACCTGTGTTCGTGCCACAGCAATGGGTGTGCAGCCAATTAGTCTGTACCTGGTCGTGCCACAGCAAGGTGTGCAGGTAAATAGTCTGTACCTGTTTCGTGCCACAGCAGTTGTGCAGGTTAATAGTTCTGTACTTGTGTTCGTGCCACAGCAAGGTGTGGCAGGCCAATAGTCTGTACCTGTGTTCGTGTCCAACAGCAAAGGTGTGCAGGCCAATAGTCTGTACTCTGTGTTCGTGCCAACAGCAGGTGGTGCAGGCCATAGCTTACCGTGTTCGTGCCACAGCAAGGGTGTGCAGGGCCAATATCCTGTACCTGTGTTCGTGCACAGCAAGGTGTGCAGGCCATAGTCTGTACCTGTGTTCGTAGCCACAGTCAAGGTGTGCAGCCAATAGTCTGTACCCGTGTGTTCGTGCCACAGCAAGGTGTTCAGGTCAATAGTCCTGTACCTGTGTTCGGTGCCACCGCAAGTGTGCAAGCCAATAGTCCTGTACTTGTTGTTCGTGCACACAAGGTGTGCAGGCCAATAGTCTGTACCTGTTTCCGTGCCACAGCCAAGGTGTGCAGGCCATATCTGTACCTGGTTCTTGCCACAGCAAGTTGTGCAGGCCAATAGTCTGTACCTGTGTTTCGTGCCACAGCAAGGTGTGCAGGCCAATAGCCTGTACCTGTGTTCGTGCCACAGCAAGGTGTGCCGGCCAATAGCCTTAACCAGTGTATCGTGGCCACAGCAAGGTGTGCAGGCCAATAGTCTGTACTTGTGTTCGTAGCCACTGTAAGGTGTGGAAGACCCATAGTCTGACTTCTGTGTTCGTGCCACAGCAAGGTAGTAGGCCCAATATCTGTACTGTGTTTCGTGCCACAGTCAAGGCGTGCAGGCCAAATAGATCTGTACCTGTGTTCGTGCCACAGCAAGATATGTTAGGCCAATAGTCTGTACCTGTTTTCGTGCCACAGCAAGGTGTGCAGGCAAATAGTCCTTACCTGTGTTCGTGCGCACACAAGTGGGTGCAGTGCCATAGGCTGTACCTTTGTTCGTGCCACAGCAAAGGTGTGCAAGGCCAATAGTCTGGTACCTGTGTTTCGTGCCACAGCAAGTGTGCAGGCCAATAGTCTGTACCTGTGGTTCGTGCCACAGCAAGGGTGCAGCCAATAGTCAGTACTTTGTTCGTGCCACAGAAAAGGGCGTACAGGCCAATAGGCTGTACGTGTGTCGTGCCACAGAAAGGTGTACAGTCTAATAGTTCTGTACCTGTGTTCGTGCCACAGCAAGGTTGTTGCAGGCCTAATAGTCTGTACATGTGTTTCGTGCCACAGCCAAGTTGGGTGCATGTAGCCCAATAGTCTGTAACCAAGTGTTCGTGCCAACAGCGAAGGTGTGCAGCCAAATAGTCTGTACTGTGTTCGTTGTCAACAGCACGTTTTGCATGCCAATATTCTGTACCCAGTGTTCGTGCCACATCAAGTTTGCAGGCCGAAAAATAGTTCCGGTACGCAGTGTTCGTGCCACAGCAAGGGAGTGCAGGCCAATTATCTGTACCTGTGTTCGTGTCACCAGCAAGGTGTGCAGCCAATAGTCTGTACCAGTTTCGTGCCACAGCCAAGTGTGCAGGCCAATAGTCCCCTGTACCTGTGGTCGGCCACAGCAAGTGTGGAGGCCAATAGTCTGAACCTGGTGTTCGTGCCACAGCAACGGTGTGCAGGCCAAAAGTCTGAACCTGTGTTCGGCCACAGCAAGGTGTGCAGGCCAATAGTCTGTACCTGTGTTCGTGCCACAGCAGGTGTGCAGGCAATATCTGTACCAGTGTTCGTGCCCACAGCAATTGTGTGCAGGCCAATAGTCTGTACCTGTGTTTCGTGCCACAGCAAGGTGTGCAGGCCAATAGTCTGGTACCTGTGGTTCCGCGTGCCACAGCAAGGTGTGCAGCCAATAGTCTGTACCTGTTTCGTGCCACAGCAAGGTGTGCAGGCCAATAGTCTGTACTGTGTTCGTGGCCACAGCAAGGTGTGCAGGCCAATAGTCTGTACGCTGGTTCGTGCCACAAGTCAAGTGTGCATGGCCAATAGTCTGTACCTGTGTTCGTGCCACACAAGGTGTGCAGGCCAATTGTCTGTACCTGTGTTCGTGCCACCGCAAGGTATGTTTTTGCAGCAATAGTCTGTACCTGTTTTCGGCCAAAGGGGGGGAAAAAGAACAGCATAGGTGTGGCAGCCAATAGTCCTGTACCTGTGTTCGTCCACAGCAAGGTGTGCAGGCCAATATCTGTACCTGTGTTCGAAGCCACAGCAAGGTGTGCAGCCAATAGTACTGTACCTGCTGTGTTCGTGCCACAGCCAAGGTATCAGGCCAATAGTCTGTACCTGTGTTCGGCCACAGCACGCAAGAGTGCAGGCCAATATCTGTACCTGTGTTCGTGCCACAGCAAGATGAGTGCAGGCCAATATCTGTACCTGGTTCGTGCCACAGAGCAAGGTGTGCAGGCCAATAGTCCCGTGTACCTGCTTTCGTGCCACAGCAAGGTGTGCGGCCAATAGTCCTGTACCTGTGTTTCGTGCCACAGCAAGGTGTGCAGGCCAATAGTCCTGTACATGTGTTCGTGCCACAGCAAGGGGTGCAGGCCAATAGTCTTACCTGTGTTCGTGCCACATGCAAGGTGTGCAGGTCAAATAGTCCTGTACCTGTGTTCGTGGCCACAGCAAGGTGGTGGCAGGCAATAGTCTTACCTCGTTCTAATAGTTGCCATATATGATATTTAGACATTTAAACACATAAAAACATATAAAAAATTATATATACTCAATGTTACGGAATCCAAAAAAAAAAACAGTCAAGTATCACTATCTGCGTCATAGCTTACACGTTTTATCATGCGTAAAAATAAAATATCTCATTTTGTAGATGAATGGTTTCAGAGAACCGACCTTATGATAAATTAGACACCTTTGTCCTTAATTTATCAAAATTTCTCATAACATAACATTAGAAAAATAGTAGAAAACAATCTTAATTAAACTGCAAAAAAATTTACAGAATTATGAAGTACCTTTTTTCACATCACTAAATAAAATGAGAATTTTTATTTTTATATTTTTTATTACCATAATAGTGGTCCCCTTCCCTGAAAGTCTCACAACCTCTGGTATTTCCAGGTCAGAATTATAAAAACCATTAATAAATCCCTCTTATCCTTGGCACAGGAAATAACTCATATGACACACTTGCAGACGACCCTAGTGTTCGTGGGGCGGCGCAGACGAAGGGGAAAACAGACAGTTTTAAGAGGGTGAAAGGAGAAGCCATAACCACGCAGCAACTGGGCACCTTGGTGAACCCAACCACAAACAACAAATCTTCTGAATTTTGTGTCGAGATGTTTCTTCACTCACACCCATCCTTAACGATGAAATCTTGTGTGTCGATCGGCAATTCGTGTTGTCAATATCACCCACCTAAGACAACACTAATAAACAAAAGGGCATCAAATCCCTAGAACTGTCTACAGATAGCCAGAATTTAAACACTTTTGAGGGCGAGATGACGGCAGAACGATGGCTACATATTTCAAGATGAAGTGAAGTTTTATAAAATGAATTTTAGTGATCATTTACTCATAAATTCCGTATTCAAAAAAAATTTTTACAATTATGAATTAGGAAAATTCAATATAATAGCCCCATTAGTCATAATTATAGTCTCACACCAAGTAACCTCTTAATTTTCCTAAAGTTCTTAAATGTGGATTGAAATGTTCCCCGATATTTTAATAAAAAAAAATGAATAAAAATAAAAATGGCAAAATGACTTGGTTTATAATATGCTAGTAAGATGGTAAGACAGGATAGATAAAAAAAAGTTTTAGTTGAAAAACTAGTTAAAAAACTATAGAATAAGATGGTCAATAAAAGAATTTACAATAAGTTTGATCAATATAGTTTTTAAAAGCAAAATTAAATTGGGCAATAATATGATTTAGATAAAATTGGGCAATTGAGTATTTCTTTTCTTAAAGTGAGGTAGAAATAATTGAGGACAAGTTATGGCTAGTTTTATAATAAAATAAATGGAACATGATGGGGTAGAGTGAGTAAAAACAGGAGATAGATTCTGTAGATATAAACAAATTAAGACTATTAGTAGAATGGTCGTGGAATACAACAAGGACAATCAAAAGAGTTGGGGTATAGAACTTTAGGGGCACAAATTTATGACAATATAACACTAACTAGTGGACGTGGGTAATTTATCTGCACTTTACTTCTGATTCTGTAGTCCAAGCCTCACTTAGAATGAATGAAGGTCATGTTCTTACAGATGATGTATCTCTCCAGTGGGCTTTTTCTAACATGCGATTTTTTCCATCCTCACAATGTCAATGGTGGATTTTTTGGGCATAGCGTAATTTTCTTAGCAGATTAAAGAAGGTTTTGTCTTGTTTTGGTAAGGCACTCAATTGACGTAAACATCATTTTCATAGAAATAATGTATTTAGTAGGTTTTCTTTGTAGGCTAGTTTGGAATTTTTACAGCACTGTTTTTACCTGCTTGGTAGCCAATCAGTTGGCAATCCATTAGGTCATCACTACGTAATGTTCAGGCGAAGGTGAGGTCCTTGATGACTGTAGGGTGGTCTCCACGCAGGTCTCTTGGTGACTGTGCTGGGAGAATGTTTTGCTGTTAACTACAACAGCATCAGATAAGCTGTGTTGTCATTATGTCTTGGAAGTTGGTTATGACAGAGGCAAGTGTTGGCCCACTCTTTGATCTTTCCTCTAAATGTTGTTGTAAGAGGGTGACTTGTCTTTTTAGAGTGTTGATAGTGTCAAGGACGGGTGTGGATGTATGCTTTGTTGTTCCCCAGAGTGTCTAGTTTTATGTTCTAGAGCAGTGATCCTTGTTAGAGGTAATGCTGCATTGCTAGCTTTGTTCTGCATTTCTTGAGTTAGTTTGGTGATCCATTTGGTTCTGAATCGTAAGGGAGTTTAGCTATTTCTGGTCGTGATCTTCTTGACATCAAATACGGGAAGGAGTTATCTTGGACTGTGGCAGCAGCCAATGTTTGTTTGTTGTCTGTCGGGTGGGTTGTGTGATGCCGGTGGGTTGATGAGGTTGTGTCCTTGGCTGGCATACCTACAAGCTTTCCTCGATGTTTTTTAACTGCTCCACCTTTGATGTTAGGTGTCCTTAGCTGGTTACGGGATCTTCTTTTATTGTTCTGACCCTTGTCCATTGGCTGTGGCTTTGGCTGAATAATAGGCGATGGGTGAATGTTGTGGAGTATCACTTCAGTGGCAGCGGGGTAGGAGGTGGTAGTACGAGTCCTATTAGTTGGTAATTTGTGACTTTGGGTGGTTTCAGCAGTTGATTTATATCTTCTGGTATCCACACAGGTTTAGTGTTATGTGGTCCTTGATTAGGTCATCACTAGGCTGCTGGGAACCTCAGGTAGAAGTAAAAATAGAGGACAAGGTTCCTGTTGCCACTGCCACTGCCGCTGCTCAGGTACACCCTCGTCGGGTTAACAGAGATTGAAGGTCGTTACTCTATCTAATTAAGTCTATCAATGTTGAGCACGTCTCTACAAAATTAGTAGTATTATCAGAAATCATCAATCTTGGACAGGTCTCCTAGCTCAAATTTTGAAACAGCTGTAACAACAGTCTGTTTCTGCATGACAAAGACCTGACCACTACTAAGTGAACTGCCTATAGACACCAAGTGAACAAGCATACATTCACTTTCAGCGGAACACATCTGAAGTACCTGTTAAAATGATTGGGCCCCTATAGTCAGCACCATGTTACATTCAATGGTTTCACTAATTGTACATGCTCCTTTGGCAATGGTGTAGGACCTGGGTACATATAGATCTGTGTATCCACAGGTGACATATTACACAAGATTTAATCAACCCTTTCCATCTTTGTGGAATCCAGAAAGTTTCCTAATACAATTTAAGGTATCTGTACCCCCACCATCGCATTACCAACTTTTATGGACATTTAAAACAAATACAGTTGTTAGATGATAGCTTTTGGGTATTAAGACAGGGTGTATAGCATAATCACCCAATTCAAGCATTTTGAAACCAACCTCTGCATCTACTTACAATGTTCTCTTAAAGACAGCCCAAATTTCTTCTCTATTATGGAACCTTCACAATTTACTTTTCCATCATCAATTAATCTCATTTCCATACATTTCTTCCTGTACCGATCTTTATCAATATTCAAGAGTTCGTGAAAACTTAATGAGATATTCAACTTGTTTAGAAATTTCAACACCAACTAGTTACATGATTCGTTTTTGGTAAAGAAGATACCTATTATAACAATGATAAAGAAGGACCACTAATTGGAGTGGTGGTCACAGTAATTTCAACAGAGCAATATATGCCTTTTGTACAGGCCAATTAGCTTCAGTTATCAACCACTTTGGTCCATCAACCATGATACAGCATTTACGAATTTAGCATAACGGTAAGTACCCTCCGAGACAAGAAATCAGCTGCAGTTTCCCCTCCTCACCAGGTAATATGAAATTAAATGTTAACATATGCTGACCCAAACTAATTAATACTCTTATCTTGCATCTGATTAAATTTCAGCCGAACTCTGTTTGTATGTACATAATTTCACTGTTCCATTACAAATGCATTGTAAGGATACCTCATTATCCAAGACCAAAATTACAGTGTTGCTAATATTTATTTCCTGCAACTTATTTCTTTATATAATAAGCAATTTGACATCTACAAAATGGCTGTTAATTCCCAAACTGAGGTAAGGTAACTTTGATTTAGAATGGAGACACTTTATCCCTTAAACATAACAAGAGAAATGGTACTATTACATTGAAATAAACAACTGCTCCATATGCAATTTTGAAGCAACACAAAAAATGTGAGAATATTTTTTTCCCATTTGATTGGCCCACCTGAGCGTGGAACTCCAACATTGAATTTTTTCATAATCACCATTAATTCATCCCATCCTGTTTTTAATGAATCCTCAGGCAGAGTTTCATCCCAAACACATTAAAGCTTCCAGCTTCTTGTATTAATAATTTTCCCTCTTATAATAAAGGGGTGACACTAAACCTAGTTGGATCAACACATTTGGGAAACTTCAGCAAGCCAAAACTCTCTTAGTTAATTTATTGGGCATACTGTAGATTATTAGGTTTAACATTAACAAATCTCTCTCAGTATCCCAAGCTAATCCCAATGCTTACTACATTTTGGCACTTCATCTCCAGGTAATCGTTACTTATTTTGCCCTTTAAATTTAACGAAATTACTATTTCCATTCCCTCAGAGGCATATTTGCACTTTGCATATTTTATAACCTCTCCGCTCCGTAATTCATTAACAGTTCCTCTTCATTACTCAAACCCAGGAAATTGACCACAAAAAATTTGTTTGCGCTTTACTTTACTCAATGGATTTCCGCGTTCGTTTAAGGTGTGGCATTTATCGATTTCGCTTTGAAGTAGAACGGACCGTGGGATGTAGCAACCAAAAAATACGGCTACCTAAAGGCAAAAAATTTCAGAGGCTAAGTGGGTCCTAGGATTCTCCAGCCATAAAAAAGCAGGTACAATCCTGTGGAGGGCGGGGAAGCGTGGGGGGGGAGTGCTGGGTTGTGGGAGTCGGAGTGTGCTGCAGGTCTGTGTGGAGTTGGGATTGGGTGAAGCGCTGTGTGCATGGAGTAGTCTGGGAGGGATGTGTGTAGTTGGAGTGGTTGGTATGTCTGTAAGGAGTTGGAGTGGCTGAAGGTCATTGTGAGGTGGGAGTGGGTTGGTAGGTCTGTGTGAAGTGGGGGTGATTGGTAGGTCTTGTGGGTGGGAGTGGCTGGCAGGTCTGTTTGGGGGGAGTGGAGTTAGGAGTGGCCTGGAAGGTCTGTGTGGAGTAGGAGTGGATTAGTATGTCTGTGTAGAGTTGGAGTGGCAGAAAGGTCAATGTGAGGTGGGGTGGGTTGGTAGGTCTGTGTAGAGTGGGAGTGTACTGGGAGGTCTGTTTGGAGTGGGAGTTGAATGGAGGGGCTGCAAGGAGTGGGAGTGGGCTGGCAGGTTTTGTGTGGAGTTGGGAGGGCTGGAAGATCAGTGTGGAGTGGGAGTGGGTTGGTGGGTCTGTGTGGAGTGGGAGGGGTGCTGGCAGGTCTGTGTGGAGTGGGACTGGGCTGGAAGGTCTGTATGGAGTGAGAATGGGCTGGCATGTTTGGCGAGAGAGAGTGGGCTAGCAGGTCTGTCTGGAGATGGCGTCGGGAGGCAGGCTGCGTGGACTGGGAGTGAACTATGTGGTTTGTGAGGAGTGGGGTGAGCTAGCAGGGCTTTGGGTTGGTTCGTGGCTGGTCTGTGTGGATTGGAAGTTGGTTGGTAGACTGTGTGGAGTGGGAGTGTGTTGGCAGGTCTGTCTGGAGAGGGAGTGGAATGGCAGGTCTGTGTGTGGAGGGGGTGGATAGCAGGTCTGTGTGGAGTGGGAGTTAGCTGCAGTCTGTGGGGTTGGAAGTTGTCTGGCAGGTCTGTGTGGAGTGAGGTGGGCTGGCAGTCTGTGTGGAGTTGGAGTGGGCTGGCAGGTCTGTGTGGAGTATAGGAGTTGGCTGGCCCGGTGTTGGTGGAGTGGGACTGGGCTGGCAGGTTTTGTGAGGAGTTGGAGTAGGAGTGGCCTTTAAGGCCTGTGGGGGATGGGATCGATTGGGAGGTCTGTGAGGAGTAAGTATGGGCTGGAGGGTCTCTAGGGGTGGAATGAGCTGGGAGGTCTGTGAGGAGTGGGAGTGAGCTAGCACGTGTGTGTGGAGTTTGAGTGGGCTGGCAGGTCAGTGTAGAGTGGGGAGTGGGCTGGAAGGTCGGTGTGGGGAGGGAGTGGGTTTGTAGGTCTGTGTGGAGTGAAAGTGGAATGGAGGGTCTGCATGGAGTGGGGGTGGGGTGGCAGTCTGTGTGGAGTGGGTGTGCTGGCAGCTATGTGTGGAGTGGGACTGATCTGGCAGGTCTGTGTATAGTGGAGTGAGAAATTTCAGGTCTGTGTGGAGTGGGAGTGGACTGTCAAATCCATGTGGAGTCGGGAGTGTGCTGGCAGATCTGTGTGGGGTGGGAGTGGGCAGGCAGGGCTGTGTGGAGTGGAAGTGGGATGGAACGTGTGTCGAGTGGGAGTGGGCTGGAAGGCCTGCGTGGTATGGAGTGGGTTGGAAGGTCTCTGCGGAGTGGGAGTGGATTGGTAGGTCTGTGAGGAGTGGGAGTGGCATTGGTAGGTCTCTGCGGAGTGGGATGGATGGTAGGTCCTGCGAGTGGGAGTGGATTGGTAAGGTCTGTGAGGAGTGGGAGTGGATTGGTAGTCCTGCGGAGTGGGAGTGGATTGGTAGGTCTGTGAGGAGTGGGAGTGGATTGGTAGGTCCTCTGCGGAGTGGGAGGATTGGTAGGTCTGTGAGGAGTGGGAGTGGATTGGTAGGTCTGTAGGAGTGGGAGTGGATTGGTAGGTCTGTGAGGAGTGGGAGTGGGCTGGCAGGTCTGTGTGGAGTGGGAGTGGACTGTCCAAGTCTGTGAGAGTGAGCGTGTGCTGGCAGCTATGTGTGGAGTGGGACGATCTGGCAGGTCTGTGTATAGTGGGAGTGGACTGTCAAGTCCGTGTGGAGTTGGAGTGTGCTGGCAGATCTGTGTGGTGTGGGAGTGGGCAGGCAGGTCTGTGTGGAGTGGGAGTGGATGGAACGTGTGTGGAGTGGGAGTGGGCTGGAAGGTCACTGCGTGTGTGGGAGTGGGTTGGAAGGTCCTGCGGAGTGGGAGTGGATGGTAGGTCTGAGGGTGGGAGTGGGCATGGCAGGTCTGTGTGGAGTGGGAGTTTTTTTTAATTTTATTTAAAAAAACCAGTATACATACAATTAACATACATTGAGAACATACATCAGCGATTAACAATCAGGTTATATAAAGTGATAAACACAATCAAAACTTTCACATCAGAAGAGTATTAGATCAATATCCTGGACTAACTTAACCACTCACTGCATATATACAACTCAAAAAACCCAAAATTAAAACTGAACAAAACACTACATGTCCAAAACTAGTTATCCAGTGCATTACTGGAAATGCAAATAATAACATAAGGATAATTTAATGATAGACAAATATATGGAAAACCCTGAAAAAAAACGAATGCAAAAGATTTACCTACAACTGTATCATAAGCATCGTATAACAATCAGTTGTATGTTATATATATATAATATATATATTATATTATATGATATATATATAATGTATATTATATATATATAAATAATATATATATATACAATATATTATATATAATATAATATATATATATTATATATATAATATAAAAATATATATATTATGTAAAAACCTCATGTGCAAAGAACAGGTACAGGAATCATAATTACTCCACGAATTATACAAGTTTTCAGTCCAAGAGGTAGGTACATATTTAATGACATGGAATCAAGTGTAATTATTATAATCAAAAAAGGAAGCGCTAAACCACAAGGGAATCAATTGTAAGTTCCTAACTACCACGTACAATCAGTATTAACACCCATATGTTTATGACCATAGGGTTGAATGTGGTATTACTTCGACTTCCCCCACTGGTCCAAATACTGTTCCCCTTCACACCATACCCATGTTACCTATCATCAAATCCATTGAAAACTTTAAAAAGGAGTCTAGAGGTAACTACTAAACATGATAAAATCGTAAGTAGTTGAAACCAATTTTGTCATCCTTCAGAAATTTAAGGGACAAACCTCATGGGGCGGTCGTTTCACAAAGGAGACCCAAAAGACAATATTTCTCTTGCACACCAATTAGGATGCTTGAAATTCACCCCTAAAAAGACAATTAAAAGCTATACTAATGATGCTGACATCAGCACGACGACTGTGTGCTACATGTCAGGAACAATACCTACAATGACACTGGGAAAGACCCACTTAGACTTCGCTAGGTCACCCAAAAAAAAATAGCAAAAAAATACAAACTCGGCCATGGCCGGGAACTGGTCCAGTTTCACAAAAGGAAAAAATATTCACCGAACAATGACGTTTTGTCCGTCTTGCTAGACGTAATGTCCAGAAAGTAGAAAAAATCAAGATCTCAGTCGCACATCACATCACATCCAAACACCCTCAAGGAACCGTAACTTACCATAACTACAAACATGCAACTCAGTAACTCCCGCTTCCACCCTAAATATCCTAACATACCTTAGGGTGTTACCACGGGATGAGTCCAACCCCTCGTTGCCTTACCCCTCTCTCAGTTGCAGTAACCACTGTACTGCAAGACTCTTATAGCTTGCAGGGAAGACAGTACCCCACCTCCCACCGTAAAGGAGTCTGTTCCTACAAGATGTTCTATAAATACCCACGGCAATCGCCTTAACCCTAACTGCTCCCTCAGTTTCCCTCATACCCCATGAGATGTATAGGAAATCAGCCACCACATACAGTATTGCTCTTCTTACCTCCCTTGACACTCCGCTAACTTCCAAGGTTAAGGCACGTAGAGTCGAGATACTTCTCCCACTGAGAAACCCTGAAACCCTACCCAACCACGTACGAACTTCTTCCAATGTTTCACAAAAATAAACCGTATGAAACGCAGTTTCTTCCAGACCACAACTTAAACAATTCACATCCCTTACCAAACCCATCCTTCTTAAAACTGATTTCGAAGCTAAAATACCCATGATGAATCTGTACACTAATTCGCAAACCCTCGGTGCTAACTTAAGCTTACAAAAACCGTCCCATATTTCCCCCCAATTATACAGCGGAAAAACAGACACCCCCTGCACAATTTCCCTATGACAACATCTCCGCACCATCTGCCCTGCCCTAATCCTTTGAACATTTTTCAACTTCAACAACAGACGCAACATGTCCTCACACTCTATTAATCCTCTGCCACTCCACCATTTGCGCATATCTACCATTACCCGATCCACCCGGGTTCCTCTCTCCCCACCCTCCCTAAGGAACCGCTGCTTTACATATAGAGCCTTCGCCTGTGGCCCCAATGCCAAGAGACCTAAACCTCCAAGACGTACGTGTGTCATGACAACCTCCCTACTCAACCAAGCTCTCCCATAACCCCATACATACTGTAAGACCCTTCTCTGCAGCTCCTGAATATCCATGTGTCTCAATCTTCAACTTGTCGGTTTTTCAAACCATTCATCACAACTGTCAGACACTGCAGCATCATGGGATCTTGTTACAAAGAATTCTTCAACACTTGTTCAACCTTTGGACGAAGACCTACTTCGACTAGTGGATGGTACCACTATGACTCCGCCTCTGCCTGCTTCACCTCACCTCTCTACAGTATATAAGCCACGTCTACGGCCCTATGCTGTACATTCTACAAGACTGATGGACTGAACACATCGATTCCAGGCTGAGGGACTGATTACCTCATACTCCTCGTCTCCTTACGCCTTCCTCTTTGTATTGGACTGATGAAGCCACTGTGTGGCGAAACGTTTCCTGAATAAAGATTCCCATATGCTGCATAAGTGTCTCAATCTTCAACTTGTCGGTTTTTCAAACCATTCATCACATCCATGTCCCATAATGGGTATACCTCAGCCACTCCCCATACCTTGCTGTAAACAAGAGAGTTAACCACCACTGCCCTTTGTTGCAAGGAGACATCCCCAGCTCTTAAACCTCTGAGATGGTCTAAGGCCTTTTTACCACCAATTCAGAATTTACCCTTCGACCCTCCATCTCTTCTGCCATGTACACGATCCAACACATTTTAAGTTGCTCCACAACTGACCACCCATACCTTTCACCCAAACCCCCCCACCGACGTACCCACCTCCAATAATTTTGATTTTGCTCTGTTGACACACATACCAGTTGCTGCCCAAAAAAAATCAACAACCCTGCCTACGATCTGCAAGTCTTCCTCCCCTTTTAACAAAATTGTGGTGTCATCCACATATCTGACTACGCACGCTGCACGATTATTACTCAGTAACCCACCTCCCAAACTGCCATCCACCAGTTCATAAAATGGATTTTGCACACAGGCAAAGAGCAGCTGAGAGAGGGGGCATCCTTGCGTCAACCCCCATTCCATGCATACAGGCTGCCCTAACTTACCATTCACCTGTACTCTTACCATTGCAGAGGCATACAAAGTGTCAACCCATCGTACTATTCCCTCCCCAAAACCCTGCTTCAATAAAATAAGCCTTAATAAATCTTTGTCAACACAGTCATAAGCATTTTGCCAGTCAAGCCCGAGGACACACGCCCTTCATATTCCCCCAAAAACTCCCTAATACGCCCATGTCCTTCCTTCATACTCCTACCTGGTATGCCTAGCTGTCCCCTATGAATAACCGATTCCATGACTTTCCTCATCCTGTTACTTAGGGCCTTTACGAATATTTTATAGTCTGAGCATATTAGAGAGATGTCCCTATATGTGCTCAGACCCCTCCCCCCCTTCCCTTTATGGGCACCAACACCACTACCCCTGTACTCTGTGATGTACCCAACCTCCTCTCCGTAAGCATGCAATTCAATACTTCAACCAAGTATTGCTTAATGTTTCCCCAATGCATCCTATAAAATTCATTTGATATGCCATCTATGCCTGGTGCTTTACCTTTACTCATCCTAAAAATCGCCTCTTCGACCTCCTCCACACGAATCCTACCCTCTAGTACCCTCTGATCCCTTTCACTTATGACCTTTCTGAATAATTCCCCCCCAGCAGACCACCCTCATGAACCTCCCCTGCTCTACGTCGGAGTTTTTCCTCAAACCAAAGATCAGTGTAAAAACTCATGCTGTCTGTACTAGAGAGCAACTGACCAGGCTGGTAACCACCCAAACCGGTGCATACTTCCAAACGCAGAAGGGATGTTACTTGTTGTCTAGCCCTAAATTTATGCAGGACACAACCCGAAGGTTTGTCACCCCATAGCACCTCTTCCATGCCCGCCTTGATTCTAACCGCATTGAAACGCTCATTGTGGATTTCGGCCATTTGATTGCGAAGATGTTTGATGTTTTCATACCTACGACTTCCGCCCCCAACATAATAATTGTTCAGTTGCCCCTCCATGTAATTTTGTAGCCCATACCTCCACCTCGCTTCTTCTTACCCCGATTCCTATAATAACTCGCTATCCGGGGTTTGGCGCACGTTTCCCACCATTCCAACAAACATTCACCTTCCTTCCGAGTTTCCAGAGATTCTTCCACCAAACCTGAAAAGTAGACCCATCCCCCTCCCCCTCCAAAAGCTGCATGCTTAGTTTCCAATAACCTGGATAAATTTGTACCAATCCATCCCAGTCCAAATCTGCTAGCACAGCACGGTGGTCTGAAAACCCTTGTGTTACATGAAGTCTATCCAGTCGGGCCGTGTAGCCTCTGTGGACAAACGTGTGCTCCATCCCCCACCCACCCCGCCCCACCACATCAAAAACCCCTGCATCCCCCAGCAAATTTTCTTAGGACAGGTAAAACGCACCCCGCCCCCCTCGGCTCAACATCGCCATGGCGGATTACGCAATTCCAATCCCCACCCAAGACCGAAAATAAAGGCAAACCCCGAGTGTGATACATTAAAACCTCCCTCACAAAATCTATTTTAACTTTAGAGTTACTGTCCACAGGCATATAAACTTCAAAAAAACAAACTCTAACCCCACCCCAATACCCATCCACTCTTACCACCCTTCCACCTCCCCCCCCTCCCAACCCAAGACACACCAAGGGCTTGACTCATTCACTGCTATAGCCACCCCACCAATGAATCTTAAAGAATTACTCACATACATGCGGTAGCCTTTCAACTGTAACTCTCTACCAAACTTGTAATTGTGTTCCTGCATGAAACATACATCCACATCGTAACGTCGCAAAAACCACTCCATCCACACTTTTTTAACTTCTGTCCTCAGGCCATTGGCATTGATGGTGACACACTTGAATTTACAAAAAAGGTGGTTTTCCTCTATGTTTGTGGGTCTTTCCCGCTCCCACACGTACTTTAGACTGTCCCTCTTTGGCATTCGGCTTCTCGAGACCTCCCCCTTCCCCCGAGCTCTACCCGTATGCTGGGACCTTGCAACAACCCCTTCTGTGAGGGGCGCCTCAGCCACTTTCGCCCACGATTTCTTCCCCAGGCGCTGTTCTGCTGTCAAGACATCGTCTATGTCTGACGCTCATGCCGATCGTTTGCGGGAGCTGCCATCCACATACATCTCCTCACCAGACGAAGCTTCTTGGTGGACCTCCACCACCACCCCATGCGTCTGTACAAACGTGGATGTGTCCTGCACCACTACGTTATGTGATTCCTCCTTCGTTAACTCACAACACACCAGTGAAACAACAAGACCACGCTCTGTTCCATCCAGGTCATGCAGCACGTCCTCCAGCAACCTATCCTGTGTCAAATCCCCAGGCTTCACAGGATCCACAGAAAGCGTGGGCACGGTCATAACATCCACTGACAAAGTGGCACACTTCGTAGACTGTGTGTCTTCTCGTATTTCTTCACTCCAAAGCTTGGAACCTTGCCCAGCTGGGGGACCAGACTCAGGCACGAAGGCCTCAGCTTGTAGGCCCCACAGGCGAGGGGTCCCGGGAGCAGACTACCAGTCGACGGGAGCATTGGGCAGCCATATGCTCATAAGAATTGCATAGTCTGCATGTCTTCCGTTGGCCAGCGTAATGAACAAATACCTGGGTCCTACATATCTCCAGATGTACGTAGAGGGATAGGCTGGCGTAGCGGCATCTTGATGGTGAAGGAGCCCTCTGAGAGCCCCTCGTATTTGCCCTCTCTCCATACTCCCTTGGTCACTGCATGCACTGTTCCGTATCTGCCAAAAACATCGCGCAGATCGTACTCCTCAGCTCGGAAAGGCACGTTTCTCACCCTGACCCAGGTGACATACGTAGACACGTCATGTAGAACAAACCTCCACAGCTGATTTACCGCCATTCTCCTTTCTTGAAAAGTTTGCACAATCTTGGTGTAGAACCTGTTATGCGAAATGTGGGATAACCTGGGGGCTAGAGCCTTGTCTAAGGGCAAAGGTAAAGTTACACATTATCTCAAGCTATAAACAAGCCACCAGGGCTATACCAGTCAAAACAGAAAGCGCTATAAACCAGAATGTGTTACTTCAATGGGTTGGTTAACGAGGGTTAGGTAAAAATCTTAGTTAGGAAAATATATCTATTTATTTCAACATAACATTATATACACCCTCTAGAAACACCTTAACCTAAAACCCAAATGAGGGTACACAAGAAACAGCTGGCTGGAGTTCCAGCACCATAAACCCACTAGGCCTAGTCAGCTCCAGGCCCTCACTACTCCACTACAAACCCTATTTCTTATTTCCTCACTCATCCCACAGCACCCTGACCATGTCAGAGCCTAGGTGGGCATACAGGTAAGCCATAGAAGAGCCTATAGCCTGAGTTGGTTAAACAAAAGGAGTACACAACTACAAACTTAGCTAAAACACACAGCATTCTCCGACGCCAGCCTCCACACCATGCTCACCCCATGTGACTCCCCAAGCCACGCATACTCCGCGTACCCAAACACAGTTGGAAAATACCTACCTAGCAGGATTTCTTTATAATTACAGTTAGAGTACTTTACAGTGCCCCCGAATGTACATTATGAATTATAAAATTATTATTTACAATTATAACAATCACACTATTATGGCACACTTCTTCACTATATGTACATTACAATGTCATGCAGAACCCTGCATAACAAAGCCGGCATTCACGAATTTCACAAATATCCTAGACATCACATTTAGTGCTACGACATATAATTCTTCATTGGGGATGCCGTAGACGTCGCGTATGATGCACGGCATTAATGCATACATAGTAGAACCGCTGAGGGAGCCTTGGGTGAATTCAACACAGACCATGTTTACTCTCCGACCTTGACGGTCAGCCATCTTGTGGATTGTAGTACACGGGCCGCCACCAGGTGCAAGCCGGAGCAAGCTCAGAGTGCGTCTCCCAGCCGCAGGTTGAGAGACGAATGAGGGAGTGGGAAGAGGAGTTGCCTGGAAGGTCTGCGTGGAGTGGGAGTGGATTGGTAGGTCTGTGAGGAGTGGGAGTGGGCTGGCACTTCTGTGAGGAGTGAAAGTGAGCTGAGGTTTCTGGGCATGAGGTTTCCGAACATGAGATTTCTGGACATGAGGTTTCCGAACAAGAGGTTTTTGGACATGAGGTTTCCAGACATGTGGTTTCTGGACATGAGGTTAGTGAATATGAGGCTTCTGGACATAAGATTTCTTGACATGATGTTCTGGAACATTAGGTATCTTGAAACGAGGTTTCCAGACATGAGGTTTCTGGACATGAAGTTTCATGACATGATGTTTCCGGACAAGTGGTTCTTGGACATGGGATTTATTGTTATGGTCTTCCTGGTTTTTTAACATGAGGTTTCTGGCAATGAGGTTTCCAGACATAAGGCTTCCGGACATGAACTTTCAAGACGAGAGGTTTCTTGAGAAGAGGTTTCTTGACATGAGGTTTCCGGACATGAGGTTTATGGACATGAGGTTTCCTGACATAACGTTTGTGGTCATGAGGGTTCTGGACATGATGTTTAAGGGCATGATGTTTCTGGGCATGAGGTTTCTGGACATGAGGTTTCTGGACATGAGGTTTCTGGACATGAGGTTTCCGGACATCAGGTTTCTGGAAATGAGGGTTCTTGACATGAGGTTTCTTGACATGAGGTTTTTGGATATAAAGTTTCTTGTCATGAGATTTCCGGAGATTAGGTTTCTGGACATGAGGTTTCTGGACATGAGGTTTCTAAACATGAGGTTTCTTAACATGAGATTTCGGAAGATGAGGTTTCCGGACATGAGGTTTCCGGTAATAAGGTTTCTCAACACAAGGTTTCTTGACATGAGGTTTAGAGACATTTAAGTACTGGACATGTTGTTTCTTAACAAGAGGTTTCTAGACAGGAGGTTTCTGGTCTTCAGGTTTCTGGACATAAGGTTTTTTGACATGAGGTTGCTTGGCATGAGGTCTCCAAACATGAGGTTCCTGGACATGAGGTTTCTTGACATGAGGTTTCTCGATGTGAGATTTCTGGGCATAAGGATTCTTGACGCGAGCTTTCTGGACATGTGGATTTTGTTCATGAGGCTACTGGACAAGAGGTTTCTTTACATGAGGTTTCTGGACATGAGGTTTCTGGACATGTGGTCCTTGTACATGAGGTTTCTGGACAAGAGGTTTCTGGACATTAGGTTTCTGGATATGTGGTTTTTGTACATGAGGTTTCTGGACAAGAGATTTCTGGACATGAGGTTTCTGGACATGAGGTTTCTTGACATGAGGTTTCTGGAGATGTGGTCTCTGGACATGAGGTTTCTGGACTTGAGGTTTCTGGACATGTGGGTTTTGCACATGAGGTTACTGGACAGGAGGTTTCTGGATATGAGGTTTCTGGACATGTGGGTTTTCCACATGAGGTTTCTGGACATGAGGTTTCTGGACATGTGGACTCTGGACATGAGGTTTCCGGACATGAGGTTTCTGGACTTGACGTTTCTGGATATGTAGGTTTTGCACATGAGGTTTCTGGACATCAGATTTCTGGACATAAGGTTTCTGGACATGAGGTTTCCGAACAAGAGGTTTTTGGACACAAGGTTTCCAGACATGTGGTTTCTGGATATGAGGTTAGTGAATATGAGGTTTCTGGACATAAGATTTCTTGACATGATGTTCTGGGACATTAGGTATCTTGAAACGAGGTTTCCAGACATGAGGTTTCTGGACATGAAGTTTCATGACATTACGTTTCCGGACAAGTGGTTCTTGGACATAGGATTTATTGATATGGTCTTACTGGTTTTTTAACATGAGGTTTCTGGCCATGAGGTTTCCAGACATAAGGCTTCCGGACATGAACTTTCAAGACGAGAGGTTTCTTGAGAGGAGGTTTCTTGACATGAGGTTTCCGGACATGAGGTTCATGGACATGAGGTTTCCTAACATAACGTTTGTGGACATGAGGGTTCTGGACATGATGTTTCAGGGCATGATGTTTCTGGGCAAGAGGTTTCTGGACATGAGGTTTCTGGACATGAGGTTTCTGGACATCAGGTTTCCGGACATCAGGTTTCTAGAAATGAGGGTTCTTGACATGAGGTTTCTTGTGATGAGATTTCCGGAGATTAGGTTTCCGGACATGAGGTTTCTGGACTTGAGGTTCCTAAACATGAGGTTTCTTGACATAAGATTTTGGAAGATGAGGTTTCCGGACATGAGGTTTCCGGTAATAAGGTTTCTCAACACAAGGTTTCTTGACATGAGGTTTAGAGACATTTAAGTACTGGACATGATGTTTGTAATAAAGTTGGTAGAATTACCGACAATATGTAAAGTAAAAGGACACAAGTGCAACTAATGTGACATTTATTGTGGCAACGTTTCGCTCTCCAGGAGTTTTATCAAGCCATTACAAACAATACATGGACACAGAGGGTATATAAAGGCTCAGAGTGAGGTGAAAACTAGTGAGGTACCATTTCGATGTTCGCTAGTGGTAATAGTAGTAGTAGTAGTAGTAGTGGTAGTGACAAAAGTAATACAATATGGTAGAGCAATTTAAATTTCGTACATGAGAAAAAGGATATAAAAGCTATTACTTGGGTAACTTTAAAAATAGATTGGACAAATATAAACTGGAATGAGGCAGCTTGTTTCAGTGTTCACTCTCTGTGCTTTGTGTGTATAACAGGAGGACTATGTGATGGCAGGGTTTACTGTTTTCAGGAGGATTCTTGCTAAGATTTCGGAGATGGTGAAGCTCCCCGTTGTTTTGTTTAATTGTATTCGAAACAGCGATCAGTGCTGATTCGAGGCACTTGCGTCTGCGGAAATTAGTTTCTTTGATCACTAATTGGGCGTCTCTGAATTTCATGAGTATGATGGGGGAAATTTTTCGGTGTTGTACCAGGCGTTGTTCGGGTTTAAATCGTTCCTACATGCGTAAATGTGTTCATTGGGGGCGGGTGTCGAGGTTTCTGGCTGTTTCACCTACGTAAATTCTTGTCACAGCCTCCACAGGGTATAGTGTAAACTCCTGCATTGATGGTTTGTGGTGCTTGGATTTGTCTGGTTATATCCTTTATTGAAGTGCTAGAAGCGATGGCGACTCTGGTGTTAGCTTGTGAAAGTGCTTTTGAGACGTTCAGTGCAACCTGACTGTTGGGAAGAATTATAACTTTGCCGGGGGTGGTGTTGATGCGTGGAGAATTTATGATCTGAAGAGCTCTTTTCTTGCAGTCTTTGATGAAAAAAGGGAAAGGAAAATGTAAAATCTGTGAATGTTTGGTGAATGTAGTACACTCCCCGTCCCAAAAAACTCAGGACTACAAATTCGGTATGCTCTTAGGAAAAAACCCGATTTATGATGCCCCCTTTTTTGGTGCCGTCCTAGCCAACTTATACATGGAACACCTAGAGTCCGAACACTTCGCCAACATCATCCCTTCAAGCGTCACTTGGTTACGTTACGTGGACGATGTCCTCGTAATAACTCCAAAACGTTTTGATGTACGGGATCTTCAGGCAAGGCTCAACGCAGTTGAACCGGGGATCCAGTTTACACTAGAAGAAGAGTCCAATGACAAGCTACCTTTCCTCGACGTCCTCATTCACAAAGTAGACAACATCCTAAGATTTCAAGTTTTTCGGAAACCCACAAATAAAAATGATCTCACACACTTCTATTCCAGTCAAGTTACCAAGACCAAAAGAGGCATCATCATCGGGTTTTTTTCCCAAAAGCATTTCCGAATTTGTAGTCCTGAGTTCTTGACGAGGAGTGTACATACATTCACCAAGCATTCACAGAGTTACATTTTCCTTCTTTTTTCATCAAAGACTGCAAGAAAAGAGCTCTTCAGATCATAAATTCTCCACGCATCAACACCACTCCCGACAAAGTTATAATTCTTCCCAACAGTCAGGTTGCACTGAACGTCTCAAAAGCACTTTCACAAGCTAACACCAGAGTCGCCATCGCTTCTAGCACTTCAATAAAGGATATAACCAGGACAAAATCCAAGCACCACGAACCAGTCAATGCAGGAGTTTACACTATACCCTGTGGAGGCTGTGACAAGATTTACGTAGGTGTCCATGTATTGTTTGTAATGGCTTGATAAAGCTCCTGGAGAGCGAAACGTTGCCACAATAAATGTCACATTAATTGCACTTATGTCCTTTTACTTGACATGATGTTTCTTGAGAAGAGGTTTCTAGACAGGAGGTTTCAGGAAATGAGGTATCTTGACATGAGGTTTCTGGTCTTCAGATTTATGGACACAAAGTTTTTTGACATGAGGTTGCTTGGCATGAGGTCTCCAAACATGAGCTTCCTGGACATGAGGTTTCCTGACATGAGGTTTCTCGATGTGAGATTTCTGGGCAGAAGGTTTCTTGATGCGAGCTTTCTGGACATGAGGTTTGTGGACATGTGGATTTTGTTCATGATGCTACTGGACAAGAGGTTTCTTGACATGAGGTTTCTGGACATGAGGTTTCTGGACATGTGGTTCTTGTATATGAGGATTCTGGACAGAGGTTTCTGGAAATTAGGTTTCTGCATATGTGGTTTTTGTTAATGAGGTTTCTGGGCAGAGATTTCTGGGGATGAGGTTTCTGGACATGAGGGTTTGGACATGTGGTTTTTGTACATGAGGTTTCGGACGAGAGGTTTCTGGACATGAGGTTTATAGACATGAGATTTCGGACATGAGGTTTCTAGGGAAAGTGGGATTTTCACATGGGTTTCGGAAAAAGGTTTACGGACTATGTTTTTGAAAATGTGGGATTTTTCAATAAGGTTTTTTGGAAAAAAGGGTTTTTGGGGGTGAGGTTTTTGGGATAAGGTCCGGACATTGGTTTTAGATTGAAATTTTGGACATGAGATTTCTGGACATGAGGTTTTTGGAATGAGGTTTCTAGAAAGAAATTCTTCATAAAGGTTTTTGGAAAAAGGTTTTTTGGACAAGAATTTCTGGACATGAGGTTTTTGGGCTTTAGGTTTCTGGACATGATGTTTATTGAATGAGGTTTTTACAGAGGTTTTGGACTAAATTTTTATACTGAAGTTTGCGGACTGAGGTTTCTGGAATGAAGTTTCTGGAAATGAGATTTCTGGACATAGATTTCTGGGCATGAAGTTCTGGACATGAAATTTTTTGGGGCATGAAGTTTTAACATGGGGTTTCGGAAGAAGTTTTCGGGGCATGAGGTTTCGGACATGAGGTTTCCCAAAATGAGGTTTTTTGGGCAGAAGTTTCTGGACATGAGGTTTTTAGGGCATGAGTTTTGGAATAAAATTTCTCGACTTTTAAATTTCTGGACAGAGGTCCTGGGCATGAAGTTTTTGGGCAGGGTTTCTGGACCGAATTTTTGGCATGAATTTTGGACATGAGGTTTTGGACAGAGGTTTCTGGACATGAAGTTTTGGACATGAAGTTTTGGGACATGAAATTTCGGCCATGAAGTTTCGGCATTAGTTTTGGACATAAGTTGGGACATGAGGTTTTGGACTTGAGGTTTCTGGACATGAGGTTTTGGGCATGTGGGTTTTGCACATGGGTTTTGGACTGAGGTTTTTGGGCAGTGGTCTTGGGCATGAGGGTTTTTTGGACTGAGGTTTCTGGACAGAGCTTTTGGACTTGTGGTTTTGCAATGAAGTTCTGGGCATGAGATTTCTGGAAAATAAGGTTTCTGGACTTGAGTTTCTTTGGGCAAGAGATTTCTGGACATGAGGTTTTGGGCTTGAGGTTTTGGACAGATGTTTATTGACATGGGTTTTCTGGACATGAGGTTTTGGACTAAATTTTCTTACATGAAAATTTTCGGGCATGAGGGTTTTTGGAAAAGAAGTTTTTGGAAATGAGATTTTGGACTGGATTTTTTGGGCATGAAGCTTTGGACATAAGTTTTTGGCATGAAGTTTTGAAATGAGGGTTTTTGGACAGAAATTTCTGGAATGAGGTTTCCGGGCATGAGGTTTTCCCGAGGTTTCTGGACATGAAGTTTCTGGAATGAGGTTTTAGGGACTAAGTTTCTGGACATGAAGTTTCTCGCATGAAATTTCTGGAATGGGTTCCCGGGCATGAATTTGTGGACATAGGTTTTGGACACGAAGTTTCTGGGCATGAAGTTTCTTGCATGAGGCTTTGGGCATAGGTTTTTTAATGAGGTTTCTGGGGCTATGGTTTTGTACATGAGGTTTCTGGACAAGAGGGGTTTTGGACATGAGGTTTCAGGCATGAGGGTTTTTTGAAATGGGTTCGTACATGTGGTCTCTGGGGCATGAGGTTTTTTCGACATGAGGTTTCTGGGCAAAAGGGTTTTTGGCATGAGGTTTTTGAACATTTTTTGGGGGTTTGACATGGTTTTCTGGACAAGATGTTTTGGAAAATGGGTCTCGGGAATGAGGGTTTTTTGAATGTGGTTTCAAATATGAAATTTTTGGCATGAGATTTTTGGGGCATGGTTTCTGGGGGGCAGGGTTTTGGCATGAGGTTTTGGGACATGAGGTTTTTGGACATGAATTTCTGAACTGAGGGTTCGGAAGGAGGCTTTTGAAGAGGTTCCTGGACTGAGGTTCGGACCAAAAAAAATTTTTAGACATGAAAATTGCAGACATGAGGTTTCTGGACATGAAGTTTTTACAATGACGTTGTTGGACATGAAATTTGGACAGAAGTTTCTGAACATTGGTTTCGGACATAAAAACTTCTGAAATGAGCTTTCTGAAAATGAGGTTTGTGGACACGAGTTTTTGGACTGGGTTTGGACATGAGGCTTTTTTACAGAAGTTTTGGACACGATGTTTTGGACATTGGTTTCGGGACAGAGATTTGAACATGAAGTTTTTGAAATTAGGTTCCGGACAAAAATTAATGGACATGAGGCTTTTCGCATGAGGTTTTTTGACAAAGGGTTTTTGGACAGAATTTTCTGACAGAGGGTTTTTGGACAGGGAAATTTCTGGACATAAATTTCTGGACATGAAATTTCTGGAATGAGGTTTCGGGGTGAAGTTTCGGGCATGAGGTTTTGGACTTGAAGTTTGGGGGGCATAATTTTGGACATGAGGTTCTGGAGTGAGGGTTTTTGGACTTGAAGTTTCTGGACATGAGATTTCGGACATTAGGTTTTCCTGCATGATTTTCGGGCATCGGTTTCTTGACATGAGTTTTCTGGACATGAAGTTTCGGACATGAGTTTTTTGAAAATGAGGGTTTCCCGGGAAAGAGGGTTCTGGACATGAAAATTTCTGGGGATGAGGGTTTTTGGACTAAAATTCTGGCATGAGTTTCTGGACATGGGTTTTGGACATGAGGTTTCTGAACAGAAGTTTCTGGACATCGTTTTGGGGTCAATTTCTGGGCAGAAAGTTTTTGGGAAAAGAATTTTGGACTGGGTTTCTGGGCATGAAGTTTGGGACTAGGGTTTCCTCAACTGAAATTTCTTGAATGAGTTTTTGATCATGGGTTTTCTGGACTGAGGTTTTGGGCTTGGGTTTTTGGACTTTGGGGTTTGGACATAAAGTTTCGGAATGAGGTTTCTGGGCTGAAGTTTTTTAGACTGAAGTTTCTGGAAATTAGGGTTTTGGGCATAAGATTTTGGAAAGAGGGGGGTTTTTGGACATGAGGTTTTTTGGACATTTTGGGGGTTTGCAAATGGGTTTTTGGCAAGAGGTTTCTTTTAATGAGGTTTCTGGAAGGGGTTTTTTCATGGGTTTCTGGGCATGAGGGTTTTGGACTGTGGGCTCGGACATGAGGTTTTCTGGTTTTAGGATTCTGGAATGAGGTTTTTGGTATGTCGGGTTTTTTACATGAGGTTTTGGACATGAATTTTGTACTAAGGGGTTTTGGACAAGAGGTTTCTGCATGAGGTTCTGGGGAATGAGGGCTCTGGACATGGGTTTCTCGATTTTAGAGTTTGGGCATAAGGTTTCTTGACCCAGCTTTTTGGGCATGAGGTTTCTGGGGCTGTGGATTTTGTTCATGATGCACGGACAAGAGGTTTCTTGACAGAGGTTTCTGGCATGAGGTTTCTGGACATGTGGTTCTGTATATGAGGGTTCTGGGCAGAAGTTTTTGGGCATTGGTTTCTGGATAGTGGTTTTGTTAAAGAGGTTTCTGGGCAAGAGATTTCTGGGCAGAGGTTTGGACAGAGGGTTTTTGGGCATGTGGTTTTGTACATGAGGTTTTGGACAAGAGGTTTCTGGACATGAGTTTATGGCGAGGTTTCGGACATGAGGTTTTTGACTTGGGGGTTTCACAAGGGGGTTTTCCCGGGCAAAGGTTCATGGCATGAGGTTTTAAACTGGGGATTTGCACATGGGTTTTTGGACAAAGGTTTTGGAATGAGGTTTTGGAGTAAGGTCTCTGGACATATGGTTTCTAGATATGAAATTTCTGGACATGAGATTTCTGACTAGGGTTTTGGGAAAGAGGGTTTCTAGAAATGAAGTTTCTTAATAAGGGTTTTTGGAAAAAGGTTTCTGGGCAAAAGGTTTCGGAAGAGGTTTCTGGGCTGAGGTTTTGGACAGTTTTATTGACATGAGGTTTTTGTACATAGGTTTCCGGCATGGGGTTTTTGGAAAAAATTTTCTTTCAGAAATTTGCGCATAGGTTTTTTTGGGCATAAAATTTTGGAAATAGGTTCTGGACAAAAAGGGTTTCTGGGCATGAAACCCGGACATGAAATTTTGGACATGAAGTTTCTGAAAGGGTTTTCTGGCAGAAGTTTCTGGGGCATGAGGTTTCTGGAATGAAGTTTTTGGGCATGAGTTTCTCACAGAAAGTTTGTGGCATGAGGTTTTGGGGAAGGGTTTTTTGGACCGAGGTTTTGGACACGAAATTTTGGGCGAATTTTGGGCAGGGGTTTCGGAATGAGGTTTCTGGACATGAATTTCTGGGCATAAGTTTCTGGAAAGAAATTTCTGGCCTGAAGTTTTGGACTTAGGTTTTTGGACATGAGATTTCTGGACATGAAAATTCTGGACATGAAGTTTTTGGGCATGAAGTTTTTTCCCAACATGAGGGTTTTTGGACAAGAGGTTTCTGGACATGAGGTTTCAGGACATAGGTTTCTTGAAATGAGGTTTTGTACATGTGGCTCTGACATGAGGTTTTTTCGCATGAGGTTTCTGGACAAAAGGTTTCTGGGGCATGAGGTTTCTGAACATGTGGGGTTTGCACATGATTTTTGGACAAGATGTTTTGGAATGAGGTTCTGGACATGAGGTTTTTTTGACAGTGGTTTCAAGATATGAAGTTTCTGGACATAGATTTTTGGAAAAGGTTTCTGGAAAGAGGTTTCTGGACATGAGGGTTTTGGGGCATGGGTTTATGGACATGAATTTCTGAACAGAGGTTTCTGGACAGGGCTTCTGGACATGAGGTTCCTGGGCATGAGGTTATGGCAAAAAATTTATAGACTGAAATTTTCGACATGAGGTTTCTGGACAGGGGTTTTTGGACATGACTTTTTGGCATGAAGTTTTGGACATGAAGTTTCTGAACATGTGGATTCGGACATAAACTTTGGTATGGCTTTCTGAACAGAGGTTTGTGGAACGAGCTTTCTGGAATGGGTTCCTGGACATAAGGCTTTTGGCTGAAATTTCTGGACACGAATTTCTGGACATTAGGTTTCGGGAGTGGATTTCGACATGAAGTTTTTGAACATTTGGGTTTTAGGACAACAAATTAATGGACAGAGGGTTCTGACATGAGGTTTCCGACTGAGGTTTCTGGGCATGAATTTTCTGACATGAGGTTTCTGGACAGAAGTTCTGGACTGAAGTTTCTGGACAGAAGTTTCGGAATGAGGTTTTTTGGGGTTGAAGTTTCTGGCATGAGGGTTTTTGGACTTGAGGTTTGGGGACATGAGATTTTGGACATGAGGTTTTTGGTGTGAGGGGTTTTGGACTTGAAATTCGGACATGAGATTTCTGGACTTAGGGTTTTTTGCAGAGTTTTGGGGGCATGCGTTTCTTGACAGAAGTTTCTGGACATGAATTTCTGGGCATGAGTTTTTTGAACATGGGGTTCCGGACTGAGGGTTTTGGAAGAAATTTTGGGTTTAGTTTCTGGAAAAGTTTCGGACATATGTTTTTGGCATGAGGTTTCTGGACAAGAGGGTTTTTGAACATAAGTTTTTGGACATGACGTTTTGGAATCAATTTTTGGGCTGAAGTTTTTTGGAAAAGAAATTTCTGACTAGGCTTCGGGGCATGGGTTTGTGGAATGGGTTCCAAAAATGAAGTTTCTTTACGAAGTTTCTGATCATGAGGTTTTGGACTGGGGTTTCTGGATTGAGGTTTCGGACTTGAGGTTTTTGGGCATAAAAGTTTCTGGACATGAGGTTTTTTGGGCATGAAGTTTCTGACTGAAGTTTTGGAATTAGGTTTCTGGCATGAAGATTTTGGCAAGAGGTTTTTGGACAGAGGTTTTGGCATTTTGGGTTTTTCAAATGAGGTTTCTGGACAAGAGGTTTCTTGACAGAGGTTTCTGGACTGTGGGTTTTCTACATGAGGTTTCTGGACATGAGGTTTTTGGACATGTGGTCTCTACATGAGGTTTCTGGACTGAGGGGTTCTGGACATGAGGTTTCGGGTATGTCGGTTTTTTTAATGAGGTTTTGGGCATGAGATTTCTGTAAAAGGTTTTGGCAAGAGGTTTTGACAGAGGTTTTGGGGAATGAGGCTCTGGACATGAGTTTCTCGATTTTAGAGTTCTGGGCATAAGGGTTTTTTGACGCGAGCTTTCGGCTGAGGTTTCTGGGACAGTGGATTTTGTTTATGATGTCTGGACAAAAGGTTTCTTTACATGAGGTTTCTGGACATGAGGTTTTGGCATGGGTTGGTTAGGGATTCTGGCAAAAATTTCGGACATTAGGTTTCTGGATAGTGGTTTTTGTTAATGAGGTTTCTGGGCCCAAAAGATTTCTGGGCTGGGATTCTGGCATGGGGTTTTTTGGGCATGTGGTTTTTGTACATGAGGTTTCTGGACAGAGGGTTTTGGACAGAGGTTTTTTGGACATGAGTTTTTGGACATGAGGTTTCTAGACATGTGGATTTGCAATGGGTTTTTCCCGGGCGAGGTTCAGGACTGAGGTTTCTAAAAAGGGGGATTTGCAAAAGGGGTTTTTGGACAAAGGTTTCTGGATGAGGTTTCTGGAGATAAGGTCTCGGGCATATGGGTTTCTAGATTTGAAATTTCTGGGCATGAGATTTTGGACTGGGGGTTTATGGACATGAGGTTTTAGAAATGAAGTTTCTGTAAAAAGGTTTCTGGAAAGAGGGTTTTTGGACAAGAGGTTTCTGGAAATGAGGTTTGGACTTGAGGTTTCTGGAATGGTTTATTGACATAGGTTTCTGTACGAGGTTCTGGGCATGGGTTTCTGGAATAAAATTTTTTATACAGAAGTTTCAGACATGGGGTTTTTGGGCATGAAGTTTCTGGAAAAAGGGTTTCTGGACAAAGATTTTGGACTGAAGCTCCCGGACATGAAGTTTCTGGGCATGAAGTTTTTTGAACATGAGGTTTCTGGGCTGAAGGTTTCTGGACATGAGGTTTTGGACATGAAGTTTTGGAAAGAAGTTTCTCGACTGAAGTTTTTGGACATGAGGTTTTGGGGATGAAGTTTGTGGGCACGAGGTTTCTGGACACGAAGTTTCGGACAGAAATTTTGGACATGATTTTTTGGGCATGGGTTTCTGGACAGAATTTTTTTGGGCATGAAGTTTCTGGGGAAAAAAAAAAATTTTTGGCCATGAAATTTCTGGGGGGGCATTAGTTTTGGGCATGAGATTTTTGGACATGAAGCTTCTGGGGCTGAAGTTTCTGGACTTAAGTTTCTCAACATGAGGTTTCTGGACAAGGGTTTTTGGAAGGGTTTAGGACATGAGGGTTTTTTGAAATGAGGGTTTTTGTACTTGGTCTCTGGCTGAGGTTTTCGACATGAGGTTTTTGGGCAAAAAAAAAATTTCTGGGCATGAGGGTTTCTGAACATGTGGGATTTGACATGAGTTTTCTGGACAAGATGTTTTTTGGGGCATAGGGCTCTGACATGGGTTTCTTGCATGTGGTTCAAGAATGAAGTTTTTGGACTGGAAAATTTTTGGGCATAAGGTTTTGGGGAGGTTTTGGAATGAGGTTTATGGACATGAGGGTTTTGGACATAGATTTCTGAACTGAGGTTTTGGACATGAGGCTTTTTGGACAGAGGTTTCCCGGCTGAGGACTGGACAAAAAATTTATAGACAGAAATTCCGACAGAGGTTTTAAGGGAAATTTTTGGACTGCGTTGTTGGAATGAAGTTTCTGGACATGAAATTTCTGAAATGTGGTTCAGGACATAAAATTCTGGTATGAGCTTTTTGAACATGAGGGTTTTTGGGGCCGGCTTTCTGGCATGAGGGGTTTCCCGGACATAAGGGTTTTGGGCATAGTTTTGGGCAGAAGTTTTGGACATTAGGTTTCGGGAGTGAGTTTTTTGAACATGAAGTTTTGAACATTAGGTTTCAGACAAAAAATAAAGGGCAGAGGTTCTCGACATGAGGTTTCTCGGAAAAGAGGTTTTTGGACAGAATTTTTAGACTGAGGTTTTGGACATGAAGTTTCTGGAATGAAGTTTTGGACATGAAGTTTCGGACAGAGGGTTTCTGGGCTTTAATTTCTGGACATGAGGTTTTTGGATTGAGGTTTGGGGACATGGAATTTTTGGACTGAGGGTTTTGGGTGTGAGGTTTCGGACTTGAAGTTTCTGGACATAGATTTCTGGACATTAGGTTTTATGAGAGTTTTCGGGACATGCGGTTTTTTGACATGAAGTTTCTGGACTGAAGTTTTGGGCATGAGTTTTTTTGAACATGAGGTTTCCGGACATGAGGCTTCTGGACATGAAATTTTTGGGCATGAGGTTTCGGGCATGAAGTTCTGGCATGTTTTCTGGACAGGGTTTTGGCAAGAGGGTTTTTGAACTGAAGTTTCTGGCATGACGTTTCTGGAATCAATTTCTGGGCTAAGTTTTGGGAAAAGAAATTTCTGGACAGAGGCTTCTGGCATGAGGTTTTTGGGTGAGGTTCCTCAACATGAAGTTTTTTGACATGAAGTTTTTATCAGAGGTTTTTGGGCATGGGTTTTGGGCTTGAGGTTTCTGGGCTTAGGTTTCTGCACTATAGTTTTGGACATAGGTTTTGGCATGAATTTTTTAGACATAAGTTTCGGCATTAGGGTCTGGACATGAAGATTTGGGGCAAAGGGGTTTTTGGACAGAGGTTTCTGGGCATTTGGGGTTTTTAAATGAGGTTTCTGGACAAGAGGTTTCTTACATAGGGTTTTGGGGCATGTGGGTTTTCTACATGGGTTTCGGACATGAGGTTTTGGAATGTGGTTCCCGGGCATGAGGGTTTTTGGACATGAGGATTTTTGGGCAGAGGTTTGGAAGTCGGTTTTTCACATGGGTTTTGGACATGAGTTTTGTACTAAGGTTTCTGGACAAGAGGTTTCTTTACATGAGGGTTTTGGGAAAAGAGGTCTCTGGACTGAGGTTTCTGATTTTAGAGTTTGGGCATAAGGTTTCTTTTACGCGAGCTTTCTGGCTGAGGTTTTGGCATGTGGATTTTGTTCTGATGCTACTGGGCAAGAGGTTTTTTGCATGAGGGGTTTTGGACAGAGGTTTCGGACATTTGGGGTTGTTGTATATGGGATTTGGACAAGAAGTTTTGGCTTTTGGTTTCTGGATTGGGTTTTTGTTAATGAGGGGTTTTTGTGCAAGAGATTTTTGGGATAGGATTTGGACATGAGGGTTTTGGACATTTGGTTTTTGACATGAGGTTTCTTTACAAGAGGTTTTGGGCATGGGTTTTTGGACATGAGGTTTCTGGACATGAGGTTTCTGACATGTGGGATTTGCACAGAGGTTTCCGGACAAAGAGGTTTTATGGAATGAGGTTTTCTGAAAGGGGATTTGGGACATAAGGTTTTGGAATGAGGGTTTCTGGACATGGGTTTCTGGAGAAAGGTCTCGGACTATGGTTTTTAGTATAAATTTCGGACATGAGATTTCGGACAGAGGTTTATGGGAAAAAAGGTTTTTAAAAAAGTTTCTGTAAAAAGGTTTTCGGACAAAGGTTTCTGGACAAAAGGGTTTTTGTCATGAGGTTTTTGGACTTGAGGTTTCTGGACATGATGTTTTTTTGACATGAGGTTTCTGTACATAGGTTCCCGGGGCATGAGGTTTCTGGACATAAATTTTTTTATACATGAAGTTTGCGGACATGGGTTTTGGAATGAAATTTCTGGAAATGAGGTTTCGACATGAGATTTTCTGGACATGAAACTCCTGGACATGAAGTTTTGGACATAAGTTTCTGAACATGAGTTTTGGACATGAAATTTTTCGGGGAAAGAGGTTTCTGGACATGAAGTTTCTGGACATGAAGTTTCTCGGCTGAAGTTTGTGGACATGGGTTTTCGGGCATGAAGTTTGTGGCACGGAGGTTTTTGGACACGAAGTTTTGGACATGGTTTTGGAATGAGGTTTCTGGACATGAGGTTTCAGGGCATGAAGTTTTTTGGGCTGAAATTTCTGGGAAATGAAATTTCTGGGCCCTGAAGTTTTTTGACATTTTTTCGGACTAGATTTTGGACATGAAGCTTCTGGACTGAAATTTCTGGCATGAAATTTTTTAAATGGGTTTCTGGAAGAAGTTTTGGACATGAGTTTCTGGACATAAGGGTTTCCCAAAATGAGGGTTTTTTGGGCATGAAGTTTCGGAATGAGGGTTTTTGGCATGAAGTTTTTGGACATGAATTTCTCGCATGAATTTTGGACATGTGGTTTCTGGGCTGAAGTTTGTGGAATGGGGTTTTGGGAAAGAAGTTTCTGGACATGAAAATTTCTGAACATGGGTTTCTGGGCAGAGGGTTTTTGGACTGAAGTTTCTGGACTGAAGTTTCTGGAATGAAATTTTGGCATGGTTTTGGCATTAGGTTTCTGGACATGAATTTTGGACATGAGGTTTTGGACTTGAGGTTTTTTGGATATGAGGTTTTGGGGGCATTTTGGGGTTTTTCACATGAGGTTTCGGACATGAGGTTTTGGACATGTGGGATTTTACATGGGGGTTTTTGGGCATGGGTTTCGGACATGTGGTCTCTGGACATGGGTTTCTGGAATGGGTTTCTGGACATGACTTTTTGGAATGTGGGTTTTGCACATGAAGTATCTGGAAGAGATTTCTGGAAAAAAGGTTTTGGACAAGAGGTTCTTTACATGGGCTTTGGGCAAGAGGTTTCTTTACTGCGTTTCTGGGGCATGTGGTTTTGTACAAAGGGTTTCTGGGCAAAAAATTTCTGGACTGAGGTTTCAGGCATGAGGTTTCTTGAAATGAGGTTTCTGAATGTGTCTCTGGACATGGGTTTATCGAATGAGGTTTTCTGGACACGAATTTTGGACATGAAATTCTGCCTGAAGTTTTGGACATTAGGTTTCTGGACATGAAGTTTTTGGCATGAGGTTTTTGGACTTGAGGTTTTTGGATTGGGGTTTTTGGATGTGGGTTTTTTCACATGAGGTTTCGGACACGAGGGTTTTTGGACATGTGGGTTTCTACTGGGTTTCTGGACTGAGGTTTCGGACTGTGGGCTTGGGCATGAGGTTTCTGGACATGAGGTTTCTGGGCATGAGCTTTTGGAAATGTGGGTTTTGCACTGAAGTATCTGACATGAATTTTGGAAAAAATTTTCTGGAAAGAGGTTTCTTTAATAAGGGTTCTGGGCAAGAGGTTTTTTTTACATGAGGGTTTTTGGCAGTGGGTTTTTGTCATGAGGTTTTGGACAAAAAATTTCTGGCAGAGGTTTCGGGCATGAGGTTTTTTGAAATGAGGTTTCTGACAGTGATCTCTGGACATGAGGTTTATCGACGAGGTTTCTGGACATAGGTTTCTGGACGTGAGGTTTCTGGAAAAGTAAATTTGCATATGGGTTTTGGACAAAGGTTTCTGGACATGAGGTTTCTGAAATGTGGATTTTCACATGAGGTTTTCTCACAAAATGTTTCTGGAAAGAGGTTTTGGACGTGAGGTTTTTGACATGTGGTTTTAAAATAAAAAATTTCTGGATTGGATTTCTGGACTAAGGTTTCTGGACATGAGGTTTCTGGACATAGGTTTAGGGAAGGGTTTATGGACATATTTTGAACATGGGGTTTATGGCATGAGGGTTTTTGAACATGGGTTTCTGGACATAGGTTTCTGGATAGAGGTTTCTGACAAAAAAATTTATAGACATGAAGTTGAGACATAAGGTTTCGGACATGAAGTTTCTGGACATGACGTTTTTTGGCATAAGTTTTGGACATGAATTTCTTGGCATTAAATTTCGGACATAAGTTTTTGGACTGATGTTTCTGGGCAGAGGTTTTGGGCATGAGGTTTTGAACATGAAGTTTCTAGCAGAAGTTCTGGACATTTGGTTTTTGGACATAAGTTTTTGGCAAAGGTTTCTGGACTGAGGTTTTTTGGACATTGGGGGTTTTCAAATGAGGTTTCTGGACAAGAGGTTTTTTGACATGAGTTTTTTTACAGTGGGTTTTTAAAAGGTTTTTGGACATGGGTTTTGGAATGAGGCTCTGGGAATGAGGTTTTGGGGCATAGGTTCTGGACATAGGGTTTTTGGATATGTGGTTTGCCATGAGGGTTTTTGGACATGAGATTTTGTACTTAAGGTTTTGGAAAAGGTTTTTACATGAGGCTTCTGGGAATAGGTTTTGGCATGAGGTTTTTGATTTAGAGTTCTGGGGAAAAGGTTTCTTTAGCGAGCTTTTGGACATGAGGGTTTTTGACATGTGGTTTTTTTCATGATCTGCGGACAAGAGGTTTCTTGGCAGGCTTCTGGGGAATGATTTCTGGCAGTGGTTTTGTATTAGGATTCTGGACAAGAGGTTTCGGACATTGGTTTTTGGATTGGGTTTTTGTTTAAAGGTTTTCTGTGCAAGAGATTTTGGGCATGAGGTTTCTGGACCGGGGTTTCGGAATGTGGTTTTTTTACATGGGTTTCTGGCAAGAGGTTTCTGTACTGAGGTTTTAGACATGTGGGATTTCACTGGGTTTTCCCGGACAAGAGGTTCATGGACTGAGGTTTCTGATCTGTGGGTTTTACATAAAGGTTTTGGGCAAGAGGTTTCGGACATGAGGCCCCCCTGGAGTAAGGTTCTGGACATGTGGTTTTTAGATATGAAATTTCTGGACATGAATTTCTGGGAAAAGGGGTTTTTTTTTGGGCGAAGTTCCCGGACATGGGTTTTGGACTGAAGTTTCTGACATGAAGTTTCTTTTACATGAGGGTTTTTGGGGATGAAATTTAGGACATGAGGTTTCTGGACACGAAATTTCTGGACATGAAGTTTCTGGGCATGAGGTTTTCCCGGACATGAGGTTTCTGGACTTGAGGTTTCCCGGACTTGAGGTTTCTGGACATAAAGTTTCTGGAAAATTAGGTTTCTGGACATTTAAGTTTCTAGACTTGAAGTTTCTGGACATTAGGTTTCTGGACATGAAGATTTTGGACAAGAGGTTTCTGGACATGAGGTTTCTGGACATTTGTTTTTTGCAAATGAGGTTTCTGGACAAGAGGTTTCTTGACATGAGGTTTCTGGACATGTGGGTTTTCTACATGAGGTTTCTGGACATGAGGTTTCTGGACATGTGGTCCCTGGACATGAGGTTTCTGGACATGAGGATTCTGGACATGAGGTTTCTGGATATGTCGGTTTTTCACATGAGGTTTCTGGACATGAGATTTCTGTACATAAGGTTTCTGGACAAGAGGTTTCTTGACATGAGGCTTCTGGGAATGAGGTCTCTGGACATGAGGTTTCTCGATTTTAGAGTTCTGGGCATAAGGTTTCTTGACGCGAGCTTTCTGGACATGAGGTTTCTGGACATGTGGATTTTGTTCATGATGCTACTGGACAAGAGGTTTCCTGACATGAGGTTTCTGGACATGAGGTTTCTGGACATGTGGTTGTTGTATATGAGGATTCTTGACAAGAAGTTTCTGGACATTAGGTTTCTGGATATGTGGTTTTTGTTAATGAGGTTTCTGGGCAAGAGATTTCTGGACATGAGGATTCTGGACATGAGGGTTTTGGACATGTGGTTTTTGTACATGAGGTTTCTGGACAAGAGGTTTCTGGACATGAGGTTTATGGACATGAGGTTTCTGGACATGAGGTTTCTAGACATGTGGGATTTGCACATGAGGTTTCCAGACAAGAGGTTCATGGACATGAGGTTTCTGAACATGTGGGATTTGCACATAAGGTTTCTGGACATGAGGTTTCTGGACATGAGGTTTCTGAAGATAAGGTCTCTGGACATATGGTTTCTAGATATGAAATTTCTGGACATGAGATTTCTGGACATGAGGTTTATGGACATGAGGTTTCTAGAAATGAAGTTTCTATAATAAGGTTTCTGGACAAGAGGTTTCTGGACAAGAGGTTTCTGGACATGAGGTTTCTGGACTTGAGGTTTCTGGACATGATGTTTATTGACATGAGGTTTCTGTACATGAGGTTCCTGGACATGAGGTTTCTGGACTTAAATTTTCTATACATGAAGTTTGCGGACATGAGGTTTCTGGACATGAAGTTTCTGGAAATGAGGTTTCTGGACATGAGATTTCTGGACATGAAGCTCCTGGACATGAAGTTTCTGGACATGAAGTTTCTGAACATGAGGTTTCTGGACATGAAGTTTCTAGACATGAAGTTTCTGGACATGAAGTTTCTGGACAGAAGTTTTTCGACATAAGTTTGTGGACATGAGGTTTCTGGGCATGAATTTGTGGGCAAGGGTTTTGGACACGAAATTTTTGGCATGAGTTTCTGGACATGAGGTTTTGGAAAG
Source organism: Cherax quadricarinatus (assembly GCF_026875155.1). Taxonomy (NCBI): domain Eukaryota; kingdom Metazoa; phylum Arthropoda; class Malacostraca; order Decapoda; family Parastacidae; genus Cherax; species Cherax quadricarinatus. Next base: position 7,374,267 of record NC_069494.1, read on the forward strand.
AGGTTTTTTGGACATGAAGTTTTTGGACATAAGTTTCTGGAAAAGAAATTTTTTGGCCATGAAGTTTCTGGACATTTGGTTTTTTGGGCATGAGATTTTGGACAAAACTTTGGACATGAAATTTCGGACATGAAGTTTCCAACTGAGGTTTTCTGGGAAAGAAATTTTTGGGCATGAGGTTTCTGGCTAGGTTTCCAAAAAGGGTTTTGGACTTTAGTTTCGGGGGGGGCATAGGTTTTTTGGCAGAAGTTTTGGACAGAAGTTTCTCGCATGAAGTTTTGGACATTGGTTTTGGGCTGAAGTTTTGGAAGAGGTTTCTGGGAAAGAGGTTTTGGACATGAAGTTTCTGGACATGAAGTTTGGCATGAAATTTCTGGCCATGAAGTTTTCGGGCATTAGGTTTCTGGGGCATGAAATTTTTGGGCATGAGGTTTTTGGATTTGGGGTTTTTGGATAGAGGTTTGTGGACATGTGGGTTTTTTTCACGAGGTTTTGGACACGAGGGGTTTTTGGACATGTGGGGTTTCTACATGGGGTTTCTGGACAAGGTTTTGGAATGTGGTCTCTGGACATGGGTTTTGGAATGAGGTTTCTGGGCATGACTTTTGGGCATGTGGGTTTTGCACATAAGTATCTGGACATGGATTTCTGGAAATAAGGTTTCTGGACAAGAGGGTTTTTTTACATGAGGCTTCTGGGCAAGAGGTTTCTTTACATGGGTTTCTGATATGTGGTTTTTGTACAGAGTTTTTGGAAAAAGATTTCTGGACATGAGGGTTTTAGGACATGAGGTTTCTTGAAATGGGTTTCTGTACATTGATCTTGGAAAAGGTTTTTCGACATGAGGATTTGGACATTTAGGTTTTGGACGTGAGGGTTTCGGAAATGTAGAATTTGATATGACGTTTCTGGACAAGAGGTTTCTGGAATGAGGTTTTGAACATGTGGGGTTTGCACAGAGGTTTTTGCACAAGAGTTTTGGACATAGGTTTCTGGACGTGGGTTTCTTGACATGTGGGTTTTAAGATAAAAAATTTCTGGCCTGGATTTCTGGACATAAGGTTTCTGGGCTGGGTTTTTGGACATGAGGGTTTTTGGGGGCATGAGGTTTTTGGGCATGAGGTTTTTGAACAGAGGTTTATGGACAGAGGTTTCTGAAATGGGTTTTGGAAAGAGGGTTTCTGGGTATGGGTTACGGACAAAAATTTATTTGACATGAAGTTTGAGACATAAGGTTTTGGACATTTAAGTTTCTGGACATGACGTTTTTGGGCATGAAGTTTCTGGACATGAAGACTTGGGATGAAGTTTGGGACATGAAATTTCTGGACATGATGTTTCTGGGGTGAGGTTTTGGACTGGGTTTTTGAACTGAAGTTTTGGACAGACTTTTTTGGACATCAAGTTTTTGGGGGATGAAGTTTCGGAAAGAAGTTTTTTGGACACAGGTTTCGGAAATTTATGTTTGTGGACATGAGGTTTTTCGAATGAAGTTTCTTGACAAAAATTTTTATCATTGGTTTCTGGACATGAGGTTTTGGACATGAAGTTTCTAGACATGAAGTTTTTGGACATTAGGGTTTTTGGAAAGAAGTTTTTGGAAAGAGGTTTTGGACATGAGGTTTCTGGACAGTGGGTTTTTCAAAAGGGGTTCCTGGCAATAGGTTTCTTGACATGAGGTTTCGGACAGTGGGTTTTACATGAGGTTTCTGGACATGAGGTTTTGGACTAGGGCTTGGCAGAGGGGTTTTGGACATGAGGATTTGGCATGAGGTTTTCTGGATATTCGGTTTTGCACATGAGGTTTTGGACAGGAAATTTTTGTACATAAGGGTTTTTGGACAAAAAGGTTTCTTGAATGAGGCTTCTGGGGAAAGAGGTTTGGGCATGAGGTTTCTCGATTTTAGAGTTCTGGGCAAAGGTTTCTTGTGCGAGCTTTCTGGGAAGGGGTTTTTGGACATGTGGATTTTGTTCATATGCTGCTGGACAAGAGGTTTTTGACATGAGCTGTCGGACATGAGGTTTTTTGGCATGTGGTTTTTGTATATGAGGTTTTGGGCAAGAGGTTTTTTGGCATTAGGTTCTGGATATGTGGGTTTTTTTTTAATGAGTTTTTTGTGCAAGAGATTTCTGGGGAGAGGTTTCGGGAAAAGGGTTTTGGACAGTGGTTTTTGTACAGAGGGGGTTTTGGACAAAAGGTTTTGTACATGAGGTTTCTAGACATGTGGGATTTGACAGAGGTTTTGGACAAGAGGTTCAGGACTGAGGTTTTGATCATTTGGGGTTGCCCCTAAGGTTTCGGACAAAAGGTTTCTGGACATGAGGCCCTGGAGAAAGGGCTCTGGACGTGGTTTCTGATATGAAATTTTGGGCATAGATTTCTGGGTATGAGGTTTTCTGGACATGAAATTTTCCCGGACAAGGTTTTGGGCATGAAGTTTTCGAAATGAAGTTTCTTCAATGGGTTTTGGGATGAAATTTGAGGGCATGAGGTTTTGGACACGAAATTTCTGGACAGAAGTTTTTGGACATGAGGGTTTTTGGACAGAGGTTTCTGGGCATGAAATTTTGGGCATGAAGTTTTGGGTATGAAAAATTTTGGCCATGAAGTTTTGGACATTAGGTTTCTGGCATGAAGTTTGTGGACATGAGGTTTCGGACTTGAGGTTTCTGGACATGAGGTTGTGGACATGTGGGTTTTCATAAGGTTTCTGGAAAGAGGTTTCGCCACGAGGTTTTGGCAGTGGGGTTTCTACATGGGGGTTTTTGGACTGGGTTTCTGGACATGTGGGCTTTGGAAATAGGTTTTTGACAGAGGTTTTTTTGGACAGGCTTTTGGACTTGGGTTTTGCAATGAAGTACGGACAGGTTTCTGGAAAAAGTTTTTGGCAAGAGTTTCTTGAAAGAGGCTTCTGGGCTGAGGTTTCTTGACATGAGGGTTTTTGGACATTTAGTTTTTGTACAGAGGTTCCTGGAAAGAGGTTTCTGGGAAGGGTTTCGGACATGAGGTTTCTTGAAATGAGGTTTTTACATGTGGTCTCTGGACATGAGGTTTTTGAATGAGGTTTTGGACAAAAGGGTTTCTGGACATGGGGGGTTTCTGAACATTTGGGGGGTTTCACTGGGTTTTGGCAAGATGTTTCTGGACATGAGGGTTTCTCGACTAAAGGTTTTTGACATGTGGTTTAAAAATATGAAGTTTTTTGGGCAGAGATTTCGGACATAAGGTTTCTGGGACATGAGGATTCTGGACATGAGGTTTAGGACATGCGGTTTATGGTAATGTTTCTGAACAAGGGGTTTTTGGACATGAGGTTTTTGGACATGAGGAAAGGGCAACAAAATTTTAAAGACATGAAGTTTGCAGACCTGAGGTTTCTGGACATGACGTTGTTGGACATGAAGTTTGCAGACATGAGGTTTCTGGACCTGACGTTGTTGGACATGAAGTTTCTGGACATGAAGTTTCTGAACATGTGGTTTCAGGACATGAAACTTCTGGATATGAGCTTTCTGAACATGAGGTTTGTGGACACGAGGTTTCTGGACATGAGGTTCCTGGACATTAGGCTTTTGGTCATGAAGTTTCTGGACACGAAGTTTCTGGACATTAGTTTTCGGGACATGAGATTTCTGAATATGAAGTTTCTAAACATTAGGTTTCAGGACAAGAAATTAATGGACATGAGGCTTCTCGACATGAGAGTTTCTCGACATGAGGTTTCTGGACATGAATTTTCTAGACATGAGGTTTCTGGACATGAAGTTTCTGGACATGAGGTTTCTGAGCTTGAAGTTTCTGGACATGAGGTTTCTGGACCTGAAGTTTCTGCCCATGAAGTTTCTGGACATGAGGCTTCTGGACATGAGGTTTCTTGAAATGAAGTTTCTGGACTGGAAGTTTGGGGACATGAGATTTCTGGACATGAGGTTTTCTGGGATGTGAGGTTTCCGGACTTGAAGTTTCTGGACATGAGGTTTCTGGCACATTAGGTTTCTGGGCATGAGTTTTCGGGGACATGCGGTTTTCTTGACATGAAGTTTTCTGGACATGAAGTTTCTGGACATGAGTTTTCTGAACATGAGGTTTCTGGACATGAGGCTTCTGGACATGAAATTTCTGGGCATGAGTTTTCTGAACTGAGGTTTCTGGACATGAAGTTCTGGACAAGATTGTTTCTGGACATGAGGTTTTCTTGGACATGAGTTTTTGGGAACATGGAGGTTTCCGGGACATAGCTTTGGACATCAAGTTTCTGTGGCATGAAGTTTCTGGAATGAAGTTTCTGGACATGGGTTTCTGGGCATGAACTTTGTGGACTGAGGTTCCCCAAACATGAAAGTTTCTTGAAATGAAGTTTTGATCATGAGGTTTCTGGACATGAGTTTCTTGGACTTGAGGTTTTCTGGACTTCGAGGATTTCTGGACATAAAGTTTATGGACATGAGGTTTCTGGACATGAAGTTTTCTAGATTGAAGTTTCTGGACATTAGGTTTCTAGAGGACATGAAGATTTTGGACAAGAGGTTTCTGGACATGAGGTTTTCTGGGACTATGTGGGTTTTGCAAATGAGGTTTTCTGGGACAAGAGTTTCTTGCATGAGGTTTCTGGGACATGTGGGTTTTCTCATGAGGTTTCTGGACATGAGGTTTTCTGGACATGTGGTCTCTGGAATGAGGTTTCTGGACATGAGGATTCATGGACATGAGGTTTTGGATATGTTCGGATTTTCACATGAGGTTTCTGGACATGAGATTTTGTACATAAGGTTCTGGACAAGAGGTTTCTTTACATGAGGCTTCTGGAATGAGTCTTGGACATGGGTTTTCGATTTTAGAGTTTGTAGGCATAAGGTTTCTTGACGCGAGCTTTCTGGACATGAGGGTTTCTGGACATGTGGATTTTGTTCATGTGCACTGGACAAGAGGTTTCTTGACATGAGGTTTTGGACATGAGGTTTCTTGGACATGTGGTTGTTGTATATGAAGATTCTGGACAAGAAGTTTTGGGACTTTAGGTTTCTGGATATGGGTTTTTGTTAATGAGGTTTCTGGGCAAAGTATTTCTGGCATGAGGATTCTGGACATGAGGGTTTTGGACATGAGGTTTTTGTCTGAGGTTTGAACAAAGAGGTTTTGGACATGAGGTTTATGGAATGAGGTTTCTGGACATGAGGTTTCTAGAACATGTGGGATTTGCACATGAGGTTTCAGACAAGAGGTTCCATGGACATGAGGTTTTCGGAACATGTGGAATTTGCACATAAGGTTTCTGGACATGAGGTTTTATGGACATGAGGTTTGCTGGAGATAAGGTCTCTGGACTATGGTTTCTAGTGATGGATATGAAATTTTGGACGGAGATTTCTGACATGAGGTTTATGGACATGAGGGATTCTAGAAATGAAGTTTCCTAATAATAAGGTTTCTGGACAAGAGGTTTTCTGGACAAGAGGTTTCTGGACATGAGGTTTCTGGACGTGAGGTTTCTGGACATGATGTTTATTGACATGAGGTTTCTGTAAGAGGTTCTGGACATGAGGTTCAGGCATAAATTTTCTATACATGAAGTTGCGGACATGAGGTTTCTGGACATGAAGTTTCTGGAAATGAGGTTTCTGGACATGAGATTTCTGGACATGAAGCTCCTGGACATGAAGTTTCTGGACATGAGTTTCTGAACATGAGGTTTTTGGACATGAAGTTTTAGACATGAGGTTTCTGGACATGAAGTTTCTGGACATGAAGTTTCTCGACATGAAGTTTGTGGACATGAGGTTTCTGGGCATGAAGTTTGTGGACACGAGGTTTCTGGACACGAAGTTTCTGGACATGAAGTTTCTGGACATGAGGTTTCTGGACATGAGGTTTCAGTTACTGAAGTTTCTGGAAATGAAGTTTTTCTGCGAAATGAAATTTCTGGCCATGAAGTTTCTGGACATTAGGTTCTGGACATGAGATTTCTGGACATGAAGCTTCTGGACATGAAGTTTCTGGACATGAAGTTTCTCAACATGAGGTTTCTGGACATGAAGTTTCTGGACATGAGGTTTCTGGACATGAGGTTTCCCAAAATGAGGTTTCTGGACATGAAGTTTCTGGCATGAAGTTTCTGACATGAAGTTTCTGGGACATGTGGTTTTACTGGGCTCATGATGTTTGTGGACATGAGGTTTCTGGACACGAAGTTTCTGGACATGAAGTTTTGGAATGAGGGTTTCTGGAGATGAGGTTTCTGGACATGAAGTTTCTGGACATGAAGTTTCTGGACATGAAATTTCTGGCCATGAAGTTTCTGGACATTAGGTTTCTGGACATGAAGATGTGGGAATGAGGTTTCTGGACTTGAGGTTTCCTGGATATGAGGTTTGTGGACATGTGGGTTTTGCACATGAGGTTTCTGGACACGAGGTTTCTGGACATGTGGGATTTCTACATGGGGTTTCTGGACATGAGGTTTCTGGACATGTGGTCTCTGGACATGAGGTTTTTCTGGACATGAGGTTTTCTGGACATGAGCTTTCTGGACATGTGGTTTTGCACCATGAAGTATGTGGACATGAGATTTTCTCTAAATAAGGTTTCTGACAAGAGGTTTCTTGACTGAGGCTTCTGGGCAAGAGGTTTCTTTTACTGAGGGTTTCTGGGACATTTGGTTTTTTTTAAAGAGGGTTTCTGGACAAAAGATTTCTGGACATGAGCTTTCAGGACATGAGGTTTCTTGAAATGAGGTTTCTGTACATGTGATCTCTGGACATGAGGTTTAATCGACATGAGGTTTCTGGACATGAGGTTTCTGGCGTGAGGTTTATCTCTGGAAATGTAGAATTTGCATATGTGGTTTCTGGACAAGAGGTTCTGGACTGAGGTTTCTGAACGATGTGGGATTTGCACATGAGGTTTCTGCACAAGATGTTTCTGGACTTGAGGTTCTGGACGTGAGGGTTTCTTGACATGTGGTTTTCAAGATATAAATGTTTTCTGGCCATGAGATTCTGGAATAAGGTTTCTGGACATGAGGTTTCTGGACATAAGGTTTAGGGACATGAGGTTTATGGACATGAGGTTTCTGAAACATGAGGTTTATGGACATGAGGTTTCTGAACATGGGTTTCTGGACAGGAGTGTTTCTGGATATGAGGTTACTGGACAAAAATTTTATTAGGACATGAAGTTTGCAGAATAAGGTTTCTGGACATGAAAAGTTTCTGGCATGACGTTGTTGGACATGAAAGTTTCTGGGACATTGAAGTTTTGAGGCATGAAGTTTCTGGAACATGAAGTTTCTGGACATGAGGTTTTGGACATGAGGTTTCTGGACATGGGTTTCTGAACATGAAGGTTTTCTGGACATGACTATTTGGACATCAAGTTTCGGGGCATGAAGTTTCTGGAAATGAAGTTTCTGGAAGAGGTTTTCAGGAAATGAAGTTGTGGAATGAGGTTTCTCGACATGAAGTTTCTTGACATGAAGTTTCTGATCATGAGGTTTCTGGACATGAGGTTTCTGGACATGAAGTTTCTAGACATGAAGTTTCTTGGACATTAGGTTTCGGGACATGAAAAATGGGTTTTTTTTTTGGGACAGAGTTTCTGGACATGAGGTTTCTGGACTGTGTTTTTTGCAAATGAGGTTTATGGAAAGAGGTTTTCTGAATGAGGTTTCTGGACATGTGGGTTTTCTACATGAGGTTTCTGGACATGAGGTTTCTGGACATGAGGTCTCTGGACATGAGGTTTCTGGACATGAGGATTCTGGACATGAGGTTTCTGGATATGTCGGTTTTGCACATGAGGTTTTGAATGAGATTTTGTACATAGGATTTCGGGGACAAGAGTTTCTTGACATGAAGCTGTCTGGGAATGAGGTTTTGGACATGATGGTTTCTCGATTTTAGAGTTCTGGGCATAAGGTTCTATGACGCGAGCTTTCTGGACATGAGGTTTCTGGACATGTGGATTTTGTTCATGATGCTGCTGGACAAGAGGTTTCTTGACATGAGCTGTCTGGACATGAGGTTTCTGGACATGTGGTTCTTGTATATGAGGATTCTGGACAAGAGGTTTCTGGACATTAGGTTTCTGGATATGTGGTTTTTGTTAATGAGTTTTCTGTGCAAGAGATTTCTGGGCATGAGGTTTCTGGACATGAGGGTTTCGGACATGTGGTTTTTGTACATGAGGTTTCTGGACAAGAGGTTTCTGTACATGAGGTTTCTAGACATGTGGGATTTGCACATGAGGTTTCCGGACAAGAGGTTCATGGACATGAGGTTTCTGATCATGTGGGATTTGCACATAAGGTTTCTGGACAAGAGGTTTCTGGACATGAGGCCTCTGGAGATAAGGTCTCTGGACATGTGGTTTCTAGATATGAAATTTCTGGACATGAGATTTCTGGACATGAGGTTTCTGGACATGAAGTTCCTTGACATGAGGTTTCTGGACATGAAGTTTCTGGACATGAAGTTTCTCGACATGAAGTTTCTTCACATGAGGTTTCTGGGCATGAAGTTTGAGGACATGAGGTTTCTGGACACGAAGTTTCTGGACATGAAGTTTCTGGACATGAGGTTTCTGGACATGAGGTTTCTGGACATGAAGTTTCTGGACATGAAGTTTCTGGACATGAAATTTCTGGCCATGAAGTTTCTGGACATTAGGTTTCTGGGCATGAAGTTTGTGGACATGAGGTTTCTGGACTTGAGGTTTCTGGACATGAGGTTTGTGGACATGTGGGTTTTGCATATGAGGTTTCTGGACAAGAGGTTTCTGGCCACGAGGTTTCTGGGCATGTGGGATTTCTACATGGGGTTTCTGGACATGAGGTTTCTGGACATGTGGACTCTGGACATGAGGTTTCTGGACATGAGGTTTCTGGACATGAGCTTTCTGGACTTGTGGGTTTTGCACATGAAGTATCTGGACATGAGATTTCTGGAAATAAGGTTTCTGGACAAGAGGTTTCTTGACATGATGCTTTCTGGGCATGAGTTTCTTGACATGAGGTTTCGGACATTTAGTTTTTGTAATGAGGTTCCTGGACAAGAGGTTTGCTGGGACATGAGGTTCAGGGACATGAGGTTTCTTTGAAATGAGGTTATCTAGACATGTGGTCTTGGGACATGAGTTATCGACATGAGGTTTTCTGGACAAGAGGTTTCTGGACATGAGGTTTCTGAACATGTGGGATTTGCACATGAGGTTTCTGGACAAGATGTTTCTGGACATGAGGTTTCTCGACATAAGGTTTTTGACATGTGGTTTCAAGATATGAAGTTTCTGGACATGAGATTTCTGGACATAAGGTTTCTGGACATGAGGATTCTGGACATGAGGTTTATGGACATGAGGTTTATGGACATAATGTTTCTGAACATGAGGTTTCTGGACATGAGGTTTCTGGACATGAGGTTACTGGACAACAAATTTATAGACATGAAGTTTGCAGACATGACGTTTCTGGACATGACGTTGTTGGACATGAAGTTTGCAGACATGAGGTTTCTGGACCTGACGTTGTTGGACATGAAGTTTCTGGACATGAAGTTTCTGAACATGTGGTTTCAGGACATGAAACTTCTGGTAATGTAGCTTTCTGAAAATGAGGTTTGTGGACACGAGGTTTCTGGGCATGAGGTTCCTGGACATTAGGCTTTTGGTCATGAAGTTTCTGGACACGAAGTTTCTGGACATTAGTTTTCGGGACATGAGATTTCTGAATATGAAGTTTCTGAACATTAGGTTTTGGAAATGAATTTGGAATGAGGTTTTGGGATGAAAATTTTCTGGGTTTTCATGAAGTTTTGGACATGAAGTTTCTGGACATGAGGTTCTACATGAGGGTTTTTGGGGACAATGAAGTTTCGGGCATGAGGTTTCTGGAAAAATGAAACGGGGGTTTTTGGACATTAGGTTTTTGGACATGAAGTTTGTGGGCATATTTCGGATATTAGGTTTTTTGGATATGAGGTTCCTGGGGCTTGAAGTTTTGGACATGAGGTTTCTGGACATTGGTTTCTGGGCCCGAGTTGTTTTGGGACATGCGGTTTGGACATAGGGTTTTTGACGAAAATTTTGGACATGGTTTCTGGACATGAGGGTTTTGGGCATGAGGTTTCGAAAATGAGGTTTTGGGATGAGGTTTTGGGCAGAAAATTTCTGGCATAGGTTTTTTGGACATGAAGATTCCCAGAATGATATTTCTGGGAAAGAAGTTTCTGGAATGAGGTTTTGGGGGGAGTTTCTGGAATGAGGTTTCTGGCTGAAGTTTCTGGACCGAAAAGTTTCTGGAATGAGGGTTTTTGGGGATGAATTTTGGAATGAGGGTTTTTCGCACGAAGTTTCTGGACATGAAGTTTCTGGACATGGGTTTTGGACATGAGGTTTCCCGCGGGGGGTTTCTAATTGAGGTTTCTGACTTGGGTTTTGGGCTTTAAGTTTATGGAATGAGGTTTTTGGCTTAGGTTTTTGGGCCCGAGTTTCGGAACGCGTTTTTGGGGCATTTGGGTTTCTTGGTAATTTCTGGACATGATTTTTTGGGCTAGGTTTTGGGCATGAGGTTTCAGAAACATGGTTTTGGGCATGAGGTTTTTTGGACAGAAAAATTTCTGGGTGAGGTTTCTGGGAATGAATTTTAGACGATATTTTGGACAGGGTTTCTGGACATGAGTTTTTTGAAAGGAAGTTTTGCATAAGGTTTTGGGCATGAAATTTTTTGTACATAAGTTTTGGACATAAGTTTCTGGGGCATGAGGTTTCTGCAGAAAAATTCTGGGCATAAGTTTTGGAATGAGGGTTTTGGACATGAAGGTTTTTGGACTGGGTTTTTTTGGGCTTGGGTTTTTGGCTTTAAGTTTCTGGCATAGGGTTTTTGGACTAGGTTTCTAAAAGAAATTTTGGACATTATGTTTTGACATGAAATTTTGGGGAAAGGGTTTTTGGACATAGGTTTTTGGCATGGGGTTTTGCACATGGTTTCTGGACAAGAGGGTTTTTGGACATGGGTTTTGGACTGTGGGTTTTTTACTGGGTTTCTGGGGCATGAGGTTTCTGGAATGGGTTCTGGACATGGGTTTCGGAATGAGGTTTCCCGGGCGGGGTTCTGGGTATTTGGGTTTTTTCAAATGAGGTTTCGGACATGGGTTTTCTGGGCATGTGGCCTTGGAAAAGAGGTTTCTTTCATGGGCTTTGGCATGAGGTTCGGAAATGAGGTTTCGATTTTGGATTTCTGGGGATAAGGTTTTGACGCAAGCTTTTTTGGAATGGGTTTTGGAATAGGTTTTTTTTTTGAGGGTTCTGGACAAAAGAGGTTTTTTGACAAAAGATTTCTGGACAGAGTTTCGGCTGTGGTTTTTGTTATGGGTTTCGGAAAGGGTTTCTGGACATTATTTTTGGTATGTGGTTTTTTTCTGAGGTTTTGGACAAGAGATTTCTGGGGGTGGGTTTTGGAAAATGACTTTTGGACATTGGTTTTTGACATGGGTTTCTGGACAAAGGGGTTTTTGGTTTTGGGGTTTTGAATGGGTGGAATTTGCGAAAGGTTTCTGAAAATGTGGAAATTTTGCGATAAAGTTTCTGGACAAGAGGTTTTGAAAATGAAGTTTCTGGAGAAGGCTCGGAAGTGGTTTCTGATATGAATTTCTGGGACTAGGTTTTTGGACAGGTTTTGGACAGAGGTTTTTGAAGAGTTTTGATATGAAAGTTTTTGGGCAGAAGTTTCTGGAATGAGGTTTTGGGCATGGTTTTGACATGAGGTTTCTGGAAAGAAATTCTGAAATTAAAATTCTGAAAATGAAATTTCTGGACATAAAAATTTTTGGCATGAGGTTTCTGGAAGAGGTTTCTGGGGCATGAGGTTTTCAATGATTTCTGACATGAGTTTCGGAATGAAGTTTTTGAAAATTAGGTTTCTGGACTGAGTTTTGAATGAGGTTCTTGACATGAGTTTTTTGAATGAGGGTTTTTGGATTAAGGTTCTTTTCATGGTTTTGGAATGAAATTTTTGGACAGAGGTTTTTTGGCATAAAGTTTGGGTTTTTTCTGGCATGAAGTTTCCGGACAGAAATTTCTGTACAGAGGTTCTGGCATGAGGTTTTTGGACATGAGGTTTCTACATGAAGTTTTGGGCATGAGGTTTCTGGCATGAAGTTTTTTGGGCATGGGAAAAATTTTGGGCTGGGGTTTTTGGCATGGTTTTGGGAATGGGTTTCTTGACAAAATTTTTCCTTTGGGGTTTTACATGAAAATTTTGGGCAGAGGTTTTGGGGCTGAGTTTCTGGACATGTGTTTTTCCACTAGGTTTTTGGACTTAGGTTTCTGAAAATGGTTTCTTGGCATGAGGTTTTGGCATGAAGTTTTGGACATGAGTTTTGGGAAAGGTTTTGGAAGGGGGTTTTTGGGATAATTTTTGGGGCAGAGGGTTTTTTGAAGAGGTTTTTTGGCTGAGGTTTTGGCAGAGTTTTGGAAAGAGTTTTTGGGAATAAGGTTTCTTGGGCGGTTTCTGGACATGAAGTTTTGGGGCATTGGTTTTGGCATGAAGTTTTTTGGGAAAAGGTTTTGGAAAGAGGTTTCTGGTTTCTGGACATGATTTTTTCGGGACATGAGGTTTCTGGAAATGAGGTTTTGAACATAATTTTTTTCTGGACATGAGGTTTCTGGACATGAAGTTTCTGACATGAAGTTTCTGGATATAAAGTTTCTGGACATGAGGTTTCGGGGCGAGTTGTGGACATGAGGTTCTTGACAAAGTTTCGGGAAACATGAAGTTTTGGACATGAGGTTCTGGACATGAAGTTTCTGGACATGAATTTCTGGACATTAGGTTTCTGGACATAAATTTTTTTGGACTTGAGGTTTCTGGACATGAGGTTTCTGGTCATGTGGGTTTTTCAATGAGGTTCGGGACAAAGTTTCTGGACATGAGGGTTCTGGACATGTGGTTTTCTACATAAGGTTTCTGGACATTAGGTTTCTGGACATGTGGTCTCTGGACATGAGGTTTCTGGACATGAGGTTTCTGAACATAGGTTTCGTCATGTGGGTTTTCACATGAGGTTTCTGGACAAATTTTTCTGGACATGAGGGTTCTGGACATGTGGGTTTTACTACATAAGGTTTCTGGACATTAGGTTTTCGGCATGGGGTTCTTGGGACAGGGGTTTTCTGGACTTTGAGGTTTCTGAAAAAAGATTTCGGGACTGTGGTTTTGACATTAGGTTTTTGACATGATTTCTGAATAAGGTTTCTGGAAAAGTGCTTTCTTGACATGAGGCTTCTGGGCATCAGGCTTCTCGACATGAGGTTTCTGGACATGTGGTTTCTGTATATGAGATTTCTGAATGAGAGGTTTCTGGACATGAGGTTTCTGTACATGTGGTCTCTGGACATGAGGTTTATGGACATGAGGTTTCTGGACATTAGATTTCAAGACATGTAGGATTTGCACAAGAGGTTTCTGGACAAGAGGTTTCTGGACATGAGGTTTCTGAACATGTGGGATTTGCACATTAGGTTTCTGGAGAAGATGTTTTTGGACATGAGGTTTCTGGACATGAGGTTTCTGGACATTGTTTCTGGACTAAGTTTAGCTTGGGCTTCTCGCATGAGGTTTCTCGACATGAGGTTTCTGGACATGAATTTTCTGGGACATGAATTTTTCTGGACATGTATTTTCGGGACATGAGGTTTCTGGGCATGAAGTTTCTGGATATGATTTTCTGGACCATAAAAATTTTCGGGACATTAGTTTCTGGACATGAGGCTTCTGGACTTGAGGTTTCCGGACATTGAGGTTTTGACATGAAGTTCTGGACAAAAGTTTCTGGACTTTAGGTTTCTGGACATTAGGTTTCGGGCATAAGTTTGTGAGCAAGATTTTGGACATTGGTTTCTGGATATGAAGGTTTCTGGATTTGGGAAGTTTCTGGACATGGGGTTTCTGGACATGAGGTTTCTGGACATAAATTCTCTGGACATGAGGTTTCTGGACATGAGGTTTCAGAACATGAGGTTTCTGGAAAATGAGGTTTTTTGGACATAAAATTTCTGGGCATGAGGTTTCTGGACATGAAGTTTCTGGACATGTGGTTTGAATGGGGTTATGGACATGGGGTTTTTCTGGACATTAAAATTTCAAGAATGTAGATTTGCAAAAGAGGTTTCTGGACAAGAAGGTTTCTGGACATGAGGTTCTGAACATGTGGGATTTGCACATTAGGTTTCTGGAGAAGATGTTTTTGGACATGAGGTTTCTGGACATGAGGTTTCTGGACATGTGGTTTCAGTAATGGAAAGTTCTGGACATGGGAGTTTCTGCATTAGGTTTCTGAACTTTAGGTTTTGCATGAGTTTTAGACAAGTTTCTGGACATGAGGTTTCTGGACCTGTAGCATTTTGAAACATTACTTTCTGACAAGAGGTTTCTGGACATGGGGTTTCTGAACATGTGGGATTTGCACATTAGGTTCCTGGAAAAGATGTTTTTGGACATGACGTTTCTGGACATGAGTTGGGACATGTAGTTTCTAGGTATGAAGTTTCTGGACATGAATTTCGGGACATGGGGTTTCTGAACATGAAGTTTCTGGGCATGAGTTTGTGGACATGGGGTTTCTGGACATGAGGTTTCTGGACATGACGTTCTGGAAAAAACTTCTAGAATGAATTTGCGGAATGGGGGTTTCTGACATGGAAGTTTCTGGACATGACGTTGGGACATGAAGTTCTGGACATGCTTCTGACAGTGGTTTCTGAATGAAGTTTGGCATGCGTTGGACATGAAGTTTCTCGATAGTTTCGAACAAAGGTTTCTGGACATGAAGTTTCGGGAAAATGAGGTTTGTGAACAGAGGTTTAGGAAGAAACTTCTGGACATGAGGTTTCTGAACATTGGCTCTGGGCAAAAGGGTTTCCAGGACACAAGTTTCTGGAATGAGGTTCGGGACTGAGATTCAAACCCATAAAGTTCTGAACATTGGTTTCTGGACATTAGTTTCTGGACAGAGGCTTCTCGACATGAGGTTTCTCGACTGAGGTTCTGGACATGAAGTTCTAGACATGAAGTTTCTGGACATGAAGTTTCTAGACTAAAGTTTCTGGACATGAAGTTTCTGGAGTTAGTTTCCGGGGATGAGGCTTTGGACTGAGGTTTCGGACATGAGGTTTGGACATGAGGTTCTGGACATGAGTTTCTGGACATAGTTTCGGGACTTAGGTATCTGGAATAATTTGTGGTTTGCAAGATTTCTTGGACATTTTTTTTGATATGAGTTATCTGGACATAGTTTTGACATGAGTTTTCAGGACATGTGGTTTCTGGACATGAGGTTTCAGAACATGGGGTTTCTGGACATGAGGTTTCTGGAATGAAATTTCTTTTCAGAGGTTTTTGGACATGAAGTTTCTGGATATGATTTTTCTGGACATGAGGTTTCTGGAAATGAGGTTTCTGAACATGAAGTTTCTGGACATGAGGTTTCTGGACATGGAGTTTCTGGACATGAAGTTTCTGGATATGAAGTTTGTGGACATGAGGTTTCTCAACATGAAGTTTCTGGACATGAGATTTCTTGACATAAGGTTTCTGGACAAAAGGTTTCTTGACATGAGATTTCTGGACATGAGGTTTCTTGACATGAGGTTTCTGGACATGTGTGTTTTGCACATTAGGTTTCTGGACATGAGATTTCTGTATATAAGGTTTCTGGACAAGTGCTTTCTTGACATGAGGCTTCTGGGCATTAGGTTTCTGGACATGAGGTTTCTCGACATAAGGTTTCTGGACATGAAGTTTCTGAACATGAGGGTTCTGGACATGAAGTTTCTGTACATGTAGTCTCTGGACATGAGGTTTATGGACATGAGGTTTCTGGACATTAGATTTCTAAACATGCAGGATTTGCTCATGAGGTTTCTGGAAAAGAGGTTTCTGGACATGAGGTTTCTGAACATGTGGGATTTGCACATTAGGCTTGTGGAGAAGATGTTTTTGGACATGAGGTTTCTGGACATGAGGTTTCTGGGCATATGGTTTCTAGGTATGAAGTTTCTGGACATGAGATTTCTGGACATTAGGTTTCTGAACATTAGGTTTCTGTACATGAGGTTTATGGACATGAGGTTTATGGACATGAGGTTTCTGAACATTAGGTTTATGGACATGAGGTTTCTGGACAAAAAATTTCTAGACATGAAGTTTGTGGACATAAGGTTTCTGAACATATGGTTTCTGGACATGAAGTTTCTGGAAATGAGGTTTCTGGACATGAGGTTTCTGGTCATGAAACTTCTGGGCATGAGGTTTCTGAACATGAAGTTTCTTTACACGAGGTTTCTGGACATGAGGTGTTTGTACATGAGGCTTCTGGACATGAGGTTTCTGGACACGAAGTTTCTGGACATGAGGTTTCTGAAAATGAGGTTTCTGGTCATTTCATTTCCTGACAAACTTGCAAATGAAAGTTTCTGTTGATAATGAAACCTAATGAATCACTGGCCACATGCAGGTGGTTGCCATGGCCACGTGCAGGTGGTTGCCACTGCCATATGCAAGTGGTTGTGTGGCCACATTCAGGTGGCTGCCATGGCCACATGAAGGCGTTTTCCATGGCCATATGCAGGTGGTTACCATTGCCACATGCAGGTGGTTGCCATGGCCACGTGCAGGTGGCTACCATGGCCAAATGCAGGTGGTTGCCATGGAAAATATGCATTGGTTGTCATGGCTAATACAGGTTTCTGGACATGAGGCTTCTAGGCATGAGTTTTTGGGACATTAGGTTTCTGTACAAGAAGTTTCAGGACAAGAAGTTTCTGGACACTAGGTTTTTGGACATGCGGTTTCTGGACATGAGGTTTCTGGACATGAGGTTTCTGAACATGAGGTTTCTCGACATAAGTTTTCTGGATATGAAGTTTCTGAACATGAGGGTTCTGGACATGAAGTTTCTGGACATTAAGTTTCTGGACATGAGGTTTCTGGGCATGAAGTTTGTGAACAAGAGGTTTCTGGACATGAAGATTCTGGACATGAAGTTTCTTGACATGAAGTTTCTTCACATGAGGTTTCTGGACTTGAGGTTTCTGGACATGAAGTTTTCTGGTCATTGGTTTCTGGACTTTGAATTTTGTGGACATGAGGTTTCTGGACAAGGGGTTTTCTGGACATGAGATTTCGGGACATGTGGGTTTTGCACATGAGGTTTCTGGAAAAGAGGTTTCGGGAATATGGGGTTTCTGGACATGTAGGTTTTCTACATGAGGTTTCTGGACATGAGGTTTCTGGACATGTGGTATATGGACATGGGGGTTTCTAGACATTTAGGTTTTGGACATGTGGGTTTTGCACGTAAGGTTTCTGGACATGAGATTTCTTGACAAAAGGGGTTTCTGCAAGAGGTTTCTTGACATGAGGCTTCGGGGCATGAGGTTTCGGGGGACATGAGGTTTCTGGACATGTGGTTTTGCGTACATGAGGTTTCTGGACAAGAGATTTGGGGACATGAGATTTCTGGACATGAGGTTTCTTGACATGGGGTTTCTGTACATGTGGTCTCTGGACATGAGGTTTTTGGACATGAGGTTTCTGGACATGAGGTTTCTGGACATGTATAATTTCCCACATGAAGTTCCTGGACATGAAGTTTCTTGACATGAAATTTTGGTCATGAAATTTCTTTAAGCTAGGTTTTTCTGGGTATGAAGTTTCTGGACATGAGGTTTCTGGAAAAGAAGTTTCTGGACATAAAGTTTCGGGGTTATGAGGCTTCTGGACATGAGGTTTGGACATGAGGTTTTTGGACATGAAGTTTCTGGATATGAGGCTTCTGAACTTGAAGTTTCTGGACATGAGGTTTCTGGACATGAAGTTTCTGGGCATGAGTTTTTGGGACATGGGGTTTCTGGACAAGAAGTTTCCAGACAAGAAGTTTCTGGACATTAGGCTTTTGGACATGCAGTTTCTGGACATGAGGTTTCTGGACTTGATGTTTCTGGACATGAGGTTTCTGGACATGAGGTTTCTGAACATGAGGTTTTTGGACATGAAGTTTCTGGATATGAGGCTTCTGAACTTGAAGTTTCTGGACATGAGGTTTCTGGACATGAAGTTTCTGGGCATGAGTTTTCAGGACATGGGGTTTCTGGACAAGAAGTTTCCAGACAAGAAATTTCTGGACATTAGGCTTTTGGACATGCAGTTTCTGGACATGAGGTTTCTGGACTTGATGTTTCTGGACATGAGGTTTCTGGACATGAGGTTTCTGGACATGAGGTTTCTTGACATGAGGTTTCTGAATGTGAGGTTTCTGGACATGAAATTTCTGGGCATGATGTTTCTTTACATGAAGTTTCTGGACATGATGTTTCTGGACATTAGGTTTCTCGACATGAAGTTTCTGGACATGAAGTTTCTGGACATGAGGTTTCTGGACATGAAGTTTCTGGACATGAAGTTTCTGGACATGAAGATTCTGGACATGAGTTTCTGGGTATGAAGTTTGTGGACATGACGTTTCTGGACATTAAGTTTCTGGACATGAAGTTTCTGGACATGAGGTTTCTAGACTTGAGGTTTCTGGACATGAAGTTTCTGGACACGAGATTTCTGGACATGAGGTGTTTGGACATGAGGCTCCTGGACATGAGGTTTCTGGACACGAAGTTTCTGGACATGAGGTTTCTGAAAATGAGGTTTCTGGTCATTTAATTTCCTGACAAACTCGCAAATGAAAGTTTCTGTTGCTAATGAAACTTGATGAATCCCTGGCCACATGCAGGTGGTTGCCATGGCCACATGCAGGTGGTTGCCATGGCCACATGCAGGTGGTTGCCACGGCCATATGCAAGTGGTTGCGTGGCCACATTCAGGTGGCTGCCATGGCCACATGAAGGTGGTTTCCATGGCCATATGCAGGTTGTTGCCCTTGCCACATGCAGGTGGTTGCCATGGCCACATGCAGGTGGCTACCATGGCCAAATGCAGGTGGGTACAATGGCCAAATGCAGGTGGTTGCCATGGCAACATGCATGTGGTTGTCATGGCCTAAATACAGGTTTCTGGACATGAGGTTTCTGGAAATGAAGTTTCTTTACATGAGGTTTCTGGACATGAGGTTTCTGGACATGAGGTTTATGAGCATGAGGTTTCTGGACATAAGGTTTCTGGATATGAAATTTCTGGGCATGAGGTTTCTGGACATGAAGTTTCTGGACATGAGATTTCTGAACATGAGGTTTCTCGACATGAGGTTTCTGGACATAAAGTTTCTGGACATGAGGTTTCTGGGCATGAAGTAAAAGCCCAACAGTTGCCACCCTTTCCAGAAAAGTAAATGTCACTATCGCCGCAAGGTATGGCAACACCGCATACCTAAACAAAAACAATGGCACACAGCTCTTATTGTAGCGCTCTTAAGTGGTGATATCCAAATTAATCCAGGACCTCAAACTATTGTGCAGAGGCAAAACAGACAGATAAATGACGGCAATAATGACGGTCTAGCAGCTAGGAATGATAACCTTAACTCCATATGTAATGCATACATAGGTCAATGTGAGACAATAAAAGCCATTTTATCTCAAACACTACCAAACAGGTGCATACACTGTACTAAAGTACGCATGAAAAACAGAAAAGGCACCTTATGTAAAATGTGTAAGGGGTGGGTGCATGATGGATGTATGTACAAAATTTTAGCAACGGTGCCAGAATTCATTTTGTGTGGTAACAAATGCACTTTGGCACAGGTTACCTTTAGCAGTGATGGAAAATTGATTTACCTAATTTTAATACAAATGACCCATTGCCATTATTGAGTTATGATTGTTTTATGAAAACAGGCCTTCACTTTATTCATGTCAATGCAAGATCACTTCTTCTAAATTGGCAAAAGATTAGGATTCTAGCTAACAAAATTAGGGCGGCAGTTTTTAAACCATCTCTGAATCTTGGTTGGATGATACGGTGACGACGACGAGGTCAAAATAGATGGTTACAATATAAAACGCTTAGATAGGAACAAAGAAGGGTGGTGGAGTATGTGCCTACATTAGAAATGACTTTGCTTACAACCCAAGACCTGATTTAAATAACAATAAACTGGAGATTCTATGGTTTGAAGTGCTGCTTCCTAAGACCAAACCCATCTTAGTAGGAACTAGTTACCGCCCCCTACCCAGGAACCAGTTCTTAGAAGACTTTTCCAGAGTCTTGTCCGGAGTTGAAAACAATTGCGAGACAATAATACTGGGCGACTTCAATATCTGTTTTCAGCAGCAAAAATAACGGGCTATGCAAAAGGTATAAAACAAAATTCTAGGATTAAATAGTTACACTCAACTTATTAATACTCCAACCCAGATCACACAGTTCTCAGCCACCCTAATTGACCACATACTTTTTTAACCGCGCTGAGAACATTAGTCAGTCAGGCGTCATTACCACAGGTCTTAGTGATCATTTCATCATTTACTGCACCAGAAAATAACTAGGGATAGGATAGGCCTACACAGGACAATAAAAAATGAGGTCAACTAGAAACTACAGTAAAGAAACACTGGTAAATAGGCTACACAATTGTGACTGGACTTAGATAACAAGTTGCACGGACGTAAACGATGCCTGGGAAAAATTCAAAACAATGTTCACTACCATCCTGATAATATTGCACCAGTTAAAGAGGTTAGGATTAAACGAAGAACTGAACCCTGGATGAATACTGAGAATATTAGATAATATGAAATTCAGAGACCAGCTGCCCAAAAAGATTTTTAAAACAAACAGACAGGATATTGCAGCACTAAAGAATTCCAAAGGGTGAGGAACAGAGTACAGAGACTTATAAAAGGAGCAAAGGCAAAGCACTACTGCTCAAAAATTGAAGAGTATAAGCATAACCCCCGAAAGCTCTGGAACAACTAAAACAGTTGGGGTATAGCCATAAGCCAGTAGATAGGTCTAACATAGTACTCACTATCGATAATGAGGTATGCCACGAAACATCTAAGGTGGCAAATTGCTTTAATTCATACTACACATCTGTTGCATCAACACTAGTAAGTAAACTACCAGCTGCATCAAATACCTATAACACAGACTCTGATAAGTTTCAAACATACTATACCAATAAAGGGGTAACCCCAAACAGTTGTCAACTAGTAAGTGTATCTCATGACTTTATTCAAAAAGAACTAAGCAGGTTAAACCCAACTAAGAGCACAGGCCCTGATAACATTCCATCTAAGTTCCTAAAAGATGGTGCTTTTGAACTGTCAATCCCTATTGCTCACATAATAAATCTATCAATCACCACTAATACAGTACCGGAGGGTTCAAGGGGCCAGAGTTTTCTCCCCATCTTCAAGAAAAATAGTAGGTCTGATGTAAGCAACTATAAAGGCCCTTTTTGTATACTCAGTATATATCTAAAATTCTAGAGAGGGCGGTGTATTCTCAAGTAGTTAAGTACCTTAATGACAACAACATTCTCCATAGCTATCAATCGGGCTTTAGAAGATCCTACTCAACCGACACCTCCCTTATTAATCTGATGGATTACCTGAGAACTGAAATGTCAAAGGGAACCTCATAGGCATGGTAACCTTAGACCTGCAAAAGGCCTTCGATACTGTCAACCACAATATATTATGTAATAAACTTCAAACTATCGGTATAGGTTCTGTAGACTGGTTTAAGTCCTACCTTAGCAACAGAGGGCAAATAGTCAAATCAACAAAACAGAATCAGAACCCTGTCGAAAATTTTATGTGGAGTTCCCCAAGGTTGTATTCTGGGTCCCTTATTAATTCTTATGTTATGTCAATGATATGCCTATCAGTGTCAAGTGCAAACTCCTACTGTATGCAGATGACAGTGCTCTGTTAGTGTCAGGTAAAGACCCACAAGATATTGCTAATGTTTTTAACACTGGAACTGGAGTCCTGCAGCAAATGGTTAGTAGGCAACAAAATATCATTACACCTAGGGAAAACTGAAGCCATTCTCTTTGGCACGAAACATAAAATGTAGAAGGGTAAATAATTTTAATGTTCAATGTAAAAGGGGAGCCCATCACTTGGTTTCATCAGTAAAATATTTGGGAATTCCCCTTTGAAACCCTGCAATGTCGAGAATTGATAGGGAACAGTGTAGTAAAAGAAAGCGAATGCCAGACTGAAGTTCCTGTATAGACAAGCACAGGTGTTACCTACTGGGCTCGCAGGACTCTATGTCTAAACCCTTATACAAAGCCATATGGATTAAAGCTTGCTCTTCTTGGTACTCTGCCTTGACAAAAAAACTGAAAGATAGACTGCAAATCACCCCGAAACCAAATCGTAAGATTCATCCTGGGGCTGGACCAAGAGAACATGTAGGCCCGGATGAATTAAAGCAGTTGGATATGCTGAAAGTTGAAGACAGAGTAAAAAAAACTGAAGCTAAAAACATGTTTAAAAATTGCTCACAAGCAATGTCCAGAATATCTTGCTGTCAATTTTGTCAAGGCTGGGAACCAAAGCAATATAGAACTAGGGGGAAGAGCACAACTTTTTAGTACCCACAGTCAGTGGCCAGGCTTCAAACACCTTTTATTGTACAGCAATAAAGGAATGGAACAGACTACAGCACATGTCAAAGCCAGTCATAGCGTGAACCAGTTCAAGAAGAGTGCCAAAAGGTGTCTGATGAATGTAGCTACAGAAAGGGGGGGGAATGATTTTCTATTTTTTAGCTAACATACGTGTAAATTTTTTACCCTTTTTCCTTGTAATACCCTCGTATTGTAATAGTCTTAATGACCTTGGGGGTCGCAGATAGTCTTTTAGTAGAAAATAAGAAAGTTATCTCATTGTAGAACAATTAGAAAATATTATAACCTTTGTACTATAATAATAAGGTAAAAGGACCCCAATGGAAATAAGTCACTCTGTCTGACTTTTTTGGGTTATCCTAGGTTCTCTACACATATGCTGCTATATATGATAATTCTATGTAACTGTATTTGTGTATACCTGAATAAACTTACTTACTTACTTACTTACTTACTTACTAACAAGAGGTTTCTGGACATGAAGATTCTGGACATGAAGTTTCTTGACATGAAGTTTCTGGACATGAGGTTTCTGGATTTGAGGTTTCTGGACATGAAGTTTCTTGTCATTAGGTTTCTGGACATGAAGTTTGTGGACATGAGGTTTCCGGAGAAGAGGTTTCTGGACATGAGGTTTCTGGACATGTAGGTTTTCTACATGAGGTTTCTGGACATGAGGTTTCTGGACATGTGGTATATGGACATGAGGTTTCTAGACATTAGGTTTCTGGACATGTGGGTTTTGCACGTGAGTATTCTGGACATGAGATTTCTTGACATGAGGCTTATGGGCATGAGGTTTCTGGACATGAGGTTTCTGGACATATGGTTTGCGTACATGAGGTTTCTGGACAAGAGGTTTCGGGACATGAGATTTCTGGACATGAGGTTTCTTGACATGAGGTTTCTGTACATGTGGTCTCTGTACATGAGGTTTTTCGACATGAGGTTTCTGGACAAGAGGTTTTGGGACATGAGATTTCTGGACATGAGGTTTCTTGACATGAGGTTTCTGTACATGTGGTCTCTTTACATGAGGTTTTTTGACATGAGGTTTCTGGACATGAGGTTTCTGGACATACAGTTTCTGAACATGAAGTTTCTGGACATGATGTTTCTGGACATTAGGTTTCTGGACATCAGGTGTTTGGACATGAGGCTCCTGGACATGAGGTTTCTGGACACGAAGTTTCTGGACATGAGGTTTCTGAAAATGAGGTTTCTGGTCATTTAATTTCCTGACAAACTCGCAAATGAAAGTTTCTGTTGCTAATGAAACTTGATGAATCCCTGGCCACATGCAGGTGGTTGCCATGGCCACATGCAGGTGGTTGCCATGGCCACATGCAGGTGGTTGCCATGGCCACATGCAGGTGGTTGCCATGGCCACATGCAGGTGGTTGCCATGGCCACATGCAGGTGGTTGCCATGGCCACATGCAGGTGATTGCCACGGCCACATGCAGGTGGTTGCCATGGCCACATGCAGGTGGTTGCCATGGCCTATGCAGGTGGTTGCCATGGCCCCCATGCAGGTGGTTGCCATGGCCACATGCAGGTGGTTGCCAAAGGCCACATGCAGGTGGTTGCCATGGCCACATTGCAGGGGGTTGCCATGGCCACATGCAGGTGTTTGCCATGGCCCCCATGCAGGTGGTTGCCATGGCCACATGCAGGTGGTTGCCACGGACATATGCAAGTGGTTGTGTGGCCACATTCAGGTGGCTGCCATGGCCACACGAAGGTGGTTTCCATGGCCATATGCAGGTTGTTGCCCTTGCCACATGCAGGTGGTTGCCATGGCCACATGCAGGTGGTTGCCACGGACATATGCAAGTGGTTGTGTGGCCACATTTAGGTGGCTGCCATGGCCACATGAAGGTGGTTTTCCCTGGCCATATGCAGGTGGTTGCCATTGCCACATGCAGGTGGTTGCCATGGCAAAATGCAGGTGGCTACAATGGCCAAATGCAGATGGTTGCCATGGCAACATGCAAGTGGTTGTCATGGCTAAATACAGGTTTCTGGACATGAGGTTTCTGGGGATGAGTTTTTGGGACATTAGGTTTCTGTAAAAGAAGTTTCCGGTTAGTTTAATATGTTTATTATGCACCCCATACCCATCCTGTGGGCGGTAGTCAAAAGATTACAGAGGTACATAATGGGACCAGGGACTGGACTCCAAAGTTTTGATAGCTGAGCAAGTTACAGAGGTAATGAATTCACAATTTACAAATGTAATGAACTCACAAATTACAAAGGTAATGAGTACTGTAAGAATGGTTACTTACGTTTATACATGGCTACAATCATGAACAAATTATAGTGTAATGAGCAATTCACACTTCCACCCCGGGCACAACTGTAGTGAGTTATTTGGGGCAAATATTAATTTGTTGAGTCACACACACACACTCACACAACCCCACACACACACAACACACACACACACATATACAAATTTTCCCCACACACACACACACATAAACACACACACACACACACACACACACCACACACACACACACACAACACACAACACACACACACACACAATATACAAATTCACACACACACAAGAAGGCTTTCGACACAGTTCCTCACAAGAGGTTTTCTGCTAAAGCTAGAGGACCCGGCACACATAACAGGAAAGGCACTGCAATGGAAACAGAGAATATCTGACAGGGAGGAACAACGAGTCATGGTACGCGACGAGGTGTCAGAGTGGGCGCCTGTGACAAACGGGGTTCCACAGGGGGCGTCCTAGGACCTGTGCTGTTCTTGGGTATACGTGAACGACATAACGGAAGGATAGACTCAGAAGTGTCCTTGTTTGCAGACGATGTGAAGTTAATAAAGAAGAATCGAATCGGACGAGGATCAGGCGGGACTACAAAAAGATCTGGACAGGCCTACAAGCCTGGTCCAGAAAACTGGTTTCTTGAATTTAACCCTGCCAAATGCAAAGTCATGAAGATTGGGAAGGGCAAAGAAGACCGCAGAAAACAATATAGTTTAGATGGCCAAAGACTACAAACCTCACTCAAGGAAAAAGATCTGGGGGTGAGTATAACACGACATATCTCCTGAGGCGCACAAACAATCAGATAACTGCTGCAGCATACGGCGCCTGGCAAACCTACGGATAGCGTTTCCCATACCCCAGTAAGGATTCGTTTAAAACTCTGTACACCATCTACGTCAGGCCCATACTGGATATTTCAGCACCAGTTTGGAATCCACACCTAGTCAAGCACGGCAAGAAATTAGAGAAAGTGCAAAGGTTTGCAACAACACTATCCCAGAGCTACGGGGGTTGTCCTATGAAGAAAGGTTGAGGGAAAACGGCCTGTCGACACTGGAGGCCAGGGGGGTCAGGGAGACATGATAACGACAAAATAAAATACTTGCGGGGGAATAGACGAGGTGGACAAAGACGGGGGTTTTCCCGAGATGGGGCAAAGACACAAAAAAGGGGACAATTTGGAAAGGGTTGGGAAACTTCCAAAAGAACAAAAGGGTGTTTGGAAATATTTCTTTTAGTCCCAAAAGTGTCAGGCCCTGGGGAAAAGCCAGAAAGGGATAGGTTTGGAGGAAAGGAAAACCCAACAAGTTTTTTAAGGGGGTGGGTTTTTTTGAGCTCTGGGGGAAGGGGGGGAGGGACCGTAAACAATCAGCGGGAAAAGGCGGGGGGCCCGGAACTGGAAATCGACCCCCGGCAAACCCCCAAATAGGTGAATAACAAATAAGGTGGCTACACACACCACACACACACACCCCACACAAAAACACACAAAAACAAAACACAACCCCCACACAAAAAACAAAAAACACACCCCTCACACACACACAAAACAAAAACACACATACACAAACTCATACACACACCGCCGGGACCACACTCCAAAAAACCGGGGGAAGAGCAATATACCGTGGGGGAAAAGGGGAGGGGGGGGGGGGGGGGGGGGGGCCCGGGGGTTTTTGGCGGGGGGGGCCCCTGGGGGGCCCAACAAGTTTTCTTTTCATTAAAAGGTTTTTGGAACCCAATTTTCGGGGTTTTAAAAACAAATTGGGGGTTTTTTTCCCCCGAAAAAAAAGAAGTTTCTTTAAAATTTTTAGGGGGTTTTGGGACTGGAAAAAAGGGTTTTTTTTTTTTTTGGACAGGGGGTTTCTGACATGAGGGTTTCTGACACGAGGTTTCTGGATATGAAAATTTTTTTTTGGGGATGAGGTTTCTGGACATGAAGTTTCTGGACATTATGTTTCTGAACATGAGGTTTCTCGACATGAGGTTTCTGGACATGAACTTTCTGAAAATGAGGTTTCTGGACATGAAGTTTCTGAACATGAGGTTTCTGGACATGAAGTTTCTGGACATGAAGTTTCAGGACATGAAGTTTCTGGACATGAGGTTTCTGGGCATGAAGTTTGTGAACAAGAGGTTTCTGGACATAAAGATTCTCGACATGAAGTTTCTGGACTTGAGGTTTCTGGACATGAAGTTTCTGGACATGAGGTTTCTGGACATGAGGTTTCTGGACATGAAGTTTCTGGTCATTAGGTTTCTGGACATGAAGTTTGTGGACATGAGGTTTCTGGACTTGAGGTTTCTGGACATGAGGTTTCTGGACATGTGGGTTTTGCACATGAGGTTTCTGGACAAGAGGTTTCTTGACATTAGGTTTCTGGACATGTGGGCTTTCTATATGAGGTTTCTGGACATGAGGTTTCTGGACAAGTGGTCTATGGACATGAGGTTTCTGGACATGAGGTTTCTGGAAATGAGGTTTCTGGACATGAGATTTCTGGGCATGAGGTTTCTGGACAAGTGGTCTATGGACATGAGGTTTCTTGACATGAGGCTTCTGGGCATGAGGTTTCTGGACATGAGGTTTCTGGACATGTGGTTTGTGTACATGAGGGTTCATGACAAGAGGTTTCGGGACATGAGATTTCTGGACATGTGGTGTCTGAACATGTGTGATTTGCACATGTGGTTTCTGGACAAGAGGTTTCTGAACATGTGGGACTTGCACATGAGGTTTCTGGACTAGATGTTTCTGGACATGAGGTTTCTGGACATGAGGTTTCTGGACATGTGGTTTCTAGATTTGAAGTTTCTGGACATTAGATTTCTGGACATGAGGTTTCTGGACATGAGGTTTCTGGACATGAGGTATCTGGACATGAGGTTTATGGACATGAGGTTTCTGGACAAAAAATTTCTAGACATGAAGTTTGTGGAGATTAGGTTTCTGGACATGAAGTTTCTGGACATGACGTTACTGGATATGAAGTTTCTGGACATGAGGTTTCTGAACATGTGGTTTCTGGACATGAAGTTTCTGGAAATGAGGTTTTTGGACATGAGGCTTCTGGACATGAAGCTTCTGGACATGAGATTTCTGAACATGATGTTTCTGGACACGAGGTTTCTGGACATGAGGTTCCTGGACATGAGGCTTCTGGACATGAGGTTTCTGGACACGAAGTTTCTGAACATGAGGTTTCGGGACATGGGATTTCTGGACATGAAGTTTCTGAACATGTAGGATTTGCACGAGGTTTCTGGACTAGATGTTTCTGGACATGAGGCTTCTGGACATGAGGTTTCTGGACATGTGGTTTCTAGATATGAGGTTTCTGGACATTAGATTTCTGGACATGAGGTTTCTGGACATGAGGTATCTGGACATGAGGTTTATGGACATGAGGTTTCTGGACAAAAAATTTCTAGACATGAAGTTTGTGGAGATTAGGTTTCTGGACATGAAGTTTCTGGACATGACGTTACTGGATATGAAGTTTCTGGACATGAAGTTTCTGAACATGTGGTTTCTGGACATGAAGTTTCTGGAAATGAGAATTTTGGACATGAGGCTTCTGGACATGAAGCTTCTGGACATGATGTTTCTGAACATAATGCTTCTGGACACGAGGTTTCTGGACATGAGGTTCCTGGACATGAGGCTTCTGGACATGAGGTTTCTGGACACGAAGTTTCTGAACATGAGGTTTCGGGACATGGGATTTCTGGACATGAAGTTTCTGAGCATGAGGTTTTTGGACATGAAGTTCCTGGACATGAGGCTTCTCGACATGAGGTTTCTCGACATGAGGTTTCTGGACATGAAGTTTCTGGATATGAGGTTTCTGGACATGAAGTTCCTGGACATGATGTTCCTGGACAAGTTTCTGAACATGAAGTATCTGGACATGAGGCTTCTGGACATGAGGTTTCTAGACATGAGGTTTTTGGACATGAAGTTTCTGGACATGAGGTTTCAGGACATGAAGTTTCTGGACATGAAGTTTGTGGACATGAGGTTTCTGGACATGAGGTTTCTGGATATGAGGTTTCTGGACTTGAAGTTTCTGGACATGAGGTTTCTGAACATGAGGTTTCTGGACTTGAGGTTTCTGGACATGAAATTTCTGGGTATGATGTTTCTGGACATGAAATTTGTGGTCATGATGTTTCTGGACACGAGGTTTCTCAACATGAGGTTTCTGCTCATGAAGTTTCTGGACATGAGGTTTCTGGACATGAAATTTCTGGACATGAAGTTTCTGGACATGAAGTTTCTGGACATGATTTTCTGGGCATGAAGTTTGTGGACATGAGGTTTCTGGACATGAAGTTTGTGGACATGAGGTTTCTGGACATGAGGTTTCTGGATATGAGGTTTCTGGACTTGAAGTTTCTGGACATGAGGTTTCTGGAAATGTGTTCTCTGGGCATGAGTTTTCGGGGCATGGGGTTTCTGGACAAGAAGTTTCCAGACAAGAAGTTTCTGGACATTAGGTTTTTATACATTCAGTTTCTGGACATGAGGTTTCTGGACTTGAGGTTTCTGGACATGAAATTTCTGGGAATGATGTTTCTGGACATGTTTCTGGACATGAGGCTTCTCGACATGAGGTTTCTGGACATGAAGTTTCTAGACATGAGGTTTCTGAACATGAAGTTTCGGACATGAGTTTCTGGACATGATGTTTCTGGACTGAGGTTTCTGGGCTTGAAAGTTTCTGGGACATGAGGTTTCTGGACTGATGTTTCTGACCATTGAAGTTTCTGGAACATGAGGCTTCTGGACATGAGGTTTCTTGACATGAAGTTTCTGGACTTGAAGTTTGGGGACATGAGATTTCTGGACATGAGGTTTCTGGATGTGAGGTTTCTGGACTTGAAGTTTCTCTACATGAG
The DNA here is from genome assembly GCF_026875155.1 of Cherax quadricarinatus. Classification (NCBI taxonomy): domain Eukaryota; kingdom Metazoa; phylum Arthropoda; class Malacostraca; order Decapoda; family Parastacidae; genus Cherax; species Cherax quadricarinatus. The sequence continues at coordinate 7,404,063 of NC_069494.1, forward strand.
GTTTCTGGACATTAGGTTTGTGGGCATGAGTTTTCGGGACATGTGGTTTCTTGTCATGAAGTTTCGGGACATGAAGTTTCTGGACATGAGTTTTCTGATCATGAGGTTTCTGGACATGAGGCTTCTGGACATGAAATTTCTGAGCATGAGGTTTCTGGACATGAAGTTTGTGGACATGAAGTTTCTGATCATGAGGTTTCTGGACATGAGGTTTCTGGACATAAATTTTCTATACATGAAGTTTGCGGACATGAGGTTTCTGGACATGAAGTTTCTGGAAATAAGGTTTCTGGACATGAGATTTCAGGACATGAAGCTTCTGGACATGAAGTTTCTGGACATGAAGTTTCTGAACATGAGGTTTCTGGACATGAAGTTTCTGGAAATGAGGTTTCTGGACAAGACGTTTCTGGACATGAAATTTCTGGACTTGAGGTTTCTGGACATGATGTTTATTGACATGAACTTTCTGGACATGAGGTTTCAGGACATGAGCTTTCTGGACATAAAATTTCTATACATGAAGTTTGCGGACATGAGGTTTCTGGACATGAAGTTTCTGGAAATGAGGTTTCTGGACATGAGATTTCTGGACAAGAAGCTTCTGGACATGAAGTTTCTGTACATGAAGTTTCTGAACATGAGGTTTCTGGACATGAAGTTTCTGGACATGAGGTTTCTGGACATGAAGTTTCTGGACATGAAGTTTCTGGACATGAAGTTTCTGGACATGAGGTTTCTGGGCATGAAGTTTGTGGACATGAGGTTTATGGACCCATAAAGTTTCTGGACCATGGAAGTTTTCTGGACATTAATGGGTTCGGGGACTTGAGGTTTCTGGACATGATATTTATTGACATGAGGTTTCTGGACAGGAGGTTTCTGGACATGAGGTTTCTGGAATAAATTTTCTATTAATTGAAAGTTTGCGCGACATGAGGTTTCTGGACATTGAAGTTTCTGGAAATGAGGATGGGATTCTTGGACATGAGATTTCTGGACATGAAGTTTCTGGACATGAAGTTTCTGAACCTGAGGGTCTTCTGGACATGAAGTTTTGGACATGAGGTTTATGGACATGAGGGTTCAAAATGAGGTTTCTGGACATGAAGTTTCTGGACATGAGGTTTCTGGACATGAAGTTTCTGGACATGAGTTTATCGAATGAAGTTTTTCTGGCCATGAACAGTTTGTGGGACATGAGGTTTCTGGACTTGTGGTTTCTGGACATGAGGTTTTGTGGACAATGAAGTTTCTGGGGACATGAGGTTTCTGGACATGAGGTTTTGACATGAGTTTCTGACATGAGTTTCTGGGACATGAATTTGGGCCATGAAGGTTTCTGGACATTAGTTTTCTGGACATGAAGTTTGTGGACATGGGTCTCTGGACTTGTGGTTTCTGGACTTGAGGTTTGTGGACATGTGGGTTTTGCACATGAGAGTTTATGGACTAGAGGTTTCTGGACACGAGGTTTCGGACATGTGGGAATTTCTACATTGGGTTTCTAATGAGGGTTCTGGACTTGTGGTCTCTGGGGCATGGAGGTTTCTGCGACATAAGGTATTGGACATGCAGCTTTTGGATATGTGGGTTTTATTACTGAAAGTATTGGGACATGAGATTTCTGGAAATAAGGTTTCTGACAAGATCGTTTCTTGACATGAGGCGTCTGGGCAATGAGATTCTTTACATGAGGTTCTGGACGTTGGTTTTTTGTACATGAGGTTTTCTGGGGACTAAGGGATTTCTGTGGACATGAGGTTTCTGGAATGAGGGTTTCTGAGATAGATGTCGCTGGACATGTGGTTTCTAGATATGAAATTTCTAGACATGAGATTTCTGGACATGAGGTTTCTAGAAATGAAGTTTCTGAACATGAAGTTTCTGGACATGAAATTTCTGGCCATGAAGTTTCTGGACATTAGGTTTCTGGACATGAAGTTTGTGGACATGAGGTTTCTGGACTTGAGGTTTCTGGACATGAGGTTTGTGGACATGTGGGTTTTGCACATGAGGTTTCTGGACAAGAGGTTTCTGGACACGAGGTTTCTGGACATGTGGGATTTCTACATTGGGTCTCCTGGACACATTGAGGTTCTGGAATGTGGTTCTGGACATGAGGTTTCTGGACATAAGGTTTCTGGACATGAGCTTTCTGGACATGTGGGTTTTACACATGACATGTCTGGGCATGAGATTTCAGGAAATAAGGTTTCTGGACAAGAGGTTTCTTGACATGAGGCTTTCTGGGGGCATAGATTTCTTTACATGAGGGTTTCTGGACATGTGGGTTTTTTGTACATGCAGGGTTTCTGGGACAAAGAGGTCTGGACATGAGGTTCAGGACATGAGGTTTCTTGAAATGAGATTTCTGTACATATGGTCTCTGGACATGAGGTTTATCGACATGAGGTTTCTGGACGTGAGGTTTCTGGACATGTAGAATTTGCACTGAGGGTTCTGGACAAGAGGTTTATGGCATGAGGTTTCTGAACATGATGTGGGTTTGCACATGAGGTTTTGCACAAGATGTTTCTGGACATGAGGTTTCTGGACATGAGGTTTCTGGACATGCGGGTTTATAGACATGTGGTTTCTGGAACATGTGTTTCTGGACTGAGGTTTTCGGATTAGGTTACTGGACAAAAAATTTATCAGACATGAAAGTTTGCAGAACATGAGCTTTCTGGACATGAAGTTTCTGGAATGACGTTGATTGGAAATGAAGTTTCTGGACATGAAGTTGCTGAACATGTGGTTTTCAGACATGAAACTTCTGGATATGAGCTTTTGACATGAGGTTTGTGGACACGAGATTTATGGATGAGGTTCCTGGGACATGAGGCTTTTGGAATGAGCGTTTTTGGGACACGAACAAGAGTTTCTGGACATAGGTTTCAGGACAAGAAATTAATGGGACGTGAGGCTTTTCGACATGAGGTTTCTCGACATGAGGTTTCTGGACTATGAATTTTTAGACATGAGGTTTCGGGGGACATGAGTTTCTGGGGACAGAAGTTTATTGGACATGACAAGTTCTGGACATGAGGTTTCTGGGCTTGAGTTTAGACATGAGGTTTATGGACATAAAGTTTCTGCCCATGTAGTTCTGGCACATGGGCTTTGGACATGAGGTTTCTTGACATTGAAGTTTTGGACTTGAAGTTTGGGGACATGAGATTTTTGGACATGAGGTTTTGGATGTGGGTTTCTGGACTTGACGTTTCTGGACATGAGGTTTCTGGACATTAGGTTTCTGGGCATGAGTTTTCGGGACATGTGGTTTCTTGTCATGAAGTTTCGGGACATGAAGTTTCTGGACATGAGTTTTCTGATCATGAGGTTTCTGGACATGAGGCTTCTGGACATGTAATAATTTCTGGGCATGAGGTTTCTGGACAGAAGTTTATGGACATGAAGTTTCTGATCTGGGTTTCTGGGCATGAGGATTTGGACATAATTTTATATACATGATGGTTTTTTTGCGGACATGAGGTTTCTGGACATGAAGTTTCTGGAAATAAGGTTTCTGGACATGAGATTTCAGGACATGAAGCTTCTGGACATGAAGTTTCTGGACATGAAGTTTCTGAACATGAGGTTTCTGGACATGAAGTTTCTAGAAATGAGGTTTCTGGACAAGACGTTTCTGTACATGAAATTTCTGGACTTGAGGTTTCTGGACATGATGTTTATTGACATGAACTTTCTGGACATGAGGTTTCAGGACATGAGCTTTCTGGACATAAAATTTCTATACTGATCTGAAGTTTGCGAACATGAGGTTCTGGACATGAAGTTTTCTGGAAATGAGGTTTTCTGGTATGAGATTCTGGACATGAAGCTTCGCAAATGGACATTAGAAGTTTCTGTACATGGAAGTTTCTGAACATGAGGTTTCTGGACATGAAGTTTAAAATGACATGAGGGGGGTGGGATTTTTTTTTCTGTACTGTAGTTTTCTGGACATGAAGTTTCTGGACATGAAGTTTCTGGACATGAGGTTTCTGGGCATGAAGTTTGTGGACATGAGGTTTCTGGACATAAAGTTTCTGGACATGAAGTTTCTGGACATGAGGGTTCGGGACTTGAGGTTTCTGGACATGATATTTATTGACATGACATGGTTTTGCACATATGTTTCTGCGACATGGGTTCTGGACATGAGGTTTCTTGACATGTGGTTTCAAGATATGAAGTTTCTGGACATGAGATTTCTGGACATAAGGTTTCTGGACATGAGGTTTCTGGACATGAGGTTTATGGGCATGAGGTTTATGGACATGAGGTTTCTGAACATGAGGTTTTTGAACATGAGGTTTCTGGACATGAGATTACTGGACAAAAAAATTATAGACATAAAGTTTGCAGACATGTGGTTTCTTGACATGAAGTTCTGGACATGTACTCATTGTTGGACATGAAGTTTCTGACATGAAGATTCTGACATGTGGTTTAAGAAATGAAACTTCTGGATATGGCTTTCTGAACATGAGGTTTGGGACACGAAGTTTTTAGATATTAGGTTTCGGAACATGAGATTTCTGAATATGAAGTTTCTGAACATTATGTTCAGGCAAGAAATTAATGGACATGGAGGCTTCTCGACATGAGGTTCTCGACATGAGGTTTCTGGACATGAATTTTCTAGGGACATGAGGTTTCTGGACATGAAGTTTCTGGACATGAAGTTTCTGGAGATGAAGTTTCTGGATATGAGTTTCTGGGCTGAGTTTCTGGACATGAGGTTTGGACATGAAGTTTCTGCCATGAAGTTTCTGGGACATGAGGCTTCTGGAAATGGGTTTCTTGACATGAAAGTTTTGGACTTGAAGTTTGGGGGACATGAGATTCTGGGGACATGAGGTTTCTGGAATGTGGGTTTCTGGACGTGAAGTTTCTGACCATGAGGTTTCTGGATCATTTAGGTTTCTGGGCATGTGTTTTTGGGGAATGCAGTTTCTTGACATGAAGTTATGGACATGAAGTTTCTGGACATGAGTTTTCTGAACATGAGGTTTCTGGACATGAGGGCTTCTGGACATGAAATTTCTGGGCATGAGGTTTCTGGACTTGAAGATTCTGGCATGATGTTTATGGACATGAAGGTTTCTGGACATGAGGTTTAATGAACATGATGTTCTGGGACATGACCATTTCTGGACATCAGTTTTGGGCATGAAGTTTCTGGAAATGAAGTTTCTGGACATGAGTTTTCTGGGCATGTGGAAGTTTGTGGACATGTAGGTTTCTTGACATGAAGTTTCTTGACATGAAAGTTTCTGATCATGAGGTTTCTGGACATGAGGTTTTTGGACTTGAGGTTTTGGACTTGAGGTTTCTCACATAAAGTTTCAGGTACATGAGGTTTCTGGACATGAAGTTTTTCAAGACATGAAGTTTCTATCATTGAGGTTTCTGGACATGTAGTTTTGGAACAAGAGGTTTCTGGGACATGAGGTTTCTGGAACATGTGGGTTTTGCAAATGAGGTTTCTGGACAAAGAGGTTTCTTTGACATGAGGTTTCTGGGACATGTGGGTTTTCTAATGGGTTTCGGGACTTGAGGTTCTTGGACATTGAGGTTTCTGACATTGAGTTTCTGGACATTGAGATTCTTTTACATAAGGTTTCTGGAAAGAGGTTTCTTGGAACATGAGGCTTCTGGGAATGAGGTTTCTGGAACATGAGGTTTCTCCATTTTAAGAGTTCTGGGACATAAGGTTCTTGACGGAGCTTTCTGACAAGAGGTTTATGGATATGTGGATTTTGTTTTGATGCTACTGGACAAGAGGTTTCTTGACATGAGGTTATGGACATGATGTTTCTGGACATGTGGCTCTTGTGTATGAGGATTCTGACAAGAGGTTTCTGGACTCATTAGGTTTCTGGATATGTGGCATTTGTTAATGAGGTTTCTGGGACAAGAGATTTCTGGGGCATTGAGTTTTGGACATGAGGGTTTTGGACATGTGGTTTTTGTCACATGAGGTTTCTGGGACAAGAGGTTTCTTGACATGAGGTATAGGGACATGAGGTTTCTGGGACCAAGAGGTTTCTAGATATGTGGGATCTTGCACATGAGGTTTCCCGGACAATAGGTTCATGGAATGAGGTTTTGAACATGTGGGATTGCAAATAAGGTTTCTGGACAAGAGATTTTGGACATGAGGTTTCTGGTAGAGATAAGGTCTCCGGGTTTTATGTGGGTTTCTAGATATGAAATTTCAGGACATGAAGATTTCTGGATATGAGGTTTATGGAATGAAGGCTTCTAGAAAGAAGTTTCTGTACATAAGTTTCTGGACAAGAGGTTTCTGGACAAGAGGTTTCTGGACATGAAATTTGGGACTTGAGGTTTTTGGACATGGATGTTTATTGACATGAGCTTTCTGTGACATGAGGTGTCTGGAAATGAGCTTTCTGGATATAAAAATTTCTATTACATGAAGTTTTGCGGAACTGTGGTTTCTGGACATTGATGTTATGGAATGAGGTTTCTGTGACATGAGATTTCTGGATATGAAGCTTGGTCATGAAGTTTCTGGACATTGAAGTTTTGAACATGAGGTTTCTGGACAAGAGGTTTCGGACATGAGGTTTTCAGGACATGGAGTTTCTGGAATGAAGTTTCTCGGACATGAAGTTTCTGGACAGGAGATTTTGGGCATGAAGGTTTGTGGTCATGATGTTTTGGACACGATGTTTCTGGACATGAAGTTTATGGACATGAGGGTTCGGGGACTTGAGGTTTCTGGACATAATGTTTATTGACATGAGGTTTCTGGACATGAGGTTTCTGGACATGAGGTTTCTGGACATAAATTTTCTATACATGAAGTTTGCGGACATGAGGTTTCTGGACATGAAGTTTCTGGAAATGAGGTTTCTGGACAAGAGATTTCTGGACATGAAGCTTCTGGACATGAAGTTTCTGGACATGAAGTTTCTGAACATGAGGTTTCTGGACATGAAGTTTCTGGACATGAGGTTTCTGGACATGAGGGTTCCCAAAATGAGGTTTCTGGACATGAAGTTTCTGGACATGAGGTTTCTGGACATGAACTTTCTGGACATGAAGTTTCTCGACATGAAGTTTCTGGCCAAGAAGTTTGTGGACATGAGGTTTCTGGACTTGAGGTTTCTGGACATGAGGTTTGTGGACATGAAGTTTCTGGACATAAGGTTTCTGGACATGAGGTTTCTGGACATGAAGTTTCTGAACATGAAGTTTCTGGACATGAAATTTCTGGCCATGAAGTTTCTGGACATTAGGTTTCTGGACATGAAGTTCATGGACATGAGGTTTCTGGACTTGAGGTTTCTGGACATGAGGTTTGTGGACATGTGGGTTTTGCACATGAGGTTTCTGGACAAGAGGTTTCTGGACACGAGGTTTCTGGACATGTGGGATTTCTACATTGGGTCTCTGGACATGAGGTTTCTGGACATGTGGTCTCTGGACATGAGGTTTCTGGACATAAGGTTTCTGGACATGAGCTTTCTGGACATGTGGGTTTTACACATGACATATCTGGGCATGAGATTTCAGGAAATAAGGTTTCTGGACAAGAGGTTTCTTGACATGAGGCTTCTGGGCATGAGATTTCTTTACATGAGGTTTCTGGACATGTGGTTTTTGTACATGAGGTTTCTGGACAAGAGGTTTCTGGACATGAGGTTTCAGGACATGAGGTTTCTTGAAATGAGATTTCTGTACATATGGTCTCTGGACATGAGGTTTATCGACATGAGGTTTCTGGACGTGAGGTTTCTGGACATGTAGAATTTGCATATGAGGTTTCTGGACAAGAGGTTTCTGGACATGAGGTTTCTGAACATGTGGGATTTGCACATGAGGTTTCTGCACAAGATGTTTCTGGACATGAGGTTTCTGGACATGAGGTTTCTTGACATGTGGTTTCAAGATATGAAGTTTCTGGACATGAGATTTCTGGTCATAAGGTTTCTGGACATGAGGTTTCTGGACATGAGGTTTCTGGACATGAGGTTTATAGACATGAGGTTTCTGAACATGAGGTTTCTGGACATGAGGTTTCTGGACATGAGGTTACTGGACAAAAAATTTATAGACATGAAAGTTTGAG
>NC_069494.1:7412672-7433330 GCF_026875155.1 Cherax quadricarinatus
CAAAACTCAGTCCCAAAAAACCCCCCTTATGTTTAGAAACCCCATGTCCATAAACCTCATGTCCATAAACCTCGTGTCCAGAAACCTCTTGTCCAGAAACCTTATGTCCAGAAATCTCATGTCGAGAAACTTCATATCTTGAAACCACATGTTAAGAAACCTCATGTCCAGAAACCTCATGTCCAGAAACATCTTGTGCAGAAACCTCATGTGAAAATCCCACATGTTCAGAAACCTCATGTCCAGAAACCTCTTGCCCAGAAACCTCATATGCAAACTCTACATGTCCAGAAACCTCATGTCCAGAAACCTCATGTGGATAAACCTCATGTCCAGAGACCACATGTACAGAAACCTCATTTCAAGAAACCTCTTGTCCTGAAACCTCATGTCCAGAAACTTCTTGTCCAGAAACCTCATGTACAAAAACCACATGTCCAGAAACCTCACATAAAGAAACCTCATGCCCAGAAGCCTCATGTCAAGAAACCTCTTGTCCAGAAACCTTATTTCCAGAAATCACATGTCCAGATACTTCATGTGCAAAACCCACATGTCCAGAAAGCTCATGTCCAGAAACCTCATGTCCAGAAACCTCATCTCCAGAGACCACATGTCCAGAAACCTCATGTCCAGAAACCCCATGTAGAAATCCCACATGTCCATAAACCTCGTGCCCAGAAACCTCTTGTCCAGAAACCTCATTTGCAAAACCCACATGTCCACAAACCTCATGTCCAGAAACCTCAAGTCCAGAAACCTCATGTCCACAAACTTCATGTCCAGAAACCTAATGTCCAGAAACTTCATGGCCAGAAATTTCATGTCCAGAAACTTCATGTCCAGAAAATTCATGTCCAGAAACCTCATGTCCAGAAACCTCATGTCCAGAAACCTCATGTCCAGAAACCTCATGTCCACAAACTTTATGCCGAGAAACCTCATGTCCAGAAACTTCATGTCGAGAAACTTCATGCCCAGAAACTTCATGTCCAGAAACCTCATGTCCAGAAACTTCATGTCCAGAAACCTCATTTTGGGAAACCTCATGTCCAGAAACCTCATGTCCAGAAACTTCATGTCCAGAAACCTCATGTTCAGAAACTTCATGTCCATAAACTTCATGTCCAGAAGCTTCATGTCCAGAAATCTGATGTCCAGAAACCTCATTTCCAGAAACTTCAAGTCCAGAAACCTCATGTCCGCAAACTTCATGAATAGAAAATTTATGTCCAGAAACCTCATGTCCAGAAACCTCATGTCCAGAAACCTCATGTCAATAAACATCATGTCCAGAAACCTCAAGTCCAGAAACCTAATGTCCAGAAACCTCTTGTCCAGAAACCTCTTGTCCAGAAACCTTATGTTCAGAAACTTCATTTCTAGAAACCTCATGTCCATAAACCTCATGTCCAGAAAACTCATGTCCAGAAATTTCATATCTAGAAACCACATGTCCAGAGACCTTATCTCCAGAAACCTCATGTCCAGAAACCTCTTGTCCAGAAACCTTATGTGCAAATCCTACATGTCTAGAAACGTCATGTCCAGAAACCTCATGTCCATAAACCTAATGTCCAGAAACCTCTTGTCCAGAAACCTCATGTACAAAAACCACATGTCCAAACCGTCATGTCCAGAAACCTCATGCCCAGAAATCTCTTGCCCAGAAACCTCATTAACAAAAACCACATATCCAGAAACCTAATGTCCAGAAACCTCTTGTCCAGAATCCTCATATACAAGAACCACATGTCCAGAAACCTCATGTCCAGAAACCTCATGTCAAGAAACCTCTTGTCCAGTAGCATCATGAACAAAATCCACATGTCCAGAAATCTCATGTCCAGAAAGCTCGCGTCAAGAAACCTTTTGCCCAGAACTCTAAAATCGAGAAACCTCATGTCCAGAAACCTCATTCCCAGAAGCCCCATGTCAAGAAACCTCTTGTCCAGAAACCTAATGTACAGAAATCTCATGTCCAGAAACCTCATGTGCAAAACCGACATATCCAGAAACCTCATGTCCAATCCTCATGTCCAGAAAAACCCCATGTCCAAAGACCTCATGTCCAGATACCTCATGCCAGAAAACCCCATGTAGAAAACCCACTGTCCAGAACTCATGTCAAGAAACCACTTGTCCAGAGACCTCATTTGCAAAACCCGCAAAGTCCAGAAAACCATGTCAAGAACCCTCTTTTCCAAAAACTTCATGTGAAGAAACCTAATGTCCAGAAACTTCATGTCTAGAAACTTCATGTCCAGAAACCTCATGTCCAAAACTTTATGTCCAGAAACCCCAAGTCCAGAAACCTCAAGTCCAGAAACCTCATGTCCAGAAACCTCTGATCAGAAACTTCATGTCAAGAAACTTCATGTCGAGAAAACCTCATGTCCACAAACTTCATGCCAGAAACCTCATGTCCGAAACTTCATTTCCAGAAACTTCATGCCCAGAAACTTGATGTCCAGAGAAAGTCATGTCCATAAACTTCATGTTTCAGAAACCTCATGTCCAGAAAACCTCATGGTCCAGAGAAACGACATGTCCACCGAAAACTTCATGTCCAGAAACCTCATGCCAGAAATTTCTGTCCAGAAGGCCTCATGTCCAGAAAACCTCATGTTCAGAAACTCATGTCCAGGAAAACTTCATGTCCAGAAACTTCATGTCAAGAAAACTGATGTCCCAAAACTCATGCCCCAAGAAACCTAATGTCCAGAAACCTCATGTTCCGGAAACTTCAAGGCAAGAAACTCATATCCAGAAACCTCATGTCCAGAAATCTCATGTCCAGGAAACTTCATGGGCAGAAACTTCATGTCCAAGAAACCTATGTCCAGAAACTTCAAGCCCAGAAACCTTTCATGTCAGAAACTTTATGTCCAGAAAAATTCATGTCCAGAAAACCTAATGTCGTGAAAACTCATGAGAGAAGCAATCATGTCCATTAATTTCTTGTCCTGAAACTACTGTCCTCCCCCGCGACTACACTTCCACCTCCACAACAGAAATCTCAGGTTCCAAAACTAATGTCAGAAACTTCGTGTCCAGAAACTTCATGTCAAAAGCCTTCATCTCCAGGAAACCTCATGTCGAAACCTCGTTGTCCACAAACCTCATGTTCAGAAAGCTCATATCCAGAAGTTTCATGTCTTGAACCTCACATGGGTTCAGAAATTCATGTCCAGAAACTTCATGTCCAACAATGTCATGTCCAGAAAATTTCATGTCCAGAAAACCCCCCCCCCCCCCCCCCCCCCCCCCCCCCCCCCCCCCTCATGGCTGCAAAAACTTTTTGTCTATAATTTTTTTGTCAGTCACCTCATGTCAGACACCTCATGTCATGAATCCTCATGTTCAGAAACCTCATGTCCATAAACCTCATGTCCATAAACCTCATGTCCAGAAACATTATGTTCCCAGAAACCTTATGTCCCCCAGAAATCTCATGATCCCAGAAACTTCATATCTTGGAAACAACATGTCAAGAAACAACCCCCATTGTTTTTTTTTACAGAAAACAATCATGTCCAGAAACATCTTGTGCAGAAACACTCATGTGCAAATCCCAAATGTTCAGAACCTCAGTCCAGAAACCTCTTGTCCAGAAACCTTCATATGGCATATTTACATGTCCAGAAACCTCATGGTCAGAAACTCTCATTGTCGATAAACTCATTGTCCAGAGACCACATGTACAGAAACCTCATTTCAAGAAACCTCTTGTCCAGAAACCTCATATACAAAAAACCACATGTCCAGAAAACCTCATGTAAAGAAAGAAACCTCATGTCAGAAGCCGTCATGTCAAGAAACCTCTTGTCCAGAAACCTTTATTTCCAGAAATCTCATGTCCAGATATTCATGGTGCAAAACCACATGTCCAGAAGCTATTGTCCAAAACCTCATGTCCGAATACCTCACTCCAGAGACCACATGTCCAGGAAACCTCAAGTCCAGAAAACCCATTGTAGAAATCCCACATGGTCCAGAAACCTCTTGTCAAGAAACCTCTTGTCGAGAAGAAACCTCATGTGCAAAAAAACCCACATGTCCTAAACCTCATGTCCAGAAACCTCAAGTCCAGAAACCTCATGTCCACAAACTTCATATCCAGAAAACCTAATGTCCAGAAACTTCATGGCCAGAAATTTTCATGTCAGAAACTTCATCTCGAGAAGAAACTTCATGTCCAGAAACCTCATTGTCCAGAAACCTCATGTTTCCAGAAAAAACTTCCCATCTCCAGAAACTTCGGTGTCAGAAACCTCATGTCATGAAACTTCATGCCAGAAACTCAATGTCCAGGAAGACTCATGTCGAGAACTTCATGTCCAGAAACTTCATGTCCAGAAACCTCATGTCCAGAAACTTCATGTCCAGAAACCTCATTTTGGGAAACCTCATGTCCAGAAACCTCATGTCCAGAAACTTCATGTCCAGAAACCTCATGTTCAGAAACTTCATGTCCAGAAACTTCATGTCCAGAAGCTTCATGTCCAGAAATCTCATGTCCAAGAAACTCATTTTCCAAGAACTTCTTTTTCCAGAAACCTCATGTCCGCAAACTTCATGTATAGAAAATTTATGTCAAGAAACCTCATGTCCAGAAACCTCATGTCCAGAAACCTCATGTCCAGAAAGATCATTTCAATAAACATCATGTCCAGAAACCTCAAGTCCAGAAACCTCATGTCCAGAAACCTCTTGTCCAGAAACCTCTCTGTCCAGGAAACCTTATGTACAGAAACTTCTTTCTAGAAACCTCATGTCCATAAACCTCATGTCCAGAAATCTCATGTCCAGAAATTTCATATCTCGACAATTGTCCAAGAGACCTTATCTCCAGAAACCTCATGATCAGAAACCTCTTGTCCAGAACCTTATGTCGCAAATCCCACATGTTCAGAAACCTCATGTAATGAACCTCTTGTCCGGAAACCTCATTTGCCAAATCCCAATGTCTAGAAGAAACCTCATGTCCCAGATCCGCATGTCATAAAACCTATGTCCAGAAACCTCTTGTCCAGAAACCTCATGTGCAAAAACCACATGTCCAAAAAACTCATATCAAGAAACCTCATGCCCAGAAATCTCTTGCCCAGAAACCTCATTTACAAAAACCACATATCCAGAACCTAATGCGTCCAGAAAAGAAACCTCTTGGCCAGAATCCTCATATACAAGAACCACATGACCAGAAACCTCTTGTTCAGAAACCTCATGTCAAGAAACCTCTTGTCCAGTAGCATCTCGAACAAAATCCACATGTCCAGAAAGCTCGCGTCAAGAAACCTTATGCCCAGAACTCTAAAATCGAGAAACCTCATGTCCAGAAACTCATTCCAGAATGCCTCATGTCAAGGAAACCTCTTTGTCCAGAAAGCCTTACGTACAGAAATCTCGTGTCCAGAAACCTCATGTGCAAAACTGACATATCCAGAAACCTCATGTCGAGAATCCTCATGTCCAGAAACCTCATGTCCAAAGACCTCATGTCCAGAAACCTCATGTCCAGAAACCTCATGTAGAAAACCCACATGTCCGAAAACACTTCATGTCAAGAAACCTCTTGTCCGAATCCTCATTTTGGCAAAACCCACATGTCCAGAACCTCATGCCAGAAACCTCTTGTCCAATAATTCATGTCCAGAAAACTAATGACCAGAAAACTTCATGTCTATAGAAACTTCATGTCAGAAACCATTGTCCAGAAACTTTTGTCCAGCACACCTTATTGTCCAGAAAACCTCAAAGTCCAGAAACCTCATGTCCAGGAACCTCATGAATCAGAAACTTCATGTCAAGAAACTTCATGTCGAGAAACTCATGTCCACATACTTCATGCCCAGAAACTTGATGGTCCAGAAACTTCACTTTCAGAAACTTCATGCCCAGAAAACTTTGATGTCCAGAAATGTCATGTCCAGAAATTTCACTTTAAGAAACCTAATGTCCAAAACCTCTTGTCCAGAAACTCTGTACAAAAAACCACATGTCCAAACGTCAGTCCTGAAACCCATGCCCAGAATCTCTTGCCCAGAAACCTCATTAACAAAAAACCCCATATCCAGGAAACCTAATGTCCAGAAAGAAACTCTTGTCCAGAATCCTCATATACAAGAACCCCACAATGTCCAGAAATCTATGTCCAGAAAGCTCGCGCAGAAAACCTTTTGCCCAGAACTCCAAAATCGAGAAACCTTTTGCCCAGAACTCCAAAATCGAGAAACCTCATGTCAGAAACCTCATTCCCAGAAAAGCCCCATGTCAAGAAACGTCTTGTCCAGAAACCTAATGTTACAGAAATCTCATGTCCAGGAAACTCATTGTGCAAAACCGACATATCCAGAAAACCTCATGTCCAGGAATCCTCATGTCCAGAAACCTATGTCCAAAAGGACCTCATGTCCAGATACCTCTGTCCAGAAACCCCATGTAGAAAACCCACATTGTCCGAAACCTCATGTCAAGAAACCTCTGTCCAGAGACCTCATTTGCAAAACCCGCATGTCCAGAAACCTTCATGTCAAGAAACCTCTTGTCCAAAAACTTCATCTCCAGGAAACCTTATGTCTCAGAATTCTTGTCTAGAACTTCATGTCCAGAAACCTCATGTCCAGAAACTTTATGTCCAGAAACCTTCAATCCAGAAAACCTCAAGTCCAGGAAACCTCATGTCCGAAACCTCTGATCAGAAACTTCATGTCAGAAAACTTCATGTCGAGAAGAAACCTATGTCCACAAACTATGCCCAGAAACTCCATGACCAGAAACTTCATTTCCATGAAACTTCATGCCCAGAAAACTTGATGTCCAGAAAACATTATGTCCAGAAACTTCATGTCCAGAAACCTCATGCCTGAAAATTTCATGTCCAGAAGCCTCATTCCAGAAACCTCATGTTCAGAAAAACTTCATGTCCAGAAACTTCAAGTCCAAAAAACTTCTGTCAATGAACGCATGTCCCGAAAAAACTCATGCCCAGAAACCTAGTGTCAGAAACCTCATGTCCAGGAAACTCAAGTCAAGAAACCTCACATCCAGAAAACTCTTGTCCAGAAATCTCATAGTCCCCAAACTTCAAGTCCAGAAACTTCATTTCAAGAAACCTCATTTCCAGAAGCCTCATGTCCAGAAACTTCATGGGCAGAAACTTCAGGTCCAGAAACTCATGTCCAGGGAAAACTTCAAGCCCAGAACCTCATGTCAAGAAACTTCATGTCCAGAAACCTCATGTCTGAGGAAACCTCATGTCGAGAGCCTCATGTCCATTAATTTTTGTCCTGGAATCCTAATGTTTAGAAACTTCATATTCAGAAATCTCAAGTCCCGAAACCTAATGTCCAGAAACTTCGTGTCCAGAAACTTTATGACCAAAAACCTCATGTCCAAAAACCTCTGTCCAGGGGGGGGGGAATCCTCATGTGCAAAAACCAAATGTCAAGAAACCTCATGTAAAGTAAACACTCATGCCGTGCCTCATGTCAAGAAACCTCATGTCCAGAACCTTATTTCCAGACAAATCTCATGTCCAGATACTTCATGTGAAAACCCACAAGTCCAGAAAAGCTCGGTCCATGTCCAGAAACCTCGTGTCCAGAAACCTCTTGTCCAGAAACCTCATGTGCAAAACCCACATGTCCACAAACCTCATGTCCAGAAACCTCAAGTCCAGAAACTTCATAGCCAGAAATTTCTTGTCCAGAAACTTCATGTCCAGAAACTTCATGTCCAGAAACCTCATGTCCAGAAACCTCATGTCCAGAAACTTCATGTCCAGAAACCTCATGTCCAGAAACTTCGTGTCCAGAAACCTCATGTCCACGAACTTCATGCCCAGAAAACCTTCATGTCCAGAACTTCATGTCGAGTGAAACTTCATGCCCAGAAGAAAACTTCATGTCCAGAAACCTCATGTCCAGAAACTTCATGTCCTGAAACCTCATGTCCAGAAATCTCATGTCCAGAAATTTCATATCTAGAAACCACATGTCCAGAGACCTTATCTCCAGAGGCCTCATGTCCAGAAACCTATAGGCCAGAAACCTTATGTGCAAATCCCCACATGTTCACAAAAAACCTCATGCGTCCATGAACTTCTCTGTCTGGAAACCTCATTGTGCTAATCCCACATGGTCTAGAAACTCATGTCCTGAAACCGCATGTCCATAAACCTCATGTCAGAAACACTCTTGTCCAGATACCTCTTGTACCATAAAATTCGACATGTCAACAACCCTCATGGCAAAGTAAAACACGCTTGCCCAGAAATCTCTTGCACAGAAAACTCATTAACAAAAACCACATATTCCAGAAACCTAAGTCAGAAAACTCTTGTCCGAATCTTTCATTATACAAGAACCACATGTCCAGAAACCTCATGTCCATGAAACTCATGTGAAGTAACCTCTTGTCCGGTAGGCAGACTAGAACAAAATCCACATGTCCAGAAACCTCATTTCCAGAAAAGCTCGCATCAAGAAACCTTATGCCCAGGAAATCTAAAATCGAGAAACCTCATGTCCAAAAACCTCATTCCCAGAAGCCTCATGTCAAGAAGAAACCTTCTTGTCCAGAAACCTTACGTACAGAAATCTTGTGTCCAGAAAACTCATGTGCAAAACCGTACATATCCAGAAACCTCATTGCGAGAATCCTCATGTCCAGAAACCTCATGTCCAAAGACCTCATGTCCAGAACTCATGTTCCCAGAAACCTCATGTGAGAAACCCACATGTCCAGAAACCTCATGTCAAGAAACCTCTTGTCCAGAAACCGCATTTGCAAAACCACATGTCCAGAAACCTCATGTCCAGAAACCTTTGTCACAAAAAACTTCATGTCCAGAAAATAATGTCAGAAACTTCATGTCTAGGAAACTTCATGTCCAGAAACCTTCATGTCCAGAAAACTTTATGTCCAGAAACTTTAAGTCCGAAACCCAAGTCCAGAAACCTCATGTCCAGAAACCTCATGATCAGAAACTTCATGTCAGAAATTTCATGTCGAGAAACCTCATGTCCACAAACTTTCATGCCCAGAAATTGATGTCCAGAAAACTTCATTGCCAGAAACTTCATGCCCAGAACTTGATGTCCAGAAAGGTCATGTCCGAATACTTCACGTTTCGGAAACCTCATGTCCAGAAACCTCATTTCCAGAAACATCATGTCCAGAAACTTCATGTCCAGAAACCTCATGCCCAGAAATTTCATGTCCAGAAGCCTCATGTCCAGAAACCTCATTGTTCTTCAGAAAAATCACATGTCCAGAAACTTCATGTCCATGAAACGCATGTCAAAAGAACCGCATGTCCCGAAAAATCATGCCAAGAAATCTAATGTCCAGAAACCTCATGTCCGAAACTTCAAGTCCAAGAAACCTCACATCCAGAAACCTCATGTCCAGAAATCTCATGTCCCCAAACTTCAAGCCCAGAAAACTCATGTCCTGAAACTTCATGTCCAGAAACTTCATGTCCAGAAACTTCATGTCCAGAAACACTCATGTATAGAATATTCATGTTCCAGAAAACCTCATGTCGAGAATCCTCATGTTGAGAAGCCTCATGTCCATTAATTTCTTGTCCTGAAACCTAATGTTCAGAAACTTCATATTCAGAAATCTCATGTTCCGAAACCTAATGTCTAGGAACTTCTGTCCACAAACCTCATGTTCAGAAAGCTTATATCCAGAAGTTTCATGTCTTGAAACCACATGTTCAGAAACTTCATGTCCAGAAACTTCATGTCCAACAATGTCATGTCCAGAAACTTCATGTCCAGAAACCTCATGTCTGCAAACTTTATGTCCATAATTTTTTTGTCCAGTAACCTCATGTCCAGAAACCTCATGTCCAGAAACCCTATGTTCAGAAACCTCATGTCCATAAACCTCATGTCCATAAACCTCGTGTCCAGAAACCTCTTGTCCAGAAACCTTATGTCCAGAAATCTCATGTCGAGAAACTTCATATCTTGAAACCACATGTTAAGAAACCTCATGTCCAGAAACCTCATGTCCAGAAACATCTTGTGCAGAAACCTCATGTGAAAATCCCACATGTTCAGAAACCTCATGTCCAGAAACCTCTTGCCCAGAAACCTCATATGCAAACTCTACATGTCCAGAAACCTCATGTCCAGAAACCTCATATGTCGATATAAACCTCAAGTCAGAGACCACATGTACTGAAAACCTCATTCAAGAAACCTCTTGTCCTGAAACCTCATGTCCAGAAACTTCTTGTCCAGAAACCTCATGTACAAAAACCACACGTCCAGAAAGCTCACGTAAAGAAACCTCATGCCCAGAAGCCTCACGTCAAGAAACCTCTTGTCCAGAAACCTTAATTTTCCAGAAATCACATGTCCAGATACTTCATGTGCAAAACCCACATGTCCAGAAAGCTCATGTCCAGAAACCACATGTCCAGAAACCTCATCTCCAGAGACCACATGTCCAGAAACCTCTTGTCCAGAAACCCCATGTAGAAATCCCACATGTCCAGAAACCTCATGTCCAGAAACCTCTTGTCCAGAAACCTCATTTGCAAAACCCACATGTCCACAAACCTCATGTCCAGAAACCTCAAGTCCAGAAACCTCATGTCGACAAACTTCATGTCCAGAAACCTAATGTCCAGAAACTTCATGGCCAGAAATTTCATGTCCAGAAACTTCATGTCCAGAAAATTCATGTCCAGAAACCTCATGTCCAGAAACCTCATGTCCAGAAACCTCATGTCCACAAACTTTATGCCGAGAATGAAGAAAGATGAAACCTCATGTCCAGAAAACTTAATGTCGAGAAGAAACTTCATGCCCGAAACTCAGTCCAGAAACCTCATGTCCATAAACTTCATGTCAGAAACCTCATTTTTGGGAAAACATGTCCAGAAACCTCATGTTCAGAAAACTTCATGTCCATAACTTCATGTCCAGAAGCTTCATGTCCAGAAATCTGATGTCCAGGAACCTCATTTCCCTGAAACTTCTAAGTCCAGGAACCATCATGTCCGAAACTTCATGAATAGAAAATTTATGTCCAGGAAAACCTCATGTCAGAAACCTCATGTTCCAGAAACTCATGTCAATAAACATCATGTCAGAAACCTCAAGTCCAGAAACCTCAGATTGTCCAGAATCTCTCTTGTCCAGAAACCTCTGGTTCCAGAAAACCTTATGTTCAGAAACTTATTTCTAGAAACCTCATGCCATAAACCTCATGTCCAGAATAATCATGTCCCAGAAATTTCATATCTAGAAAACCACATGTCCAGAGACCTTATCTCAGAAACCTCATGTCCAGAAAAACTCTTGTCCAGAAGAAACAATTATGTGCAAATCCTACAGTCTATAAACATCATGTCCAGAGAACCTCACGTCATAAAACCTAATGTCCAGAAACTCTTGTCCAGAAACCTCATGTACAAAAACCACATGTCCAAAACCGTCATGTCCAGAAACTCATGCCCAGAATCTCTTGCCAGAGCCCTCATTAACAAAAACCACATATCCAGAAACCTAATGTCAGAAACCTCTTGTCCGAATCCTCACCTATACAAGAAACCACATGCTCCAGAAACTCATGTCCAGAAACCTCATGTTCATGAAAACTCTTGTCCAGTAGCATCATGAACAAAATCCACATGTCAGAAATCTCATGTCCAGAAAGCTCGCGTCAAGAAACCTTTAGCCCAGAACTCTAAAATCAGAGAAATCATGTCCAGAACCCTCATTCCAGAAAGCCCCATGTCAAGAATACCTCTTGTCCAGAAACCTAATGTACAGAAATCTCATGTCCAGAAACTCATGTGAAAACCGACATTTCCAGAAAACCTTCATGTCCAGAATCCTCATGTCCAGAAACCTATTCCAAAGACATCATGTCCAGATACCTTCATGTCCAGAAAACCCCATTGTAGAAAACCCACATGTCCGAAAAAAAAACCTCATGAGTCAAGAAACTTTGTCCAGAGACCTCATTTGCAAAACCCGCTATGTCAGAATCCTCATGTCAAGAAACCTCTTGTCCAAAAAAAACTTCATGTCCAGAAACCTAATGTCCAGAAAACTTATGTTAGAAACTTCATGTAGAAACTCATGTCCAGAAACTTTATGTCCAGAATCCTAAGTCCAGAAACCTCAAGTCCAGAAAACCTATGTCCAGAAACCTCATAGATCAGAAACTTCATGTCAAGAAACTTCATGTCGAGAAACCTCCATGTCCACAAACTTCATGCCCAGAAAACCTCTGACCAGAAACTTCATTTCAGAAACTTCTGTCAGAAACTTGATGTTCAAGAAATATTGTATGTCCAGAATCTTCATGTCAGAAAACCTCGCATGCCCAGAAATTTTCATGTCCAGAAAAGCCTCATGTCCAGAAACCTCATGTTCAGAAAAACTCATGTCCAGAAACTTCATGTCCAGAAACTTCATTGTCAAGAAACCGCATTGTCCCGAAATCATGCCCAGAAAAACCTAATGCTCCAGAAACCTCATGTCCAGCAAAACTTAAGTCAGAAAACTCACATCCAGAAACCTCATGTCCAGAAATCTCATGTCCCCAAACTTCAAGTCCAGAAACTTCATTTCAAGAAACCTCATGTCCAGAAGCCTCATGTCCAGAAACTTCATGGGCAGAAACTTCAGGTCCAGAAACCTCATGTCCAGAAACTTCAAGCCCAGAAACCTCATGTCCAGAAACTTCATGTCCAGAAACCTCATGTCGAGAAACCTCATGTCGAGAAGCCTCATGTCCATTAATTTCTTGTCCTGAATCCTAATGTTTAGAAACTTCATATTCAGAAATCTCAAGTCCCGAAACCTAATGTCCAGAAACTTCGTGTCCAGAAACTTTATGACCAAAAACCTCATGTCCAGAAACCTCTTGTCCAGGAACCTCATGTACAAAAACCAAATGTCCAGAAACCTCATGTAAAGAAACCTCATGCCCAGTAGCCTCATGTCAAGAAACCTCTTGTCCAGAAACCTTATTTCCAGAAATCTCATGTCCAGATACTTCATGTGCAAAACCCACAAGTCCAGAAAGCTCATGTCCAGAAACCTCATGTCCAGAAACCTCATGTCCAGAGACCACATGTCCAGAAACCTCATGTCCAGAAACTCCATGTAGAAATCCCACATGTCCAGAAACCTCGTGTCCAGAAACCTCTTGTCCAGAAACCTCATGTGCAAAACCCACATGTCCACAAACCTCATGTCCAGAAACCTCAAGTCCAGAAACTTCATAGCCAGAAATTTCTTGTCCAGAAACTTCATGTCCAGAAACTTCATGTCCAGAAACCTCATGTCCAGAAACCTCATGTCCAGGAAAACTTTCATGTCCAGAAACTTCGTGTCCAGAAACCTCATGTCCCGAACTTTCATGCCCAGAAACCTCATGATCCAGAGAATACCTTCATGTCGAGAAACTCTCATGTCCAGGAAACTTATGTTCCAGAAAACCTCATTCCAGAAACTTCATGTCTGAAACTCATGTCCAGAAATCTCATGTCCAGAAATTTATATCTAGAAACCACATGTCCAGAGACCTTATCTCAGATGCATCATGTCCCAGAAACCTTCGTCCAGCATCCTTATGTGCAAATCCCACATGTTCAAAAACCTCATGTCCATGAAACCTCTTGTCTGGAAACCTCATGTGCAAATCCCACATGTCTAGAAACCTTCATGTCCGAAACTCATGTCCATAAACCCATGTCCAGAAACCCTCTTGTTCCAGGGAAACCTATGTACAAAAACGACTGTCCAAAAAACCTCATGGTTCAGAAACCTTTGCCCAGAAATCTTCTTGCACAAGAAAAAACCTCATTAACCAAAAACCACTTATCTAGAAACCTATGTCCAGAACATCTTGCCAGAATCCTCATATACAAGAACACATGTCCAGAACCTCATGTTCCAGGAAACCTCAGATGTTGAAAGGAAACCTCTTGTCCCGGTAGCATCATGAACAATAATCCACATGTCCAGAAACCTCAGTCCAGAAAAGCTCGCCATCAAGAAACCTTATGCCAGAACTCTAAAATCGAGAGAAACATCATGTCAAAAACCTCTTTCCCAGAAGCCTCATGTCAAACGAAAACATCTTGTCCAGAAAAACCTTAAGTTACAGAAATCTCGTGTCCAGAACTCATGTTCAAAACCGATAATTCCAGAAACCTCATGTCCGGAATCCTCATGTCCAGAAACCTCATGTCAAAGGACACCTCATCGTCCAGAAACCTCATGTCCAGAAACCTCATGTAGAAAACCCACATGTCCAGAAACCTCATGTCAGAAACCTCTTGTCCAGAAACCTCATTTGCAAAACCCACATGTCCAGAAACCTCAGTCCAGAAACCTCTATGTCCAACAACTTCCATGTCCGAAAACTAATGTCCAGAAACTTCAGTTCTAGAAACTTCAGTCCAGGAAACCTCATGACCAGAAACTTATGTCCAGAAAAACCTTAAGTCCAGAAACCTCAAGTCCAGAAACCTCATGTCGCAGAAACCTCATGATCAGAAATTCATGTCAAGAAAACTTCATGTCGAGAAACCTCATGACCACAAACTTCATGCCAGAAACTTGATGTCCAGAAAACTTCATTTCCAGCACTTCATGCCCAGGAAACTTGAATGTCCAGAAACGTCATGCCAGGAATCTTCACGTCAGAAACTCATGTCCAGAAAACCACTCATTTCCAGGAAACATCATGTCCAGAAACTTCATGTCCAGAAACCTCAATGCCCAGAAATTTCATGTCCAGAAGCTCATGTCCAGAAACTCATGTTCAGAAAACTCTGTCTCCAGAAACTTCATTCCAGAAAAACTTCATGTCAAGAAACCCGCATGTCTGAAAAACTCATGCCCAGAATTCCTAATGTCCAGAACCTCATGTCCAGAACCTTCAAAGTCCGAAACCTTCACATCCAGAAAAACTCATGTCCAGAAATCTCATGTTCCCCAAACTTCAAGCCAGAAAACTCATGCCCTGAAACTTCATGTCCAGAACTTTCATGTCCAGAAACTTCATGTCCAGGAAACCTTTGTCTAGAACAATTCATTGTCAGAAACTCATGTCGAGAATCTCATGTTGAGAAGCCTCATGTCCATAATTTCTTGTCCTTGAAACCTAATGTTCAGAAACTTCATATTCAGAAAATCTCAGTCCGAAACCTAATGTCTAGGACTTGTGTCCACAAAACCTCATGTTTCAGAAAGCTTATATCCAGAAGTTTCATGTCTTGAAACCCATGTTCAGAAACTTCATGTCCAGAAACTTCATGTCCAACTAATGTCATGTCCAGAAACTCATGTCCAGAAAACCTCATGTCTGCAAATTTTTTGTCCCATAATTTTTTTGTCAAAGTAAACCTCTTACGAAACCTCATGTCCAGAAACCTATGGTTTCCAGAAACTCTGATCCATAAACCTCATGTCCATAAACCTCGTGTCCAGAAACTCTTGTCCAGAAACCTTTTGATCCAGAAATCTCTTGTCCGAGAAGAAATTCATATCTTGAAACACTTCATGTTAGAAACCTTCATGTCAGGAAACTTCATGTCCAGAACATCCTTGTGCAGAAAACCTCATGTGAAAATCCCCACATGTTCAGAACCTCATGTCCAGAATCCCTCCTCTAGCCCATGAAAACCTCATATGCCAAACTCTACATGTCCAGAAAACCTCATGTCCAGAAACCTCAGTGGATAAACCTCATGTCAGAGAACCACATGTACAGAAACCTCATTTCTAAGAAAACCTCTTGTCTGAAACCTATGTCCGGCGAAATTCTTGTCCAGGAAAACCTCTGTACAAAAACCAATGTCCAGAAACCTCACTAAAGAAACCTCTGCCAGAAGCCTATTTCAAGAAAACCTCTTGTCAGAAACCTTATTTCCAGAAAACCACATGTCCAGATACTTCATGTGCAAAAACCCACATGTCCAGAAAAGCTCAATGGTCCAGAAACCTCATGTCCAGAAACTCATCTCCAGAGACCCAAATGTCCAGAACCTCATGTCCAGAAACCCCATGTAGAAATCCCACATGTCCTGAAACTCGTGTCCAGAAAAACCTCCATGTAGAAAACCACTGTCCAGAAACTCATGTCAAGGAATACCACTTTGTCCAGAGACCTCATTTGCAAAACCCGCATGTCCAAGAAACCATGTCAAGAACCACTCTTGTCCAAAAACTTCATGTGAAGAAACCTAATGTCCAGAACTTTCATGTCTAGAAAACTCATGTCCAGAAACCTCATGTCCAGAATCTTTATGTCCAGAAACTCAAGTCCAGAAAACCTCAAGGTCAGAAACCTCATGTCCAGAAACCTCTGATCGAAACTTCATGTCAAGAAACTTCATGTCGAGAAACCTCTGTCCACAAATTCATGCCAGAAACCTCATGTCCAGAAACTTCATTTCCAGAAACTTCATGCCCAGAAACTTGTGTCAGAAACAAATATGCCAGAAACTTCATGTCAGAAACCTCATGCCAGAAATTTTATGTCCAGAAAAGCCTCATGTCCAGAAACCTCATATTCAGAAATACTCATGTCCAGAAACTTAATGTCCAGAAACTTTATGTCAAGAACCGCATGTCCCGAAAATTCATGCCAGAAACCTAATGTCCAGAACCGCATGTCCAGAAACTTCAAGTCGGAACATCACATCCAGAAACCTCATGTCCAGAAAATCTCATGTCCCAAACTTCAAGTCAGAACTTCATTTTCAGAAACCTCATGTCCAGAGCTCATGTCCCAGAAACTTCTTGGGGCAGAAAATTTCAGGTCAGAAACCTCATGTCCAGAAACTTCAAAGCCCAGGAAAACCTCATGTCCAGAGCTTCATGTCAACAAACCTATGTCGGAGAAAACCTCATGTCGAGAAGCCTCATGTCCATTAATTTCTTGTCCTGAATCCTAATGTTTAGAAACTTCATATTCAGAAATCTCAAGTCCCGAAACCTAATGTCCAGAAAATTCGTGTCCAGAAACTTTATGACCAAAAACCTCATGTCCAGAAACCTCTTGTCCAGGAACCTCATGTACAAAAACCAAATGTCCAGAAACCTATGTAAAGAACCTCATGCCAGAAGCCTCTGTCAAGAAAACCTCTTGTCGAACCTATTTCCAGAAATTCATGTCCAGATACTTCATGTGCAAAACCCACAAGTCCAGAAAGCTCATGTCCAGAAACCTCATGTCCAGAAACCTCATGTCCAGAGACCACATGTCCAGAAACCTCATGTCCAGAAACTCCATGTAGAAATCCCACATGTCCAGAAACCTCGTGTCCAGAAACCTCTTGTCCAGAAACCTCATGTGCAAAACCCACATGTTCCACAACCTCATGTCCAGAAACCTCAAGTCCAGAAGAAACTTCATATCCAGAAATTGCTATGTCAGAAACTTCATGGCAGAAACTCATGTCAGAAACCTCATGTCCAGACAACCTCATGTCCAGAAACTTCATGTCCAGAAACTTTGTGTCCAGAAACCTCATGTCCACGAACTTCGTGCCCAGAAACCTCATGTCCAGAAACTTCATGTCGAGAAACTTCATGTCCAGAAACTTCATGTCCAGAAACCTCATGTCCAGAAACTTCATGTCCTGAAACCTCATGTCCAGAAATCTCATGTCCAGAAATTTCATATCTAGAAACCACATGTCCCAGAGACCTTATCTCCAGATGCCTCATGTCCAGAAACTCTAGTCCAGAAACCTTATGTGCAAATCCCACTTGTTCAAAAAACCTCATGTCCATGACCTCTTGTCGGGAAACCACATGTGCAAATCCACATGTCTAGAAACCTCATGTCCAGAAACTCAATGTCCATTAAACTCATGTCCAGAAACCTCTTGTCCAGAAACCTCATGTACAAAACCACTTGTCCAAAACCCTCATGTCCAGAAGAAACCTCTTGCCCAGAAAGAAATCTATTGCACAGAAAACTCATTAACAAAACCACATATCCAGAACCTAATGTCCAGAAACCTCTTGTCCGAATCCTCATATACAAGACCACATGTCCAAAACCTCATGTCCAGAAAACCTCATGTGAAGAAACTTCTTGTCAGTAGCATCATGACAAAAATCCACATGTCCAGAAAACCTCATGTCCCAAAAAGCTCGCATCAAGGAAACACTTATGCCCAGAACTCTACAATTCGGAGAAACCTCATCCGTCCAGAAACATCCTGCATTACCAGAAGCTCATGTCAAGAAACCTCTATTGTACAGAAAGAATCCTTATGTACAGAGAAATCTCATGTTCCAGAAACCTCATGTGCAAAACCGACATATCCCAGAACCTCATGTCCAGAATCCTCATGTCACATAAACCTCATGTCAGAGGACCTCATGTCCAGAAGCCTCATGTCAGAAATCTCATGTAGAAAAACCCCATTGTCCAGAAACCCTCATGTCAATGAAACCCTCTCTTCCAGAACCTCATTTGCAAAAACCCACATGTCCAGAAACCTCATGTCCAGAAACCTCTTTGTTCCAAAAACTTCATGTCCGAATCCCAATGTCCAGAAACTTCATGTTAGGAACTTCATGTCCAGAAAGCCTCATGTCCAGGAAACTTTATTTCCAGAAAACCTCAAGTCCAGAAACATCAAGTCCAGAAAGCTCATGTCCAGAAAGAAACCTCATCGATCACCAAACTTCATGTCAAGAAACTTCATTCGAGAAGAATCCTCATGTCCACAAACTTCATGTCCAGAAACCTCATTTTGGGAAACCTCATGTCCAGAAACCTCATGTCCAGAAACTTCATGTCCAGAAACCTCATGTTCAGAAACTTCATGTCCATAAACTTCATGTCCAGAAGCTTCATGTCCAGAAATCTGATGTCCAGAAACCTCATTTCCAGAAACTTCAAGTCCAGAAACTCATGTCCGAAAATTCTGAATAGAAAATTTAGTCCAGAAACCTCAGTCCCGAAACCCCATTCCAGAAACCTCATGTCAAAAACATTGCCAGAAACCTCAAGTCCAAAACCTAATGTCCCGAAACCCCTTTTTCCCGAAACCCCTTTTCCGAAACCTTTGTTCAGAACTTCATTTCCCAGAAAAATCATTCCATAAAAACCTCATGTCCGAAAATCATTCCAGAAAATTTATATCTAAAACCCCATTCGAGCCTTATCTCCAGAAACCTCATGCATGAACCCCTTGTCCAGAAACCTTATGTGCAAAACCCACATGTCTAGAAAGTCTGTCCGAAAATCATGTCCCTAAACCTAATGTCCAGAAAAAACCCCTTGTCCAGAAAAACCCCATTACAAAAAAACTGTCCAAAACCCTCATGTCCAGAAACCCCATGCCCAGAAATCTTTGCCCAGAAACTCTTTAAAAAAAAACCACATATCCAGAAACCTAATGTCCCGAAAACCCCTTGTCCGAAACCTCATATACAAGAACACATGTCCCGAAACCCAGTCCAGAAAACTCATGTCAAGAAACCTCTTGTCCAGTAGCATCATGAACAAAATCCACATGTCCAGAAATCTCATGTCCAGAAAGCTCGCGTCAAGAAACCTTTTGCCCAGAACTCTAAAATCGAGAAACCTCATGTCCAGAAACCTCATTCCCAGAAGCCCCATGTCAAGAAACCTCTTGTCCAGAAACCTAATGTACAGAAATCTCATGTCCAGAAACCTCATGTGCAAAACCGACATATCCAGAAACCTCATGTCCAGAATCCTCATGTCCAGAAACCTCATGTCCAAAGACCTCATGTCCAGATACCTCATGTCCAGAAACCCCATGTAGAAAACCCACATGTCCAGAAACCTCATGTCAAGAAACCTCTTGTCCAGAGACCTCATTTGCAAAACCCGCATGTCCAGAAACCTCATGTCAAGAAACCTCTTGTCCAAAAACTTCATGTCCAGAAACCTAATGTCCAGAAACTTCATGTCTAGAAACTTCATGTCCAGAAACCTCATGTCCAGAAACTTTATGTCCAGAAACCTCAAGTCCAGAAACCTCAAGTCCAGAAACCTCATGTCCAGAAACCTCATGATCAGAAACTTCATGTCAAGAAACTTCATGTCGAGAAACCTCATGTCCACAAACTTCATGCCCAGAAACCTCATGTCCAGAAACTTCATTTCCAGAAACTTCATGCCCAGAAACTTGATGTCCAGAAACATTATGTCCAGAAACTTCATGTCCAGAAACCTCATGCCCAGAAATTTCATGTCCAGAAGCCTCATGTCCAGAAACCTCATGTTCAGAAAACTCATGTCCAGAAACTTCATGTCCAGAAACTTTATGTCAAGAAACCGCATGTCCCGAAAACTCATGCCCAGAAACCTAATGTCCAGAAACCTCATGTCCAGAAACTTCAAGTCCAGAAACCTCACATCCAGAAACCTCATGTCCAGAAATCTCATGTCCCCAAACTTCAAGTCCAGAAACTTCATTTCAAGAAACCTCATGTCCAGAAGCCTCATGTCCAGAAACTTCATGGGCAGAAACTTCAGGTCCAGAAACCTCATGTCCAGAAACTTCAAGCCCAGAAACCTCATGTCCAGAAGCTTCATGTCCAGAAACCTCATGTCGAGAAACCTCATGTCGAGAAGCCTCATGTCCATTAATTTCTTGTCCTGAATCCATGTTAG
>NC_069494.1:7433830-7436330 GCF_026875155.1 Cherax quadricarinatus
CCCTTTTTAAACCTCATGCCCAGAAATCTCTTGCACAGAAAACTCATTAACAAAAACCACATATCCAGAAACCTAATGTCCAGAAACCTCTTGTCCAGAATCCTCATATACAAGAACCACATGTCCAGAAACCTCATGTCCAGAAAGCTCATGTCAAGAAACCTCTTGTCCAGCAGCATCATGAACAAAATCCACATGTCCAGAAACCTCATGTCCAGAAAGCTCGCATCAAGAAACCTTATGCCCAGAACTCTAAAATCGAGAAACCTCATGTCCAGAAACCTCATTCCCAGAAGCCTCATGTCAAGAAACCTCTTGTCCAGAAACCTTATGTACAGAAATCTCATGTCCAGAAACCTCATGTGCAAAACCGACATATCCAGAAACCTCATGTCCAGAATCCTCATGTCCAGAAACCTCATGTCCAGAGACCTCATGTCCAGAAACCTCATGTCCAGAAACCTCATGTAGAAAACCCACATGTCCAGAAACCTCATGTCAAGAAACCTCTTGTCCAGAAACCTCATTTGCAAAACCCACATGTCCAGAAACCTCATGTCCAGAAACCTCTTGTCCAAAAACTTCATGTCCAGAAACCTAATGTCCAGAAACTTCATGTCTAGAAACTTCATGTCCAGAAACCTCATGTCCAGAAACCTCATGTCCAGAAACATCATGTCCAGAAACTTCATGTCCAGAAACTTCATGCCAAGAAACTTCATGTCCAGAAACTTCATGTCCAACAACGTCATGTCCAGAAACTTCATGTCCAGAAACCTTATGTCTGCAAACTTCATGTCTATAAATTTTTTGTCCAGTAACCTCATATCCAGAAACCTCATGTCCAGAAACCTCATGTTCAGAAACCTCATGTCCATAAACCTCATGTTCAGAAACCTCATGTCCATAAACCTCATGTCCCTAAACCTCATGTCCAGAAACCTCATGTCCAGAAACCTTATGTCCAGAAATCTCATGGCCAGAAACTTTTTATCTTGAAACCACATGTCAAGAAACCTCACGTCCAGAAACCTCATGTCCAGAAACATCTTGTGCAGAAACCTCATGTGCAAATCCCACATGTTCAGAAACCTCATGTCCAGAAACCTCTTGTCCAGAAACCTCATATGCAAATTCTACATTTCCAGAAACCTCACGTCCAGAAACCTCATGTCCAGAAACCTCATGTCGATAAACCTCATGTCCAGAGATCACATGTACAGAAACCTCATTTCAAGAAACCTCATGTCCTGAAACCTCATGTCCAGAAATCTTTTGTCCAGAAACCTCATGTACAAAAACCACATGTCCAGAAACCTCATGTAAAGAAACCTCTTGCCCAGAAGCCTCATGTCAAGAAACCTCTTGTCCAGAAACCTTATTTCCAGAAATCTCATGTCCAGATACTTCATGTGCAAAACCCACATGTCCAGAAAGCTCATGTCCAGAAACCTCATGTCCAGAAACCTCATGTCCAGAGACCACATGTCCAGAAACCTCATGTCCAGAAACCCCATGTAGAAATCCCACATGTCCAGAAACCTCGTGTCCAGAAACCTCATGTGCAAAACCCACATGTCCACAAACCTCATATCCAGAAACCTCAAGTCCAGAAACCTCATGTCCACAAACTTCATGTCCAGAAACCTAATGTCCAGAAACTTCATGGCCAGAAATTTCATGTCCAGAAACTTCGTGTCCAGAAACCTCATGTCGATAAACCTCATGTCCAGAGATCACATGTACAGAAACCTCATTTCAAGAAACCTCATGTCCTGAAACCTCATGTCCAGAAATCTTTTGTCCAGAAACCTCATGTACAAAAACCACATGTCCAGAAACGTCATGTAAAGAAACCTCTTGCCCAGAAGCCTCATGTCAAGAAACCTCTTGTCCAGAAAAACCTTATTCCAAGAAATCTCATGTCCAGAAACTTCATGTTGCAAAACCCACATGTCAAGGGAAAGCTCATGTCCAGGAAAACCTCATGTCAGAAAAGAAAACCTCATGTCCAGAGACCACATGTCCAGAAACCTCTGTCCAGAAACCCCATGTGAAAGAAATCACATGTCCAGAAACCTCATGTCCAGAAACCTCATGTGCAAAACCCACATGTCCACAAACCTCTTATCCAGAAACCTCAAGTCCTGAAAACCTCATGTCCACAAACTTTCATGTCCAGAAACCTACTGTCCAGAAACTTCATGGCAGAAATTTCATGTCCAGAATCTTCTTTGTCAGAAACTTCATGTCCAGAACCTCATGTCCAGAAAACCTCATGTTCACAGAAACTCATGTCCAGAAACTTCGTGTCCATGAAAACCTTCAGTCCACAAAACTTCATGCCCAGAAACCCAATGTCCAGAAAACTCTGTCGAGAAAACTTCATGTCCAGAAATTCATGTCCAGAAAACCTCATGTCCAGAAACTTCATGTCAGAAACCTCATTTTGGGAAACCTCATGTCAAGAAACCTTCATGCCAGAAACTTAATTGTCCAG
>NC_069494.1:7441330-7451669 GCF_026875155.1 Cherax quadricarinatus
ACATTTCCAGAAACCTAATGTCCAGAAAACTTTTGTCCAGAACCTCATATACAGCAACCACTTGTCCAGAGACCTCAAGTCCAGAAACCTCATGTCAGGAAACCTCTTGTCCTGTAGCATCATGAACAAAATCCACATGTCCAGAAACCTCATAGACCAGAAGCTCGCGTCAAGAAAACCTTATGCCCAGAACTCTAAACTCGAGAAAACTCATGTCCAGAGACCTCATTCCCAGAAGCCTCATGTCAAGAAACTCTTGATCCAGGAAAACCTTATGTACAGAAATCTCATTGTCCAGAAACCTCATTTGAAAAAAACGACATATCCAGAAACCTAATGTCCAGTAATCCCTCATGGGTCCAGAAACTCATGTCCAGGAGACCACATGTTCCAGAAACCTATGTCCAGAAACCTATGTAGAAAACCCACATGTCCAGAAACCTCATGTCAAGAAACCTTCTTGTTCCAGAAACCTCATTTGCCAAAACCAAATGTCCAGAAAACCTCTTGTCCAGAAACTCTTGTCCAAAATCTTATGTTCCAGAAACCTAATGTCCAGAAATTCATGTCTAGAACTTCAGGTCCAGAAACCTCATGTATATAACGAAACTTTTTTTCCAGAAAACCTCAAGTCCAGAAACCTCAAGGCAGGAACCTCATGTCCAGAAACCTCATGATCAGAAACTTCATGTCAGGAAACTTCATGTTGAGGAACCTAATGTCCCAAACCTCATGGCCCAGAAGCCTCTGTCCAGAAAACTTCATTTCCAGAAAACATTCATGCCCTGAAACTGAGTCGAGAAACGTCATGTCCAGAAACTCATGTTCAGGAAACTCTTGTCCAGATTCCTCATGTCCAGAAACATCAGGTCCAGGAAACTTCATGGGCCAGAGAACCTCATGCCCAGAATTTCATGTCCAGAAAGCCTCATGTCCGGAAACCTCATGTTTCAGAAAACTCATGTCAGACTTCTTGTCCCAGAAGATTCATGTCAGAAACGCTTGTCCCGAAAACTCATGCATAGAAACTAATGTCCAGAAATCTCATGTCCAGAAACTTCAAGTCCAGAAACCTCACATCCAGAAGCACCTCATGTCCAGAAATCTCATGTCCCCAAAACCTAAAGTCCAGAAACCACATGTCCAGGAAACTCAAGCCCAGAAACCCATGTCACCAGAAACTTCATGTGTCCAGAAACTTCATGTCCAGAAACTCTTGTCCAGAAAACC
This sequence comes from Cherax quadricarinatus, assembly GCF_026875155.1. Lineage (NCBI taxonomy): Eukaryota > Metazoa > Arthropoda > Malacostraca > Decapoda > Parastacidae > Cherax > Cherax quadricarinatus. Next base: position 7,442,561 of record NC_069494.1, read on the forward strand.
TCCATGTCTAGAAATAAATTCATGTCCAGAAACCTCATGTCGAGGGGGGGAAAAACCTCAAGTCGAGAAGCCTCATGTCCAATAATTTGTTGTCCTGATAACCTAATGATTCAGAAACTTAATGTCAGAAATCTCACGTCCCGAAAACCTAATGTCCAGAAAAACTTCGTGTCCAGAAATTCATGTCCAAAAGCCTTTTGTCCAGGAACCTCATGTCCAGAAAGCTCGTGTCCACAAACCTCATGTTCAGAAAGCTCATATCCAGGAAGTTTTTATGTCTGAATCCAATGTTTCAGAAACTCATGTCCAGAACTCAAGTCCAACTACGTCATGTTCCAGAAACTTCTGTTCCAGAAACTCATGTTGCAATCATTCATGCTATAAATTTTTGGTCCAAAGTAACCTCATGTCAGGAACTCTGTCCGAGAAGCCTCATGTCCAGAAACCTCATGTTCAGAAATCTCATGTCCATAAACCTCATGTCCATAAACCTCATGTCCAGAAACCTCATGTCCAGAAACCTTATGTCCAGAAATCTCATGTCCAGAAACTTCATATCTTGAAACCACATGTCAAGAAACCTCATGTCCAGAGACCTCATGTCCAGAAACATCTTGTCCAGAAAACTCATGTGCAAATCCCACATGTTCAGAAACCTCATGTCCAGAAACCTTTTGTCCAGAAACCTCATGTCGATAAACCTCATGTCCAGAGACCACATGTACAGAAACCTCATTTCAAGAAACCTCATGTCCTGAAACCTCATGTCCAGAAACCTCTTGTCCAGAAACCTCATGTTGAGAAACTTCATGTCCAGAAACTTCATGTCCAGAAGCTTCATGTCCAGAAATCTCATGTCCAGAAACCTAATGTCCAGAAACTTCATGGCCAGAAATTTCATTTCCAGAAACTTCATGTCCAGAAACTTCATGTCCAGAAACCTCATGTCCAGAAACCTCATGTCCAGAAACTTCATGTCCAGAAACTTCGTGTCCAGAAACCTCGTGTCCACAAACTTCATGCCCAGAAACCTCATGTCCACAAACTTCATGTCGAGAAACTTCATGTCCAAAAACTTATGACAGGGAAACCTCATGTCCAGAAATTCATGTCACAGAAAACCTCATGTTCAGAAACTTCATGTCCAGGAAACTTCATGTCAGGAGTTCATGTCCCAGAAAATCTCTTGTCCAGAAAACCTCATTTCCAGAAACTTCATGTCCAGAAACTCATGTCTGCAAATTCATGTATAGAAATTTATGTCCAGAAACCTCATGTCCAGGAAACCTCATGTACAGAAAACCTTCATGTCATATAAACATCATGTCAGGAACCCCTAAAGTCCGAAACCTCATGTCCAGAAACCTCTTGTCCAGAAACCTTCTTGACCAGAAACCTTTAATTACAGAACTTCATTTTCTAGAACCTCATGTCCATAACCTCATGTCCAGAAATCTCATGTCCAGAAATTTCATATCTAGAAACCATTTATGCCAGAGACCTTATCTCAGAAAACCTCATGTTCCAGAAACTTTTGTCCAGAAACCTTATGTGCTAAATACCCACATGTTTAGAAACCTCATGTCATGAACCTCTTAGTCCGGAACCTCATGTGCAAATCCCACATGTCTAGAAAACCTTCATGTTCCCAGGAAACTCCTGCATAAACCTCATGTCCAGAAACCTCTTGTCCAGAAACCTCATGTACAAAAACCAATGTTCAAAACCCTCATGTCCAGATCCTCATGCCCAGAAATTCTCTTGCCCAGAAACCTCATTAACAAAAACCACATACCAGAAACCTAAGGTCCAGAAACTTCTTGTCCAGAATCTCAATAGACAGCAACCACATGTCCAGAATACACTCATGTCCACAGAAAACATCATGTCAGAAACCTCTGTCCAGTAGCATCATGAAACAAAATCACATGTACAGAAAACCCATGACCAGAAAGCTCGCGTCAAGAAACCTTATGCCCAGAATCTAAAATCGAGAAACCTCATGTCAGGAGACTCATTCCCAAGAAGCCTCATGTCAAGAAACCTCTTGTCTCCAGAAACCTTATGTACAGAAATCTCATGTCCAGAAACCTCATGTGAAAAACCGACATATCCAGAAACCTCATGTCCAGAATCCTCATGTCCAGAAACCTCCATGTCCAGAGACCACATGTCCAGAAACCTATGTCCAGAAACCTCATGTAGAAAACCCACATGTCCAGAAAAACGCATGTCAAGAAGAAAAACCTCTTGTCAGGAAACTCATTGCAAACCCCAAATGTCCAGAAACCTTCTTGTCCAGAAATCCTCTTGTCCAAAATCTTCATTCCAGAAACTAATGTCCAGAACTTCATGTCTAGAACTTCATGTCCAGGGAACTCATGTCCAGAAACTTTTATGTCCAGAAACCTCAAGTCCAGAAAACCTCAAGTCAGAAACCTCATGTCCAGAAACCTCATGATCAGAAAAATTCTGTCAAGAAACTTCATGTTGAGGAACTCATGTCCACAAAAAACTTCATGCCAGAAAACCTCTGTCCAGAAATTCATTCCAGAAACAATGGTCATGCCCAGAACTTGATGTCCAGGAAACGTCATGTCCAGAACTTCATTTCTGAAACCTCATGTCCAGAAACCTCATGTCCCAGGAAAACATCATGTCAGAAACTTCATGTCCAGAAGGAAACCTCATGCCAGAAATTTCATGTCCAGAAGCCTCATTGTTCCGGAACTCATGTTCAGTAAACTCATGTCCAGAAAACTTCATGTTCCAGAAACTTCATGTCAAGAACCGCATGTCCCGAAAACTCATGCATGGAAAACTAATGTCAGAAAATCTCATGTCCAGAAACTTCATGTCCAGAAAAACTCACATCCAGAACCTCATGTCCGAAATCTCATGGTCCCCAAACTTCAAGTCCAGAAACCTCATGTCCAGAAACTTCAAGCCCAGAAACCTCATGTCCAGAAACTTCATGTCCAGAAACTTCATGTCCAGAAACTTCATGTCCAGAAACCTCATGTCTAGAAAATTCATGTCCAGAAAACCTCATGTCGAGAACATCATGTCGAGAAGCCTCATGTTCCATTATTTGTTTACTGGAACCTAATGTTCAGAAACTTCATGTTCAGAAATCTCATGTCCCGAAACCTAATGTCCAGAAACTTCGTGTCCAGAAACTTCATGTCCAAAAGCCTCATGTCCAGGAACCTCATGTCCTGAAAGCTTCGTGTCCACAACACCTCATGTTCAGAAAAGCCCATATTCAGATAGTTTTATGTCCTGAACACATAGTTCAGGAAACTTTCCTGCCAGAAACTTCATGTCCAACAACGTCGTTGTCAAGAAAACTTCATGCCCAGAAACCTCAGGTCTGCAATCTGCATGTCTATAACTTTTTTGTCCATGTAACCTCATGTCCAGGGACTCATGTCAGAAGCCTTCTTCAGAAGCCTCATGTTCAGAAAATTCATGTCATAAACCTCATGTCCATAAACCCTCATGTCCAGAAACCTCATGTCCAGAAAACCTTATGTCAGATATCTCATGTCCGAAACAGAAAAACTTCATATCTTGAAACCACATGTCAAGAAACCTCCTGTCCAGAAGACTCTGTCCAGAAACATCTTGTACAGAAAACTCATTGCAAATCCCACATGTTCAGAAACCTCATGTCCAGAAACCTTTTGTCCAGGAAACCTCATGTCGATAAATAAACCTCTGTCATGCGCCAGGAGGACCACATGTACAGATACCTCATTTCAAGAAACCTCATGTCCTGAAACCTCATGTCCAGAACCCTCTTGTCCAGAAACCTTCATGTTACAAAACCTCATATGTCCAGAAAGAAACCTCATGTAAAGAAAACCTCATGCCCAGAAGCCTCAGGATCAAGAAACATTCATGTCCAGAAAACTTCGTGTCCAGAAACCTCATGTTCACAACTCATGCCAGGATAACTCATGTCCAGAAACTCATGTCGATAAACTTCATGTCCAGAAACTTCATGTCCTGGAATACCTCTGGTCCCAGAAACTTCATTGTCCAGAAACCGCATTTTGGGAAACTCATGTACGGAAACCTCATGTCCAGAAACTTCATTGTCCAGAACCTCATGTTCAGAAACTTCATGTCCAGAAACTTCATGTCCAGAAGCTTCATGTCCAGATATCTTCATGTCCATGAAATCTCATTTCCAGAATATTCATGACCCAGAAACATCTGTCGCAAACTTCTGTATAGAATTTATGTCCAGAAACCTCATGTCCAGGGTAACCTCTTGTCAATAAAACATCATGTCAGAAACCTCAAGCCAGAAAACCTATGTTCACAGTAATCTCTTGTCCGAACCTCAAGTCAGAAACCTTATTTCCAGAAATTCATGTCAGATAACTTCATTTGCAAAACCTACAAGTCCAGAAAGCTCATGACCAGATACCTCATGTCAGAAACCTCATGTCCAGAGAACCCAATGTCAGAAACCTTCATGTCCAGAAACCTCATGTGCAAAACCCACATGTCCACAAACCTCATGTCAGAAACCTCAAGTCAGAAACCTTCTGTCCACAAAACTTCATGTCCAGAAACCTAATGTCCAGAAACTTCATAGGCCAGAAATTTCATGTCCAGTAATTCATGTCCAGAAACTTATGTTCCAGAAACCTCATGTCACGAAACCTCATGTCCAGAAAAAATTCATGTCCAGAAACTTCGTGTCCAGAAACCTCATGTCACAAACTTCATGCCCAGGAAAACCTCAATGTCCAGAAACTTTCATGTCGAGGAAACTTCATGTCCAGAAACTTCATGTACTGAAACCTCATGTCAGAAATTCATGTCCAGAAACTCATTTTGGGAAACCTCATGTCCGGGGAAACCTCATGTCAGAAACTTCAAGTCCAGAAACCTCATGTTCAGAAACTTCATGACCAGAAACTTAGTCCAGAAGCTTCATGTCCAGCCCATATCATACCCCCCCCGCCAATCTCATTTCCAGAAGAAATTCATGTCCAGAAACCTCATGTTCCGCAAAACTTCATGTATAGAAAATTTATGTCCAGAAACCTCATGTCCAGAAACCTTCATGTCAATAAACATCATGTCCAGAAAACCTCAAGCCAGAACCTCATGTCCCTGAAATCTCTTGTCCAGAAACCTCTTGTCCAGAAAACTTATGTACAGAAACTTCATTTCTAGAAACTCATGTCATATAAACCTCATGTCCAGAAATTCATGTCCAGAAATTTCATATTAGGAAACCACTGTCAGAAGACTTATCTCAGAAAACCTCACGTCAGAAACCTTTTGTCCAGAAACCTTATGTGCCAAAATCCCACATGTTCAGAAACATCTGTCCGTATAACTTTGTCCGGAAACCCTCATGTGCAAATCCCACATGTCTAGAAACCTCATGTCAGAAATCTATGTCTATAAACTCATGTCAGAAAACCCTCCTCGTCCAGAAACCTCTCATGTACCAAAAACCACATGTCCAAAACCCTCATGTCAGAACCCCCCCTCATGCCCAGAAATCTTCTTGCCAGAAACCCTCATTAACAAAAAACCACATATTGCAGAAACCTAATGTCCAGAAACCTCTTGTCCTGAATCTTCATATACGAGAACCACATGTCCAGAAAACCTCATGTCCCGAAACTCATGTCAAGAAACCTCTTGTCCAGTAGCATCATGAACAAAATCCAACATGGTCCACAAACCTCATGTCCAGAAAGCTCGGGCATAAGAAACTTCTGCCCAGAAATCTCACATCGAGAAACCTCATGTCAGAAACCTCATGTCCTGGAAGCTCATGTTGGAGGACCTCATGGCCAAGCAAACATCATGTAAAAAACTTTGTGTCCATATAATCTGAAGACCAGAAGTCCTCTTGTCAAGATACTCATTTCCTGAATCCTCCTGTCTAGAAACCTCTTCTCAAGAAACATCATGTCAAGTAAAAGGACATAAGTGACCAATTATATGTGGCGAATTTATTGTGAACCGTTTCCCCCCTCTCCAGGAGTTTATCAAGCCATTACAAACAATACCCATGGACACCTACGTAAATCTTGTCACAGCCTCCACAGGGTATTGTGTAAACTCCTGCATTGACTGGTCGTGGTGCATGGATTTTGTCTGGTTAATCCTTTATTGAAGTGCTAGAAGCGATGGCGACTCTGTGTTAGCTTGAGAAAGATGCTTTGAGAGTTCAGTGCAACCTGACTGTTGTGAAGAATTAAAACTTTGTCGGGAGTGGTGTTGATGCGTGGAGAATTATGATCTGAAAGCTCTTTCTTGCAGTCTTTGATGAAAAAAGAAGATGAGAAAATGTAACTCTGTGAATGCTTGGTGAATGTATGTACACTACCTCGTCAAGACTCAGGACTACAAATTCGGTATGGCTCTTAGGAAGAAAACCCGATGATGATGCCTCTTTGTCTTGGTTACTTGACTGGAATAGAAGTGTGTGAGATCATTTTTATTGTGGTTTCCGAAAAATTGAATCTTAGGTGTTGTCTACTTTGTGAGGAATGAGAGGACGTCTAGGACAGGTAGCTTGTTCATTGGACTCTTCTTCTAGTGGTAAACTGGATCGCCGGCTTCACTGGGCGTTGTGCCTGCCTTGCCTGAAGATCCCGTACATCATAAACGTTTTGGAGAGTTATTACGAGGACATCGTACACGTTAACGTAACCAAGTGACGCTTTGAAGGGATGATGTTGGCGAAGTGTTCGTGACTCTAGGTGTTCCATGTATAAGTTGGGCTAGGACGCTCCTAAAGATGCATCATCATTCGGGTTTTTCCTAGAGATACCGAATTTGTAGTCTGAGTTTTCTTGACGAGGAGTGTACATTACATTCACCAAACATTCACATAGGTTACATTTTCCTTCTTTTTTCATCAAAGTACTGCAAGGAAAAGAGCTCTTCAGATTAATAAATTCTCCCAAGCATAACACCACTCCCGGCCAAAAGTTTATAATTATTCCCAACAGTCAGTTGCTACTGAACGTCTCAAAAGCATTTCAAGGCTAACACCAGAGTCGCCATCGTTCTAGCACTTCAATAAAGGATAAACCCAGGACAAAATCCAAGCACCACAAACTAGTCAATGAGGAGTTTACACTATACATGTGGAGGCTTGTGACCAAGATTTTACGTAGGTGAAACAGCCAGAAACCCTCGACACCGCCTCAATGAAACACATTTACGCTTAGGATACGATAACGTGAACAACGCCTGTGACAACACCGAAATTCCACCAATCATCTCATGAAATTTCAGAGACGCCACATTTAGTGGTCAAGAAAACTAATTTCCGCAGACGCAAGTGCCTCGATCAGCACTGATCGCTGTTTCGAATACAATAAACAAAAACAACGGCCAGCTTCACCATCTCCGAAGACTTAGCAAGAATCCTCCCTGAAACAGTAAACCCTGCCCATCACATAGGTCCTCTCTGTTATACTACACAAAGCACAGAGAGTGAACACTGAAACAAGCTGCCTCCTCCTGTTTATATTTGTCCCCAATCTTTTTTATGTTACCCAAAGTAATAGCTTTTATATCCTTTTTACTCATGTCCGAATTAAATTGCTTACCATATTGTATTACTTTTGTCCACTCTACACTACTACTACTACTACTACTATACCACTAGCGAACATCGAAATGGTACCTCACTAGTTTTCACCTCACTCTGAGCCTTTATATACCCTCTGTGTCCATGGTATTGTTTGTAATTGGCTTTGATAAAAACCTCCTGGAGAGCGAAACGTTGCCAAAATTTAAATGTCACATTAGTTGCACTTGTGTCCTTTTACTTTACATATTGTCGGTAATTCTACCAACTTTATTACAAACATCTTTGTCCAGTACTTTAAATGTCTCTAAACCTCATGTCAAGAAACCTTGTGTTGGGGAAACCTTATTACCGGAAACCCTCATGTCCGGAAACCTCATTTTCCCAAAAATCTTTTATGTCAAGAAACCTCATGTTTGGGAAACCCTCAAGTCCAGAAACCTCATGCCCGGAACCTAATCTCCGGAAATCTCTCACAAGAAACCTCATGTCAAGAAACCTCATTTCTAGAAACCTGATGCCCGGAAACCTGATGCCCAGAAACCTCATGTCCAGAAACCTTTCATGTCCAGAAACTCTTGCCAGAAACATCATGCCCTGAAACATCATGTCCAGAACCCTTTCATGTCCCCCAAACGTTATGTTAGGAAAACCTCAGGGTCCATGAACCTCATGTCCGGAAACCTCATGTCAAAGAAACCTCCTCTCAAGAAACCTCTCGTCTTGAAAGTTCATGTCCGGAAGCCTTATGTTGGAAAACCTCATGGCCAGAAACCTCATGTTAAAAACCAGTAAGACCATATCAATAAAATCCTATGTCCAAGAAACACTTGTCCGGAAACGTAATGTCATGAAACTTCATGTCCAGAAACCCCATGTCTGGGAAACCTCGTTTCAAGATACCTAATGTCCCAGAACATCATGTCAGGGAAATCTTTATGTCCAGAAACCTCATATTCACTAACCTCATATCCAGAAACCACATGTCTGGAAACCTTGTGTCCAAAAACCTCTTGTTCGGAAACCTCATGTCCCGAAACCCTTTTGTCCAGAAATCTGATGTCCAGAAACCTCATGTGCAAAACCTACATATCCAGAAACGGTCAAGTCCCGAAACCCCCATGTCCGGAAACTCATGTCCAGAGTCCACATGTCCAGAAACCTCATGTCCAGAAAACCCCATGTGGAAAACCCACATGTCCAGAAACCTCATATCCAGAAACCTCCTGTCCAGTAAACTCATGTGCAAAACCCACATTCCAGAAACCTCAAGTCCCGAAACCTCATGTCCAGAGGGGCACATCTCCAGAAAAACCCCATGTCAAGAAACTCATGTCCAGAAACCTCATGTCCAGAAATCTCTTGTCCAGAAACCTCATGTACAAAAACCACATATCCAGAAACCTAATGTTTCCCGAAACCTCTTGTCCAGAAAACCTCATGTACAAGGACCACATGTCCCGAAACTCATGTCCAGAAAACCTCATGTAAAGAACCTCTTGTCCAGTAGCCTCAGAACAAAAACCA
>NC_069494.1:7452169-7508314 GCF_026875155.1 Cherax quadricarinatus
GGGCCCATAAGGTTTCTTTACATGAGGTTTTTGACATTTGGGTTTTTTTTACAGAGGTTCCTGGGAAAAAGGTTTTTTTGGACTGAGGTTTCAGGACATGAGGGTTTTTTCAAATGAGGTTTCTGTACTTTGGTCTCTGACATGAGGTTTTATGAAGGGGTTTCGGACAAGAGGTTTCGGCATGAAGGTTTTTGAACGTGTGGGATTTGCCATGAGGTTTCTGGCAAGAGTTTCTGGACATGAGGTTTCTCGCATGGGTTTCTTGAATTTGGGTTTCAAAATATGAAGTTTCTGGGCATGAGGGTTTTTAGGACATAAAGGGTTTTGGCATGAGGGTTCTGCAGAGGTTTTATGGACAGAGGTTTTTGGACATGAGTTTTAACATGAGGGTTTCCACATGAGGTTTCGGACATGAGGTTTTGGACAAAAAAAAAATTTAGACAAAAAGTTTGCAGAATGAGGTTCTGGACATAAGTTTTTGGCATGACGTTTTTTTGGGCATGAAGTTTTTTTGGGCAGAAGTTTCTGAACTTGGTTTTTGTACATGGAACTTCTGGATATGACTTTTTTGAAAAATGAAGGTTTGGGGACCGAGGTTTTTTGGACATAGTTCCTGGACATGGGGTTTTGAACATGAAGTTTTTGGGCAACGAAGTTTTTTGGACATTAGGGGTTTCGGGGCATGAGATTTCTGAAAAATAAGTTTCTGAAAAATTTTGTTTTCAGGACAAGAAATTAAGGACATGGGCTTCTCGACTGAGGTTTCTCGACATGAGGTTTTTTGGAATAATTTCTAGACATGAGGTTTCGACATGAAGTTTTCCCGGGCATGAACTTTTTGGACATGAGTTTTTGGGGCATTGGGGTTTTTGGCTTGAATTTCTGGACTGAGCTTTCTGGGCCTAAGTTTTGCCCCGAAGTTTTCTGGCAATTCTGGACAAAGGTTTTTTGAAATGAAATTTCTGGACTTGAAGTTTGGGGGACATGAATTTTTTGGACATAGGTTTTTGTTTTGGGGGTTTTGGACTTGAAGTTTCTGGCATGAGGGATCTGGCATTAGGTTTTGGCATGATTTTTGGGACATGCGGTTTTTTTTACAGAAGTTTCTGGACATCAAAAAGTTTCCCCGGACATGATTTTCTGAACATAGGTTTTTTTGGGCATAGGGTTCGGACATGAAGCTTGGGCAAAGGTTTTTTGGGCATGAGGTTTCTGGACAGAGGTTTCTGAACATGAAATTCTGGACATACGTTTCTGGACAACAAGTTCTGGCTGAATTTTGGAAATGAAGTTTTTGGACATAGGTTTCGGCATGAATTTTTGGGGCAGAGGTTTTCTCGACATGAATTTTTGACATGAAGTTTCTGATCTGAGGGTTTTTGGACAGAGGTTTCGGACTTAGGTTTCTGGACATGAGGTTTCTGGGCAAAAAGTTTCTGGACATGAGGTTTCTGGACATGAAGTTTCTAGACATGAAATATCTGGGGCATTGGTTTCTGGACATGAAGTTTTTGGGCAAGAGGTTTTTTGGGCATGAAGTTTTTGGACAAGAGGTTTTTGGACATGAGGTTTGTGGACATGTGGGTTTTGCACATGAGGTTTCTGGACAAGAGGTTTCTGGACACGAGGTTTCTGGACATGTGGGATTTCTACATGGGGTTTCCTGGACATGAGGTTTCTGGACATGTGGTCTCTGGACATGAGGTTTCTGGACATGAGGTTTCTGGACATGAGCTTTCTGGACATGTGGGTTTTGCACATGAAGTATCTGGACATGAGATTTCTGGAAATAAGGTTTCTGGACAAGAGGTTTCTTAACATGAGGCTTCTGGCAATGAAGTTTCTGGACATGAGGTTTCTCGATTTTAGAGTTCTGGGCATAAAGTTTCTTGACGCGAGCTTTCTGGACATGAGGTTTCTGGACATGTGGATTTTGTTCATGATGCTACTGGACAAGAGGTTTCTTGACATGAGGTTTCTGGACATGAGGTTTCTGGACATGTGGTTCTTGTATATGAGGATTCTGGACAAGAGGTTTCTGGACATTAGGTTTCTGGATATGTGGTTTTTGTTAATGAGGTTTCTGGGCAAGAGATTTCTGGGCATGAGGTTTCTAGACATGAGGGTTTTGGACATGTGGTTTTTGTACATGAGGTTTTTGGACAAGAGGTTTCTGGACATGAGGTTTATGGACATGAGGTTTCTGGACATGAGGTTTCTAGACATGTGGGATTTGTACATGAGGTTTCCAGACAAGAGGTTCATGGACATGAGGTTTCTGAACATGTGGTTCTTGTATATGAGGATTCTGGACAAGAGGTTTCTTGACATGAGGTTTCTGGACATGTGGGTTTTCTACATGAGGTTTCTTGACATGAGGTTTCTTGACATGAGGTCTCTGGACATGAGGTTTCTGGACATGAGGATTCTGGACATGTGGGATTTGCATATGAGGTTTCCGGACAAGAGGTTCATGGACATGAGGTTTCTGAACATGTGGGATTTGCACATAACGTTTCTGGACAAGAGGTTTCTGGACATGAGGTCTCTGGAGATAAGGTCTCTGGACATGTGGTTTCTAGATATAAAATTTCTGGACATGAGATTTCTGGACATGAGGTTTATGGACATGAGGTTTCTAGAAATGAAGTTTCTGTACATAAGGTTTCTGGACAAGAGGTTTCTGGACAAGAGGTTTCTGGACATGAAATTTCTGGACTTGAGGTTTCTGGACATATATTTTCTATACATGAAGTTTGCGGACATTAGGTTTCTGAACATGAAGTTTCTGAAAATGAGGTTTCTGGACATGAGATTTCTGGACATGAAGCTTCTGGACATGAAGTTTCTGGACACGAAGTTTCTGAACATGAGGTTTCTGGACACGAAGTTTCTGGACATGAGGTTTCTGGACATGAGGTTTCCCAAAATGAGGTTTCTGGACATGAAGTTTCTGGACATGAGGTTTCTGGACATGAAGTTTCTCGACATGAGGTTTCTGGGCATGAAGTTTGTGGACATGAGGTTTCTGGACACGAAGTTTCTGGACATGAAGTTTCTGGACATGAGGTTTCTGGACATGAGGTTTCTGGACATGAAGTTTGTCCTGGACAAGAAGTTTCTCGATCATGAATTTACTGGCCATGAAGTTTCTGACATTAGGTTTCTGGACATGAAGTTTGTGACAGAGGTTTTTCTGGACTTGAGGTTTCGACATGATGTTGTGACATGTGGGTTTGCACATGAGGTTTCTGACAAAAGGTTTCTTGACACGAGGATACTTCTGGACATTGGATTTTCTGCATGGGGTTTCTCTGGACAATGAGGTTGCTGGACATGTGGTCTCTGGACATGAGGGTTTCTGGACATTGAGGTTTTCTGGACATGAAGCTTTCTGACATGTTGGTTTTGCACATGAATATCCTGACATGAATTTCTGAATTAAGTTTTCTGGACCAAGATTTCTTGACATGAGGCTCTGGCATGAGGTTTCTTTACATGAGGTTTTCAGGACAAGTTGGTTTTTGTACATGAGGGTTCTGACAAGAAGGGTTCTGGACATGAGGTTTTTCAGACAAGATGTTTCTTGAAATGACAATTTCTGTACATTGGTCTCTGGACTAGAGGTTTATCGACATGAGGTTTCTGTACATGTTTGAATTGCAAATATGAGGATTCTGGACAAGAGGTTTGGACATGAGGTTTCTGAACATGTGGGATTTGCACATGAGGTTTCTGCACAATATTTTCTGACATGAGGTTTTCTGGACATGATGTTTCTTACATGTGGTTTCAAGATATGAAGTTTCCTGGACATGAGATTTCTGGACATAAGGTTTCTGGACTTGAAGGTTTTCCTGACATGAGTTATTGGTCATGAGGTTTTACGGACATGAGGTTTCTGAACATGATGTTTTTGAACATGAGGTTTCTGGACATGAGATTACTGGACAAAAAAATTATAGACATAAAGTTTGCAGACATGAGGTTTCTGGACATGACATTGTTGGACATGAAGTTTCTGGATAGGAGTTTCTGAGACAAGTGGTTCAAGAAATGAAACTTCTGATATGAAGCTTTCTGAACATGAGGTTTGTGGACACGAAGTTTCTAGACATTAGGTTTCGGAACATGAGATTTCTGAATATGAAGTTTCTGAACATTAGGCTTCAGGACAAGAAATAAATGGACATGAGGCTTCTCGACGATGAGGTTTTCTCGACATGAGAATTCTGGACATGAATTTTCTAGACTAGGTATCTGGTCATAAGTTTCTGACAGAAGTTCTGGATATGAAGTTCTGGCCAGAGGATTTCAGGGCTTAAGTTTCTGACATAGAGGTTTTCTACCATGAATTTCTGCCCATGCAGTTTCTGACATGAGGCTTCTGACCTGAGGTTTTCTTGACATGAAGTTTCTGGACTTGAGTTTTGGGACAAGAGTTTCTGGCATGATGTTTCGTGGATGTGCGGTTTCCTGGACTTGAAGTTTCTGGACCATGAGGTTTCTGGACCATTAAGTTCTGGGCATGAAGTATTTGGACATGCGGTTTCTGACATGAACTTTCTGGACATGCGTTTCTGGACATGAGTTTTCTGAACATGAGGTTTCCTGACATGAGGCTTCTGGACATGAAATTTTCCTGGCATGAGGTTTCTGACATGAAGATTCTGGACATGAAATTTCTGGAATGAAGGTTCTGAGCCATGAAGTTTCCTCGACAATGAAAATTTCTGGCCATAAGTTTCTTGACATTAGGTATCTGACATGAAAGTTTGTGGACATGAGGTTTCTGGACTTAGTTTTCTGGACATGAGGTTTGTGGACATGAAAATTTCTGGGCATGAGGTTTCTGGACATGAAGATTCTGGACAGAGTTCTGGACATGAGGTTTCTGGACATGAGGTTTCTGAACATGAAGATTGCTGGACATGAAATTTCTGACCATCAATTGTGGGCATGAGTTTCTGGAAATGAAGTTTCTGAAATGAAGTTTCAGATCATGAGGTTTCTGGACATGAGGTTTCTGACTTGAAGTTTCCTGACTTGGGTTTCTCGCAAAAGTTGCCTGGACATGAGGTATCTGGACTGCGGTTAGTTAAAGACATGACGTTCCTGGACATTAGGTTTTCTGACAATGAATTTTTGGACAAGCGGTTCTGACATGAGGTTTCTGACATGTGGGTTTTGGGCAAATAGGTTTTCTTGGACAAGAGGTTTCTGACATGGATGGTTTCTGGACATGTGGTTTTCTACATAGGTTTCTGGACATGAGGTTCTGACATTGGAGGTTTCTGGACATGTGGATTCTGGACATGAAAGGTTTCTGGATATGTCGTTTGTACATGAGGTTTCTGGCAATTGAGATTTCTTTACATAAGGTTTCAGACAAGAGGTTTCTTGACAAGAGGTCTTCTGGAATGAGGTTTCTGGACATGAGGTTCACATTTAAGAGTTTCGGGCATAAGTTTCTTGACGCGAGCTTTCTGACAAGAGTTTCTGATATGTGGGATTTTGTTCATGAGCTACTGGACAAGAGTTTCTTGACATGAGTTTCTGGACATGATGTTTCTGGACAGGTGGCTACTTATATGAGGATCGGACAAGAGGTTATCTGGACATTAGGTTTTCTTCTGATATGTGGCTATTTGTTAATGAGGTTTTCTGGGCAAAGATTTTCTGGCATGAGGTTTCTGGACATGAGGGTTTTGGGACATGTGGTTTTTTAGTACATGAGGTATCTGACAAGAGGATTTCCCTTGACTGAGGTTTATGGACATGAGGTTTTCTGGACCAGAGGTTTTCTAGACATGTGGGGATTTGCACATGAGTTTCCGACAATAGGTTCAATGGACATGAGGTTTTCTGAACTGTGGGATTTGCACCTAAGGTTTTCTGACAAGAGATTTCTGACATGAGGTTCTGGAGATAGGTCTCTGGATATGTGGTTTCTAGAATATGAAATTTCAGGACATGATATTTTCTGGAAATGAGGTTTATGGACATGAGGGCTTCTAGAAATGAAGTTTCTGTACATAAGTATCTGGACAAGGGTTTCTTCTGACAAGAGGTTTCTGGACATGAAATTTCTGACTTGAGGTTTCTGGACATGATGTATATTTGACATAGCTTTCTGACATGAGTTTCTGGACATGAGCTTTCTGGAAATAAAATTTCTGATACATGAATTTGCGGACATGGGTTTGCTGGAACATGAAGTTTCTGGAAATGATGTTTCTGACATGAGATTTCTGATAGTGAAGATTCCTGACATGAAGTTTTCTGGACATGGAAGTTTCTGAACATGAGGTTTCTGGAAACATGAAGTTTCTGGACAGAGGTTTCTGACATGAAGTTTCTGCATGAAGTTTCTCGACATGAAATTCTGGAAATGAGATTTCTGGCATGAAGTATGTGGACATGATGTTTTCTGGACACGATTTCTGGACATGAAGTTCTTCTGGACATGAGGGTTCGGGACTTGAGGTTTCTGGACATAATGTTATTGCCATGAGGTTTCTGGACATGAGGTTTCTGGACATGAGGTTTCTGGACATAAATTTTCTATACATGAAGTTTGTGGACATGAGGTTTCTGGACATGAAGTTTCTGGAAATGAGGTTTCTGGACATGAATTTTCTAGGACATGAAGCATCTGGACATGGAGTTTCTTCTGACATCAAGTTCGAACATGAGGTTTCTGACATGAAGTTTCCGGAACCTGAGCGCTTTCTGGACAAGAGGTTTCTGGACATTAAATTTCTGGACATGATTTCTGGACATGGATGTTTATTGCCATGATCTTTCCGACAATGAGGTTCCTGGACATGAGCATTGCTGGAACATAAATTTCTATACAGTGAAGTTTGCGGACGCATGAGGTTACTGGACATGAAGTTTCCTACTGGAAAAATGAGGTTTCGGAACATGAGATTTCTGACAGAAGCTTCTGACATGAAGTTTCTGGGACAAGAAGTTTCTACATGAGGTTTCTGGACAGAGTTTCTGGACATGTTTTTCTGGACATGCAGTTTCTGGACATGAAGTTTCTGGACATGAAGTTTCTGGACATGAGGTTTCTGGGCATAAAGTTTGTGGACATGAGGTTTCTGGACATGAAGTTTCTGGATATGAAGTTTCTGGACAAGAGGGTTCGGGACTTGAGGTTTCTGGACATGATGTTTATTGACATGAGGTTTCTGGACATGAGGTTTCTGGACATGAGGTTTCTGGACATAAATTTTCTATACATGAAGTTTGCGGACATGAGGTTTCTGGACATGAAGTTTCTGGAAATGAGGTTTCTGGACAAGAGATTTCTGGACATGAAGCTTCTGGACATGAAGTTTCTGGACATGAAGTTTCTGAACATGAGGTTTCTGGACATGAAGTTTCTGGACATGAGGTTTCTGGACATGAGGGTTCCAAATGAGTTTCCTGGACATAAAGGTTTCTGACATGAGGTTCTGGACATGAACTTTCTGGACATGAAGTTTCTCGACATGAGTTTCTGGACATGAGTTTCGACATGAGGTTTCTGGACTTGAGGTTTCGGGACTGAGGTTTGTGGACATTAGTTTTCCTGGACATAAGGTTTCTGGACATGAGAGGTTTCTGGACATGACGTAATCTGAACATGACGTTTCTGACATAAAATTTTCAGCCCATAAGTTTTCTGGACATTAATGTATCTGGACATGAAGTTTGTGACATGAGGTTTCTGTACTTGAGGTTTCTGACTGATTTTGTGGACAAGTGGGTTTTTGCCCATGATGTTTTACTGGACAAGAGGTATGTTCTGTACTCGAGGTATCATGGACATGTGGGAATTCTACATGGCCTCTGGACATGAGGTTTCTGGACAAGTGGTCTCTTACTGAGGTTTCTGTACATAAGGTTTCTGGACATGAGCTTACTGCATGGGGTTTTGCACATGACACATCCTGGGCATGAGATGTTTCCGAAAAAAGGTTTCTGTGACAAGATGGTATTCTGACAGAAGCTTCTGTGCAATGAGATTTCTGTTACATGAGTTTCAGGACATGTTGGATTTTTGTGTACATGAGGTTTCTGAGCAAGAGGTTTCTGGACAGAGGTTATCAGGACATGCGGTTTCTTGAAATGAGATTTCAGTAATATGGTCTCTGGACAATGAGGTTTATCGACATAGGTTTCTGGACGTGATGTTTTCTGGACATGTAAATTTGCACATGAGTTTCTGGACCAAGAGGTTCCTGGACATGAGTATCTGAACATGATGGGATTTGCCCATGATGTTTTTCTGCACAATATGTTTTCTGGACATTGGTTTCTGGACATGAGTTTCTTGACAATTGTTTCAAGATATGAAGTTTCTGGACAATGAATTTCTGGTCATAAGGTTTTCTGGGACATCGAGGTTTCTGACATGAGTTTCTGGACATGAGGTTTAAGACCATGAGTTTCATCCTGACATGAGGTTTCTGGACAATGATGTTTTCTGGACATGAGGTTACTGGACAAAAAATTTAATAGACATGAAGTTTGCAGACATGAGGTTTCTGGACATGAAGTTTCTGGACATGACGTTGTTGGAAATGAAGTTTCTGGACATGAAGTTGCTGAACATGTGGTTTCAAGACATGAAACTTCTGGATATGACTTTCTGAAAATGAGGTTTGTGACACGAGATTTCTGGACATGAAGGTTACCGGACATGAGGCTTTTGGACATGAAGTTTCTGGACACGAAGTTTCTGGACATTAGGTTTCAGGACAAGAAATTAATGGACGTGAGGCTTTTCGACATGAGGTTTCTCGACATGAGGTTTCTGGACATGAATTTTCTAGACATGAGGTTTCGTGGACATTAAGTTTCTGGACATGAGGTTTCTGGACATGATTTTTCTGGACATGAGGTTTCTGGGCTTGAAGTTCTGGACATGAGGTTTTCTTGGACAAGAAGTTTCTGCCCATGAAGTTTCTTCTGGACATTAGGCTTCTGGACATGAGGTTTACTTTGCACATGAAGTTTCTGGACTTGAAGTTTGGGGACATGAGCTTTCTGGACATGAGTTTCGTGGATGGAGGTTTCTGGGACTTGAAGTTTTCTGACATGAGGTTTCTGGACATAGGTTTCTGGCATGAGTTTTCGGACATGTGGTTTCCTTGTCATGAAGTTTCGGGACATGAAGTTTCTGGACATGAGTTTTCTGATCATGAGGTTTCTGGACATGAGGCTTCTGGACATGAAATTTCTGGGCATGAGGTTTCTGACATGAAAGTTTGTGGACATGTAGTTTCGATCATGAGGTTATCCTGGACATGAGGTTTTCTGGACAGTAATTTTTCTATAACAGAAGTTTTGCGGACATTAGGTTTCTGGACATGAAGTTTCTGGAAATAAGGTTTCTGGACATGAGATTTCAGGACATGAAGCTTCTGGACATGAAGTTTCTGGACATGAAGTTTCTGAACATGAGGTTTTCCTGACAGGAGTTTTCTAGAATGAGGTTTCCTGCAAGACGTTTCTGTAACATGAAATTTTCTGACTTGAGGTTTTCTGACATATGTTTATTTGACAATGAACTTTCTGGACATGAGTTTCAGGACATGAGCTTTCTGGAGGATGGGCATAAAATTTCTATACATGAAGTTTGCGACCATGATGTTTCTGGACATGAAGTTATCTGGAAATGAAGGTGTTCTGGACATGAGATTTCTGGACGGAAGCATCCTGGACATAAGTTTTTCTGTACATGATTTTCTGAACATGAGGTTTGCTGGGACATGAAGTTTCGACATGAGGTATATCTGGACATGAAGTTTCTGGACATGAAGTTTCTGACTATGAAAGTTTCCCTGGACATGAGGTTTCTGGGCATGAGTTTGTGGCATGAGGTTCTGGACATAAAGATTCTGGACATGAAGTTTCTGACATGAGGTTCGGACATGAGGTTTCAGGAAATGAATATTTATTGACATGAGGTTTCTGCACAATATGTTTTCTGGACATGAGTTTTCTGGGGGACTTGGGGAGTTTCCTTGACATGTGGTTTGCACATATGAATTTTCTGGACATGAGATTTCTGGACATAAGGTTTCTGGACATTTGTTCTGGACATGAGGATTTTATGGGCCGATGAGTTTATGACATGAGGTTACTGTACATGCGGTGTTTTTGAAACATGAAGGTTTGTTTTTCTGGACATGAGATTTACAGGACAAAAAAATTATAGACATAAAGTTTGCAGACATGAGGATTCTGGACAAATGAAGTTTCTGGACATGACATTGTTGGACATGAAGGTTCCGGACATGAAGTTTCTGAACAATGTGGTTTTCAAGAAATGAAACTTCTGGATATGAGCTTTCCTGAACATGAGGTTGTGGACACGAAGTTTCTAGACATTAAGTTATTCGGAACATGAGATTTCTGAATTGAAGTTTCTGACCATTAGGCTCAGGACAAGAATTAATGGACATGAGGCCTTCTCGACATGAGGTTTCTCGACAGAGGGTTTCTGGACATTAATTTTCCTAGACATGAGGTTTCTGACATGAAGTTTCAGGACATGAAGTATCAGAGTGAAGTTTCTGGACATGAGGTATCTGGCGAAGTTTCTGGCCATGAGGTTTTCTGGACATGAGTTATCTGCACATGATTTTCTGGACATGGGCTTCTGACATGAGATTTTCTTGAACCATTGAAGTTTCTGGACTTGAAGTTGGGGACATGAGATTTCTGGACATGAGTTTCTGATGAGAGGTTTCCTGGACTTGAAGTTTCTGGACCATGAGGTTCTGGACATTAGTTTCTGGTGCATGAGTTTTTGGGACATGCAGGTTTCTTGACAGAAGTTTCTGGACATGAAGTTTCTGGACATGATTTCTGTACATGAGGTTCTGACATGAGGCTTCTGGACCATGAAATTCTGGGCATGAGGTTTCTGGACATGAAGATTCCTGGAACATGATGATTTTCTGGACATGAGGTTTCTGGACATGATGTTTCTGAACATGAAGATTCTGACATGACATTTCCTGACATCAGTTTCTGGCATGAAGTTCTGGAAATGAAGTTTCTGGACATGAGGTTTCTGGGGCATGAAGTTGTGACATGGAGGTGTTCTGACATGAGTTTCTTCACATAAAGTTTCTGATCATAGGTTTCTGGAACATGAGGTTTTCTGGACTTCATGAGGTTTCTGGACTTGAGGTTTCTCGACATAAAGTGTTCTGACATGAGGTTTCTGGACATGCAGTTTCAAGACTGAAAGTTTCTATACATGAGTTTCTGACATGAAGTTTTTGAGCCAAGAGGTTTTCTGGACATGAGGTTTCTGGCCATGAGGTTTCTGAACATGTGGGGTTTTTTGCAAATGAGTTTCTGGACCAGAAGGTTTCTTGACAGAGTTTCTGGACTGTGGGTTTTCTACATGAGTTTTCTGGACATGAGGTCCTCTGACATGAGGTTCTGGACATGAGGATTCTGGACATGAGGGTTTCTCTGGATATGTTCCGGTTTTGTACTGAGGTTTCCTGGACATGAGAATTCTTCATAAGGTTTCTGGACAAGAGGTTTTCTTGACAAGAGGCTTCTGGGAATGAGGTTTTCTGGACATGATGTTCTCCGATTTAAGAGTCTGGCATAAGGTTTCTTTGACGCGTAGCTTTCTGACAAGAGGTTTCGTGGATATGAGGATTTTGTTCATGATGCTACTGGTCATAGAGTTTCTTGACATGAGTTTTCTGGACATGAGTGTCTGACATGTGGCCTCTTGTATATGAGGATTCTGGACAGAGGTTTTCTGGACATTAGTTCTGATATGTGGCTTTTTGTTAATGAGGTTTTCTGGGCAATAGATTTCTGGGCAGGAGGTATCCTGGACATGAGTTTTTGACATGTGGGTTTTTGTACATGAGGTTTTCTGACAAGATGTTATCTTGACATGAGGATTATGGACATGAGGTTTCTGGACAAGAGGTTTCTAGACATGTGGGATTTGCACATGAGGTTTCTGGGACAAGAGGTTCATGGAACATGAGGTTCTGACAACATGTGGGATTTGCACATAAGGTTTCTGACAAGTTAGATTTCATGGACATGAGGTTTCTGGAGATAAGTCTCTGGATAAGTGTTTCTAGATAGAAATTTAAGGACAGATATTTCTGGAAATGAGTCTATGACATGAGGATTTCTAGAAAGAAGTTTCTGTACAATAAGTTTCTGACAAGAGGTTTCCTTCTGGGACAAGAGGTTCTGGACATGAAATTTCTGGACTTGAGGTTTCTGGACATGATTGTTTATATGACATGAGCTTTCTGGACATGAGTTTATCTGACATGAGCTTTCTGGATATAAAATTTCAATACATGAGTTTGCGGACATGAGGTTTCTGGGCATGAAGTTACTGAAATGAGGTTTTCAGGACATGAGAATTCTGGATAAGAAAGCTTCCTGAACATGAAGTTTCTGGCATAAGTTTTCAGACATGAGGTTTCTGGACATGAAGATTTCTGGACATGAGGTTTCTGGACAAGAATTTTCTGGACATAAGTTTCTCGACATGAATTTTTCTGGACATGAAGATTTCTGCATGAAGTTTTGTGGACATGATGTTTCTGGACAAGAAGTTCTGGACATGAAGTTTCTGGACCGAGGGTTCGGACATGAGGTTTCTGGACATAATGTTTTATTGACATGAAGGTTTCTGGACATGAGGGTTTCTGACATGATTTTTATGACATAAATTTTCTAAACATGAAGTTGTGGACAGAGGTTTCTGGACATGAAGTTTCTGGAAATGAGGTTTCTGGACATGAGATTTCTGGACATGAACTCTGGACAAGAAGTTTTGGACATCAAGTTTTCCTGAACATTAGGTTTCTGGACATCTGTTTTCTGGACAATGAGGTTTCGGACAAGAGTTTCTGGACATTAAATTTCATGGACTTGAGGTTTTCTGGACATGATGTTTATTGACATGAGACTTTCTGGAACCCCAATGAAGGTTTTCTGGACATGAGCTTTCTGGACATAAAATTTCTATACATGAAGTTTGCGGACATGAGGTTTCTGGACATGAAGTTTCTGGAAATGAGGTTTCCTGACATGAATTTCTGGCATGAAGCTTCTGGACAATGAGTTTCTAGGACATCAAGTTTCTGAACATGAGGTTTCTGGACATGAAGTTTCTGGACATGAGGTTTCTGGACAAGAGGTTTCTGGACATTAAATTTCTGGACTTGAGGTTTCTGGACATGATGTTTATTGACATGAGCTTTCTGGACATGAGGTTTCTGGACATGAGCTTTTCTGACATTAAAATTTCTATACATGAATTTGGGCGGACATGAGGATTCTGGACCTGAAGTTTCTGGAAATGAAGGTTTCCTGGACATGAATTTCTGGACATGAAGCTCTGGACATGGAAGTTTCTGGACATGAAGTTCCTGACATGAGGTTTTCTGGACCTGAAGTTCTGGACATGATTTTTCAGGACATGAAGTTTCTGGACATGAAGTTTCTGGACATGAAGTTGTCTGGACAAGGTTTCTGGGCCAATAAAGTTTGTGACATAGGTTCTGGACATGAAGTTTCTGGATAAGAAGTTTCTGACAAGAGGGTTCGGGACTGAGGGTTTCTGACATGATGTTTATTGACATGAGGTTCTGGACAATGAGGTTTCTGGACATGAGGTTTTCTGACATAAATTTTCTATACATGAGTTTGCGGACTTGTGTTTCTGGACATGAATTACCTGTGAAATGAGGTTTCTGACAAGATATTTCTGGACCAATGAAGCTTCTGGACGTGAAGTTGCTTGGACATGAAGTTTCGAACGATGAGGTTTCTTCTGGAACATGAAGTTTCTGGACATGAGGTTTCTTCTGGACATGAGGGTTTCCCAAAATGAGGTTTCCTGGACATGAAGTTTCGACCTAAGGGTTTTCTTGACATGAACTTTCGGACCATGAATTTTCTCGACATGAAGATTCTGGACATGAGTTTCTGGACATGAGGTAATTCTGGACTTGAGTTTCTGGACATGAGTTTGAGACATGAGTTTCGACATAAGGTTTCTGGACATAGATGTTTCTGGACATGAAGTTTCCCTGACATGAAAAGTTTCTGGACATGAAATTTCTGGCCATGAAGGTTTCTGATCATTAGGTTTCTGACATGAAGTTTGTGGTACATGAGGTTACAGGACTTTGAGGTTTCTGGACATTAGTTTTGGGACATGCGTGGGTTTTTGCACATGAGGTTTCGGGACAAGAGTTTCTTGGACACGAGTTTCTGGACAGTGGGATTTCTACATTGGTCTCTGGACATGAGGTTTCTGGACATGTGGTTCTCTGGACAGAGGTTCTGTACATAAGGTTTCTGGACATGAGCTTTCTGACATGATTGGTTTTACACATGACATATCTTGGGCATGAGATTTCAGGAAATAAGGTTACCTGGACAAGAGTTCTGACATGAAGGCTTTCTGGCATGAATTTCTTAACATGAGGTTTCTGGACATGTGGTTTTTGTACAATGAGGTTTCTGGACAAGAGGTTTTCTTCTGGACATGAGGTTTCAGACATGAGGTTTCCTTGAAATGAGATTTCTGTAAATAAGGTTCTCTGGAACATGAGTTTATCGACATGAGGTTTCGGACGTGAGGTTTCTGACATGTAGAATTTGTCACATGAGGTTTCTGGACAAGAGTGTTTCCTGACATGAGGTTCTGAACATGTGGAATTGCACCTGAGGTTTTCCTGCACAAATTTTTCTGGACTTGAGGTTTCGGACATGAGGTTTTTCTTGAGATGTGGATTCAGAATATGAAGTTTCTGGACATGAAGATTTCTGGTCATAAGGTTTTCAGTTCATGAGGTTCTGGACATGAGGTTTTCTGGACACTGAGTTTATAGACATGAGGTTTCTGAAACATGAGGTTCTGGACATGATGTTTCTGGAACATGAGGTTACGGACAAAAATTTATAGACATGAAGTTTGCGAGACATGAGGTTTTCTGGACATGAAGAGTCTGGCCATGACGTTGTTGAAATGAAGTTTCTGACATGAAGTTGCCTGAACATGTGGTTTCATGACATGAATCTTTTCCTGGATATGAGCTTCCTGAACTTGAGTTTGTGGACACGAGATTTCTGACATGAGGTTCCTGACATGAGGCTTTTGGACATGAAGTTTCTGACCAACGAGTTTCTGGACATTAGGTTTCAGGACAAGAAATTAAGGACTTAGGCTTTCGACATGAGGTTTCTGTTTTCTCGACATAGGTTTCTGGACATGAATTTTCTGACAGTGGGTTCCTGACATGAAAGTTTCTGACCATGAAGTTTCTGGACATGAAGTTTCCCTGGACATGAGGTTTTCTGGCTTGAAGTTTCTGGACATGCGGTTCGGACATGAAGTTTGTCTGCCCATGACGTTTCTGGACATGAGGCTTCTGGACATGAGGTTTCTTGACATGAAGTTTCTGGACTTGAAGTTTGGGGACATGAGATTTCTGGACATGAGGTTTCTGGATGTGAGGTTTCTGGACTTGAAGTTTCTGGACATGAGGTTACTGGACATTAAGGTTTCTGGCATGAGTTTTTCGGGACATGTGGTGTCTTGTCATGGAAGTTTTCGGACAAGTGAAGTTTCTGGACGATGAGTTTTTTTCTGATCATGAGGTTTCTGGACATGAGGCTTCTGGACATGAAATTTCTGGGCATGAGGTTTCTGGACATGAAGTTTGTGGACATGAAGTTTCTGATCATGAGGTTTCTGGACATGAGGTTTCTGGACATAAATTTTCTATACATGAAGTTTGCGGACATGAGGTTTCTGGACATGAAGTTTCTGGAAATAAGGTGTTCTGTATGGACCATGAATTTCAGGACATGAAGCTCAGGACATGAAGTTTCTGGACATGAAGTTTCTGAACATGAGGTTTCTGGACATGAAGTTTCTAGAAATGAGGTTTCTGGACAAGACGTTTCTGTACATGAAATTTCTGGACTTGAGGTTTCTGGACATGATGTTTATTGACATGAACTTTCTGGACATGAGGTTTCAGGACATGAGCTTTCTGGACATAAAATTTCTATACATGAAGTTTGCGGACATGAGGTTTCTGGACAGAAGTTTCTGAAAGGGTTCTGGACATAGATTTCTGGACATGAAGCTTCTGGACATGAAAGTTTCTGTACATAAGTTTCTAACATGAGGTTTTCTGGACATGAAGTTTTCTGGAACAATGGAGGTTTCTGGACTTAAGTTTCTGGACATGAAGTTTCTGGACATGAAGTTTCTGGACATGAGGTTTCTGGGCATGAAGTTTGTGGACATGAGGTTTCTGGACATAAAGTTTCTGGACATGAAGTTTCTGGACATGAGGTACGGACTTGAGTTTCTGAACATGATATTTATTGACATGAGGATTTCGCACAATAAGTTTCTGGGACAGAGTTTCTGACATGAGGTTTCTTGACATATGGTTTCATAGATATGAAGTTTTCGGACATGAGATTGCAGACATAAGGTTTCCTGGGACATGAGGTTCTGGACATGAGTTTATGGGCATGAGGTTTATGGACATGAGGTTACTGAACATGAGGTTTTTTGAACAATGAGTTTCTGGACATGAGATTTAATGGACAAAAAATTATAGACATAAAGTTTGCAGACATAGGTTTTCTGACAGTGAAGTTTTCTGGACATGACATTGATTGGACATGAGGTTTCTGGGACATGAAGTTTCTGAAACATGTGGGTTTCAAGAAATGAAACTTCTGGATATGAGCTTCTGAACATAGGTTTGTGACACGAAGTTTCTAGACATTAGTTTCGGAACATGAGATTTCTGAATATGAAGGTTTCTGACATTAGGCTTCAGGACAAGAAATTAATGGACATGAGGCTTCTTCGACATGAGGTTTCTCGACTGAGGGTTCTGGACATTGAATATTCTAGGCAACATGGAAGGTTTCTGGACATGAAGTTCTGGACATGAAGTTTCCTGGAGAGAAGTTTCTGACATTAGTTTTCTGGCTTGAGTTCTGACCGAGGTTTCTGGACATGAAGTTTTCCTGCCCATGAAAGTTATCTGGACATGAGGCTTCTGGAGCAAGAGGATTCTTCTTGACGAAGTTTCTGCTTTGAAGTTTGGGGACATGAGATTTCTGGACATGAGTTTTCTGTATGATTTCTGGACTTGAAGTTTCTGGACATGAGGTTTTCTGGACATTAGGTCTCTGGGGCAGATTTTTTGGGACATGCAGTTACCTGACATGAAGTTTTCTTCTGGGACATGAGTTTCTGGACATGAGTTTTCTGAACATGAGGTTTCTGGACATGGAGGCTTCTGGACATGAAATTTCTGGGCATGAGTTTCTGGACATGAAGAATCTGGCCAATGATGTTTCTGACATGAGGTTTCTGGACATGAGGTTTCTGAACATGAAATTCTGGACATGACATTTCGGACATCAGTTCTGAGCTAGAAGGTTCTGGAAAATGAAGATTCTGGACCATGAGGTTTTCTAGGGCATGAAGTTTTGTGACATGAGGTTTCTTACATGAAGTTTCTTCACATAAAGTTTTCTGATCATGAGTTTACTGGACATGAGGTTTCAGGACTTGAGGTTTCTGACTTGAGGTTTCTCCGACATAAAGTTCTGGACATGAGTTTCTGGACATGAATTTTTCAAGACATGAAGTATCTATACACATGAGGTTTTCCTGGACATGAAGGTTTTTGGACAAGAGGTTTCTGGACATGAGGTTTCTGGAACATTGAAGGTTTCTGGACATGTGGGTTTGCAAATGAGGTTTCTGGACAAGAGATTATGACATGAGGCTTTCTGGACATGTGGGTTTTCCCTACATGAGGTTTCAGGACATGAGGTCTCTGGACATGAAGGTTTCTGGACAGAGGTTCTGGACATGAGGTTTTCTGGATGTCTGTTTTGTACATGAGGTTTCTGGACATTAGATTTCTTTACATAAGGTTTCTGACAAGAGGTTACTTTACATTGAGGCTTCTGGGAATGAGGTTTCTGGACATGAGGTTTCTCGATTTAAGAGTTTTCTGGGCATAAGGTTTCTTGACGCGAGCTTCTGAGACAAGAAGGTTCATGGATATGTGGATTTTGTTCATGATGCTTCTGACAAGATTCTGAACATGAGGTTTCTGTCCATGATGTTTCTGGACATGTGTCTCTTGTATATGAGGATTCTGACAAGAGTTCTGGAAATTAGGTTTCTGGATATGTGGGCTTTTGTTAATTAGGTTTCTGGCCAAGAGATTCTGGGCATGAGGTTTCTGGACATAGGTTTTGGACATTGGGTTTGTGTACATGAGGTTTCTGGACAAGAGTTTCTTGACATGAGGTTTATGGACATGAGGTTTTCTGGACAAAAGGTTACCCTAGACATGTGGTATTTGCACATGAGGTTTCCTGACTAAGAGGATTTCAGGACATTAGGTTTTCTGAACATGTGGATTTGCACATAAGGTTTTCTGGACAAGAGATTTCTGATCATGAGGTTTCTGGAGATAAGGTCTCGGATAATGTTGATTTCAAGATATGAAAATTTTCAGGACACTGAGATTTCTGGAAATGAGTTTATGGACATGATGCATCTAGAAATGAATTTACTGTACAGTAAGGTTTCTGGACAGAGGTTTCAGGACATGAAATTTCTGGACTTGAGGTTTCTGCACATGATGTTTATTGACATGAGCTTTCTGCCATGAGTTTCTACATGAGCTTTCTGGATATAAAATTTTCTATACATGAAGTTTATGCGGTCATGAGGTTTTCTGGGCATGAAGAATTCTGGAAATGAGGTTTTCTGGACATGAGATTTCAGGATAGAAGCTTCTGAAACATAAGTTTCTGGACCTGAAGTTCTGAATCATAGTTTTCTGGACATGAGATTCTGGACATGAGTTTTCTTGGATCAAGAAGTTTCTGGACATTAAGTTTCTCGACATGAAGTTTCTGGACCATGAGATATCTGGGCATGAAGTTTGAGGACATGATGAATGGTTTCTGGACACGAAGTTCTGGACATGAAGTTTCTGACATGAGGTTCGGACTTGAGGTTCTGGACAAAAGTTTAATGGACATTAGGTTTCTTGACAATGAGGTTTTCTGGACATGAGTTTTTCCTGGAACATAAATTTTCTATAACATAAGTTTGTGACAATGAGATTTCTGACATGAAGCTTCTGAAATGAAGTTTCCTGACACGATTTTCTGAACATGAGGTTTCTGGACTCGAAGTTTCTGACATGAGGTTTCTGGACAGAGTTTCCCAAAAGAGGTTTCGGACATGAAGTTTCTGGACATGAGGTTTCTGGACATAAGTTTCTCGACATGGAGTTCTGCATGAGTTTGTGGACTTAAGTTTCTGGACACGAAGTTTCTGACATGAAGTTTTCTGGACATGAGGTTTCTGGACATGAGGTTCTGACATGAAGTTTGTCCTGGACAAGAAGTTTCTCGATCATGAATTTACTGGCCATGAAGTTTCTGACATTAGGTTTCTGGACATGAAGTTTGTGACAGAGGTTTTTCTGGACTTGAGGTTTCGACATGATGTTGTGACATGTGGGTTTGCACATGAGGTTTCTGACAAAAGGTTTCTTGACACGAGGATACTTCTGGACATTGGATTTTCTGCATGGGGTTTCTCTGGACAATGAGGTTGCTGGACATGTGGTCTCTGGACATGAGGGTTTCTGGACATTGAGGTTTTCTGGACATGAAGCTTTCTGACATGTTGGTTTTGCACATGAATATCCTGACATGAATTTCTGAATTAAGTTTTCTGGACCAAGATTTCTTGACATGAGGCTCTGGCATGAGGTTTCTTTACATGAGGTTTTCAGGACAAGTTGGTTTTTGTACATGAGGGTTCTGACAAGAAGGGTTCTGGACATGAGGTTTTTCAGACAAGATGTTTCTTGAAATGACAATTTCTGTACATTGGTCTCTGGACTAGAGGTTTATCGACATGAGGTTTCTGTACATGTTTGAATTGCAAATATGAGGATTCTGGACAAGAGGTTTGGACATGAGGTTTCTGAACATGTGGGATTTGCACATGAGGTTTCTGCACAATATTTTCTGACATGAGGTTTTCTGGACATGATGTTTCTTACATGTGGTTTCAAGATATGAAGTTTCCTGGACATGAGATTTCTGGACATAAGGTTTCTGGACTTGAAGGTTTTCCTGACATGAGTTATTGGTCATGAGGTTTTATGGACATGAGGTTTCTGAACATGAGGTTTTTGAACATGAGGTTTCTGGACATGAGATTACTGGACAAAAAAATTATAGACATAAAGTTTGCAGACATGAGGTTTCTGGACATGACATTGTTGGACATAAGTTTTCTGGATAGGAGTTTCTGAGACAAGTGGTTCAAGAAATGAAACTTCTGATATGAAGCTTTCTGAACATGAGGTTTGTGGACACGAAGTTTCTAGACATTAGGTTTCGGAACATGAGATTTCTGAATATGAAGTTTCTGAACATTAGGCTTCAGGACAAGAAATTAATGGACATGAGGCTTCTCGACATGAGGTTTTCTCGACATGAGAATTCTGGACATGAATTTTCTAGACTAGGTATCTGGTCATAAGTTTCTGACAGAAGTTCTGGATATGAAGTTCTGGCCAGAGGATTTCAGGGCTTAAGTTTCTGACATAGAGGTTTTCTACCATGAATTTCTGCCCATGCAGTTTCTGACATGAGGCTTCTGACCTGAGGTTTTCTTGACATGAAGTTTCTGGACTTGAGTTTTGGGACAAGAGTTTCTGGCATGATGTTTCGTGGATGTGCGGTTTCCTGGACTTGAAGTTTCTGGACCATGAGGTTTCTGGACCATTAAGTTCTGGGCATGAAGTATTTGGACATGCGGTTTCTGACATGAACTTTCTGGACATGCGTTTCTGGACATGAGTTTTCTGAACATGAGGTTTCCTGACATGAGGCTTCTGGACATGAAATTTTCCTGGCATGAGGTTTCTGACATGAAGATTCTGGACATGAAATTTCTGGAATGAAGGTTCTGAGCCATGAAGTTTCCTCGACAATGAAAATTTCTGGCCATAAGTTTCTTGACATTAGGTATCTGACATGAAAGTTTGTGGACATGAGGTTTCTGGACTTAGTTTTCTGGACATGAGGTTTGTGGACATGAAAATTTCTGGGCATGAGGTTTCTGGACATGAAGATTCTGGACAGAGTTCTGGACATGAGGTTTCTGGACATGAGGTTTCTGAACATGAAGATTGCTGGACATGAAATTTCTGACCATCAATTGTGGGCATGAGTTTCTGGAAATGAAGTTTCTGAAATGAAGTTTCAGATCATGAGGTTTCTGGACATGAGGTTTCTGACTTGAAGTTTCCTGACTTGGGTTTCTCGCAAAAGTTGCCTGGACATGAGGTATCTGGACTGCGGTTAGTTAAAGACATGACGTTCCTGGACATTAGGTTTTCTGACAATGAATTTTTGGACAAGCGGTTCTGACATGAGGTTTCTGACATGTGGGTTTTGGGCAAATAGGTTTTCTTGGACAAGAGGTTTCTGACATGGATGGTTTCTGGACATGTGGTTTTCTACATAGGTTTCTGGACATGAGGTTCTGACATTGGAGGTTTCTGGACATGTGGATTCTGGACATGAAAGGTTTCTGGATATGTCGTTTGTACATGAGGTTTCTGGCAATTGAGATTTCTTTACATAAGGTTTCAGACAAGAGGTTTCTTGACAAGAGGTCTTCTGGAATGAGGTTTCTGGACATGAGGTTCACATTTAAGAGTTTCGGGCATAAGTTTCTTGACGCGAGCTTTCTGACAAGAGTTTCTGATATGTGGGATTTTGTTCATGAGCTACTGGACAAGAGTTTCTTGACATGAGTTTCTGGACATGATGTTTCTGGACAGGTGGCTACTTATATGAGGATCGGACAAGAGGTTATCTGGACATTAGGTTTTCTTCTGATATGTGGCTATTTGTTAATGAGGTTTTCTGGGCAAAGATTTTCTGGCATGAGGTTTCTGGACATGAGGGTTTTGGGACATGTGGTTTTTTAGTACATGAGGTATCTGACAAGAGGATTTCCCTTGACTGAGGTTTATGGACATGAGGTTTTCTGGACCAGAGGTTTTCTAGACATGTGGGGATTTGCACATGAGTTTCCGACAATAGGTTCAATGGACATGAGGTTTTCTGAACTGTGGGATTTGCACCTAAGGTTTTCTGACAAGAGATTTCTGACATGAGGTTCTGGAGATAGGTCTCTGGATATGTGGTTTCTAGAATATGAAATTTCAGGACATGATATTTTCTGGAAATGAGGTTTATGGACATGAGGGCTTCTAGAAATGAAGTTTCTGTACATAAGTATCTGGACAAGGGTTTCTTCTGACAAGAGGTTTCTGGACATGAAATTTCTGACTTGAGGTTTCTGGACATGATGTATATTTGACATAGCTTTCTGACATGAGTTTCTGGACATGAGCTTTCTGGAAATAAAATTTCTGATACATGAATTTGCGGACATGGGTTTGCTGGAACATGAAGTTTCTGGAAATGATGTTTCTGACATGAGATTTCTGATAGTGAAGATTCCTGACATGAAGTTTTCTGGACATGGAAGTTTCTGAACATGAGGTTTCTGGAAACATGAAGTTTCTGGACAGAGGTTTCTGACATGAAGTTTCTGCATGAAGTTTCTCGACATGAAATTCTGGAAATGAGATTTCTGGCATGAAGTTTGTGGACATGATGTTTCTGGACACGAAGTTTCTGGACATGAAGTTTCTGGACATGAGGGTTCGGGACTTGAGGTTTCTGGACATAATGTTTATTGACATGAGGTTTCTGGACATGAGGTTTCTGGACATGAGGTTTCTGGACATAAATTTTCTATACATGAAGTTTGTGGACATGAGGTTTCTGGACATGAAGTTTCTGGAAATGAGGTTTCTGGACATGAATTTTCTAGGACATGAAGCATCTGGACATGGAGTTTCTTCTGACATCAAGTTCGAACATGAGGTTTCTGACATGAAGTTTCCGGAACCTGAGCGCTTTCTGGACAAGAGGTTTCTGGACATTAAATTTCTGGACATGATTTCTGGACATGGATGTTTATTGCCATGATCTTTCCGACAATGAGGTTCCTGGACATGAGCATTGCTGGAACATAAATTTCTATACAGTGAAGTTTGCGGACGCATGAGGTTACTGGACATGAAGTTTCCTACTGGAAAAATGAGGTTTCGGAACATGAGATTTCTGACAGAAGCTTCTGACATGAAGTTTCTGGGACAAGAAGTTTCTACATGAGGTTTCTGGACAGAGTTTCTGGACATGTTTTTCTGGACATGCAGTTTCTGACATGAAGTTTCTGGACATGAAATTTTCTGACATGAGGTTTCTGGGCATAAAAGTTTGTGGACATGAGGTTATCTGGACATGAAGTTTCTTGGATATGAAGTTTCTGGACAAGAGGGTTGCGGACTGAGGTTTCTGGAACATGATGTTTATTGACATGAGGATTCTGGACATGAGGTTTCTGGATATGTCGGTTTTGTACATGAGGTTTCTGGACATGAGATTTCTTTACATAAGGTTTCTGGACAAGAGGTTTCTTGACATGAGGCTTCTGGGAATGAGGTTTCTGGACATGAGGTTTCTCGATTTAAGAGTTCTGGGCATAAGGTTTCTTGACGCGAGCTTTCTGGACAAGAGGTTTCTGGATATGTGGATTTTGTTCATGATGCTACTGGACAAGAGGTTTCTTGACATGAGGTTTCTGGACATGATGTTTCTGGACATGTGGCTCTTGTATATGAGGATTCTGGACAAGAGGTTTCTGGACATTAGGTTTCTGGATATGTGGCTTTTGTTAATGAGGTTTCTGGGCAAGAGATTTCTGGGCATGAGGTTTCTGGACATGAGGGTTTTGGACATGTGGTTTTTGTACATGAGGTTTCTGGACAAGAGGTTTCTTGACATGAGGTTTATGGACATGAGGTTTCTGGACAAGAGGTTTCTAGACATGTGGGATTTGCACATGAGGTTTCCGGACAAGAGGTTCATGGACATGAGGTTTCTGAACATGTGGGATTTGCACATAAGGTTTCTGGACAAGAGATTTCTGGACATGAGGTTTCTGGAGATAAGGTCTCTGGATATGTGGTTTCTAGATATGAAATTTCAGGACATGAGATTTCTGGAAATGAGGTTTATGGACATGAGGCTTCTAGAAATGAAGTTTCTGTACATAAGGTTTCTGGACAAGAGGTTTCTGGACAAGAGGTTTCTGGACATGAAATTTCTGTAGGACTGAGGTTGGGACATGATGTGTATTGACATGAGCTTTCTGGACATGAGGTTTCTGGACATGAGCTTTCTGGATATAAAATTTCTATACATGAAGTTTGCGGACATGAGGTTTCTGGACATGAAGTTTCTGGAAATGAGGTTTCTGGACATGAGATTTCTGGATATGAAGCTTCTGGACATGAAGTTTCTGGACATGAAGTTTCTGAACATGAGGTTTCTGGACATGAAGTTTCTGGACATGAGGTTTCTGGACTGAAAAAAGTTTCGGGACATGAAGTTTCTCGACATGAAGTTTCTGGACATGAGATTTCTGGGCATGAAGTTTGTGGACATGATGTTTCTGGACACGAAGTTTCTGGACATGAAGTTTCTGGACATGAGGGTTCGGGACTTGAGGTTTCTGGACATAATGTTTATTGACATGAGGTTTCTGGACATGAGGTTTTATGGACATGGAGGTTTCCTGGACATAAATTTTCTATACATGAAGTTTGTGGACATGAGGTTTCTGGACATGAAGTTTCTGGAAATGAGGTTTCTGGACATGAGATTTCTGGACATGAAGCTTCTGGACATGAAGTTCTGGACATCAAAAGTTTATGAACATGGGTTTCTGGCATGAAGGTTTCTGGTCATGAGGTTTCTGGACAATAGGTTCTGGACAACATTAAATTTCTGGACTGAGGTTTCTGGACATGATTGTTTATTGACATGAGCTTTCGGGACATGAGGTTTCTGGCATGAGCTTTCTGACATAAAATTTTCTATACCATGAGTTTGGGACATGAGGTTTCTGGACATGATGTTTCTGGAAATGAGGTTTTGGTACATGAGATTCCTGGACATGAAGCTTTGGACATGAAGTGTTTCTGGACATGAAGTTTCTGAACATTGAGGTTTTATACATGGGGGGAAGTTTCTGGACATGAGGTTTTGGACATGAAGTTTTGGACATGAAGTTTCTTGGAATCGAGTTTCTGGACATGAGGTTTTTGGGCTTGAAAGTTTGGGACATGAGGTTTCTGGACAGAAGTTTCTGGACATGATGTATCTGGACAAGAGGGTTTCGGACTTGAGGTTTCTGGACATGATGTTTTATTGACAATGTGGTTACTGGACATGAGGTTTCTGGACATGAGGTTTCTGGGACATAAATTTTCTATAATGAAGTTTGCAGACATGAGTTTCTGGACATGAAGTTTCTGGAAATGAGGATTTCTGGACAAGAGATTTCTGGACATGAAGCTTCTGGACATGATGTTTCTGGACTGATATGTTTCTGAAAAATGAGGTTTCTGGACATGAAGTTTTGGACATGAAGGTTCTGGAACATGAGGGTTCAAAATGAGGGTTTCTGACATGAAGTATCTGGACATGAGGTTTCTGGACATGAACTTTCCAGACAGGAAGTTTTCGACATTGAAGTTTCTGGCAAGAAGTTTGTGGACAGGTGGTTTCTGATGACTTGAGGTGTCTGGTCATGAGGTTTGTGGACATGAAGTTTCAGGACTTGAGTTCTGGACATGAGGTTTCTGAGACATGAAGTTCTGGAACATGAAGTTTCTGGACATGAAATTTCTGGCCATGAAGTTTCTGGACATTAGGTTTCTGGACATGAAGTTCATGGACATGAGGTTTCTGGACTGATGTTTCTGGACATGAGGTTTGTGGCATGTGGGTTTTGCATATGAGGTTTCTGGACAAAGAGGTTTCTGGACACGAGTTTCTGGACATGTGGGATTTCTAATTGGGTCTCTGGACTTGAGGTTTCTGGACATGTGGTCTCTGGACATGAGGTTTCTGGACATAAGGTTTCTGGACATGAGCTTTCTGGACATGTGGGTTTTACACATGAATATCTGTGGCATATGAGATTTCAGGAAATAAGGTTTCTGGACAAGAGGTTTCTTGACATGAGGCTTCTGGGCATGAGATTTCTTTACATGAGGTTTCTGGACATGATGGTTTTTGTACTGGATGGTCTTCTGGACAAGAGGTTTCTGGACATGAGGTTTTAGGACATGTGGTTTATTGAAATGAGATTTCTGTACATATTGGTCTCTGGACATGAGGTTTATCGACATGAGGTTTCTGGACGTGAGGTTTCTGGACATGTAGAATTTGCATATGAGGTTTCTGGACAAGAGGTTTCTGGACATGAGGTTTGCTGAACATGTGGGATTTGCACATGAGGTTTCTGCACAAGATGTTTGGACTGAGGTTTCTGGACATGAGGTTTCTTGACATGGGGTTTCAAGATATGAAGTTACTGACATGAGATTTCTGGTCTTAAGGTTTGGACATTGAGGTTTTGGACATGAGGTTTCTGGACATGAGGTTTATAGACATGAGGTTTCTGAACATGAGGTTTCTGGACATGAGGTTTCTGGACATGAGGTTACTGGACAAAAAATTTATAGACATGAAGTTTGCAGACATGAGGTTTCTGGACATGAAGTTTCTGGACATGACGTTGTTGGAAATGAAGTTTCTGGACATGAAGTTGCTGAACATGTGGTTTCAAGACATGAAACTTCTGGATATGAGCTTTCTGAACATGAGGTTTGTGGACACGAGATTTCTGGACATGAGGTTCCTGGACATGAGGCTTTTGGACATGAAGTTTCTGGACACGAAGTTTCTGGACATTAGGTTTCAGGACAAGAAATTAATGGACGTGAGGCTTTTCGACATGAGGTTTCTCGACATGAGGTTTCTGGACATGAATTTTCTAGACATGAGGTTTCTGGACATGAAGTTTCTGGACATGAAGTTTCTGGACATGAAGTTTCTGGACATGAGGTTTCTGGGCTTGAAGTTTCTGGACATGAGGTTTCTGGACATGAAGTTTCTGCCCATGAAGTTTCTGGACATGAGGCTTCTGGACATGAGGTTTCTTGACATGAAGTTTCTGGACTTGAAGTTTGGGGACATGAGATTTCTGGACATGAGGTTTCTGGATGTGAGGTTTCTGGACTTGAAGTTTCTGGACATGAGGTTTCTGGACATTAGGTTTCTGGGCATGATGTTTTCGGCGACATGTGGTTTCGTGTCATGAAGTTTCGGGAACATGAAGTTTATGGCATGAGTTTTCTGATCATGGGTTTCTGGACATGAGGCTTCTGACATGAAAATTTCTGAGTTTGAGGTTTTCTGGACATGAAGTTTGGTGGGGACATGAAGTTTTATGATCATGAGGTTTCTGGACATGAGGTTTTTCTGGACATAAATTTTCTATACATGAAGTTTGCGGACATGAGGTTTCTGGACATGAAGTTTCTGGAAATAAGGTTTCTGGACATGAGATTTCAGGACATGAAGCGTCTGGATGAGTTTTTCTGGACATTGAAGTTTCTGAACATGAGGTTTCTGGACATGAAGTTTCTGGAAATGAGGTTTCTGGACAAGACGTTTCTGGACATGAAATTTCTGGACTTGAGGTTTCTGGACATGTGTTTATTGAATGAACTTTCTGGACTTGAGGTTTCAAGGACATGGTGCATTATTCTGGACATAAAAATTTTCTATACATGAAGTTTGCGGACCATGTAGCTTTCTGGACATGAAGTTTCTGGAGGGAAATGAGGTATCTGGACATGAGATTTTCTGGAATGAAGACTTTGGACATGAATTTTCTGTACATGAAGTTTCCATGAACATTAGGTTTCTGGACATGAGGTTTTGGACATGAGGTTTCTGGACATGAAGTTTCTGACATGAAGTTTCTGGACATGAAGTTTCTGGACATGAGGTTTCTGGGCATGAAGTTTGTGGCATTGTGGTTTCTGGACATAAGTTTCTGGACATGAAGTTTCTGGACATGAGGGTTCGGGGACTTGAGTTTTCTGGACTGATATTTTTTGACATGAGGTTTCTGGAAGGAGGTTTCTGGACATGAGGTTTCGGGGACATAAATTTTTCTATACTTATGAAGTTTGCCAGGACATGAGGTTTCTGACATGAAGTTTCTGGAAATGAGGTTTCTGGGACATAGATTTTGGACATGAAGTTTCTGGACTTGAAGTTTCTGAACATGAGGTTTCTGGACATGAAGTTTCTGGAATGAGGTTTCGGACATGAGGGTTCCCAAAATGCGGTTTCTGGTCATGAAGTTTATGGACATGAGGTTTCTGGACATGTAGTTTCTGGACATGAAGTTTCTCGACATGATGAGTTTCTGGCCATGAAGTTTGTGGACATTGGGTTTATGTCTGAGGTTTCGGACATGAGGATTTGTGGACATGAAGTTTCTGGACATGAGGTTTCTGGACATGAGGTTTCAGGGACATGAGTTTCTGGACATGAAGTTTCTGGACATGAAATTTTCTGGACCATGAAGTTTCGGGTCATTAGGTTTCTGGACTGAAGTTTGTGGACATGAGGTTTCCTGGACTTGGAGGTTTCTGGACATGAGGTTTGTGGACATGTGAGTTTGCAACATGCGGTTTCTGGACAAGAGGTTTCTGGACACGAGGTTTCTGGACATGTGGGATTTCTACATTGGGTTTCTGGACATGAGGTGTCTGGACATGGGGTCCTATGGACATGAGGTTATGTTCTGGACATATGGTAGTATCTGGAATGAGCTTTCTGGGATATGGTGGGTTTTTACAATGAAGTATCTGGACATGAGATTTCTGGAAATAAGGTTTCTGGACAAGAGGTTTCTTGACATGAGGCTTCTGGGCATGAGATTTCTTTACATGAGGTTTCTGGACATATGGTTTTTGTACATGAGGTTTCTGGACAAGAGGTTTCTGGACATGAGGTTTCAGGACATGAGGTTTCTGGAGATAATGTCGCTGGACATGTGGTTTCTAGATATGAAATTTCTAGACATGAGATTTCTGGACATGAGGTTTCTAGAAATGAAGTTTCTGAACATGAAGTTTCTGGACATGAAATTTCTGGCCATGAAGTTTCTGGACATTAGGTTTCTGGACATGAAGTTTGTGGACATGAGGTTTCTGGACTTGAGGTTTCTGGACATGAGGTTTGTGGACATGTGGGTTTTGCACATGAGGTTTCTGGACAAGAGGTTTCTGGACACGAGGTTTCTGGACATGTGGGATTTCTACATTGGGTCTCTGGACATGAGGTTTCTGGACATGTGGTCTCTGGACATGAGGTTTTGGACATAAGGTGTTTGGACATGTGCTTTATGGACATGTGGGTTTTAAACATGGACTATCTGAGGCATGAGTTTTCAGGAAAAATAAGGTTTCTGGACAAGAGGTTTCTTGACATGACGGCTTCTGGCATGAGATTTCTTTTCAATGAGGTTTTTGGACATGTGGTTTTTGTAAATGCGGGTTTCTGGCAAGAGGTTTATGGACATGAGGTTTCAGGACAATGAGGTTTCTTGAAATGAGATTTCCTGTACATATGGTCTATGGACATTGAGGTTTATCGACATGAGGTTTGGACGTGGGTTTTCTGACATGTAGAATTTGCAACATGAGGTTTCTGGACAAGAGGTTTTGGACAGGAGGTTTCTGTACATGTGGGATTTGCAACATGAGGTTTCTGCACAAGATGGTTTCTGGACATGAGGTTTCTGGACATTGAGTTTTCTTGAATGTGGTTTCAGATATGAGTTTCCTGGACATGAGATTTCTGGTCATAAGGTTTCTGGAACATGAGGTTTCTGGGACATGAGGTTTCTGGACATGGAGGTTTATAGACTGAGGTTTCTGAACATGAGGTTCTGGTCATGCGGTTTTGGACATGAGGTTAAGGACAATAATTTATAGACATGAAGTTTGCAGACATGAGGTTTCTGGACATGAAGGTTTGGACATGACCGTTGTTGGGAAATGAAGTTTCTGGACATGAAGTTGCTGACATGTGGTTTCAAGACATGAATCTTTGGATATGAGCTTTCTGAACATGAGGTTGTGGACACGAGGATTTCTGACATGAGGTTCCTGGACATGAGCGCTTGGACATGAAGTTTCTGGGACACGAAGTTTCTGGACATTAGGTTTTCCAGACAAGAAAGTAATGGACGTGAGGTTATTCGATCATTGAGTTTCTCGACATGAGGTTTCTGGACATGAATTTTCTAGACGAGGTTTCTGGACATGAAGTTTCTGGGACATGAAGTCTCCTGGACATGAGTTTCTGGACATGAGGTTTCTGGGGCTTGAAGTTTCTGGACATGAGGTTTCTGGACATGAAGTTCTTGCCCATGTGTTTCTGGTCCTGTGGCTTCTGGACATGAGGTTTCTTGACATGAAGTTTCTGGACTTGAAGTTTGGGGATATGAGATTTCTGGACATGAGGTTTCTGGATGTGAGGTTTCTGGACTTGAAGTTTCTGGACATGAGGTTTCTGGACATTAGGTTTCTGGGCATGAGTTTTCGGGACATGTGGTTTCTTGTCATGAAGTTTCGGGACATGAAGTTTCTGGACATGAGTTTTCTGATCATGAGGTTTCTGGACATGAGGCTTCTGGACATGAAATTTCTGGGCATGAGGTTTCTGGACATGAAGTTTGTGGACATGAAGTTTCTGATCATGAGGTTTCTGGACATGAGGTTTCTGGACATAAATTTTCTATACATGAAGTTTGCGGACATGAGGTTTCTGGACATGAAGTTTCTTGTGCCTGAATAGTTTCTGGACTTGAGATTTCTGGAAACATGGAAGCTTCAATGGACATTGAATGTTCTGGACATGAAGTTTCTGTACTTGAGGTTTCTAGGACATTGAAGTTTCTAGAAATGAGTTTCTGGACAAGTCGTTTCTGTAATGAAATTATGGACTTTCTTGAGGTTTCTGGACATGATGTTTATTGACATGAACTTTCTGGACATGAGGTTTCAGGACATGAGCTTTCTGGACATAAAATTTCTATACATGAAGTTTGCGGGACCATGAGTGTTTCTGGACATGAAGTTTCTGGAAATGAGGTTTCTGGACATGAGATTTCTGGACATGAAGCTTCTGGACATGAAGTTTCTGTACATGAAGTTTCTGAACATGAGGTTTCTGGACATGAAGTTTCTGGACATGAGGTTTCTGGACATGAAGTTTCTGGACATGAAGTTTCTGGACATGAAGTTTCTGGACATGAGGTTTCTGGGCATGAAGTTTGTGGACATGAGGTTTCTGGACATAAAGTTTCTGGACATGAAGTTTCTGGACATGAGGGTTCGGGACTTGAGGTTTCTGGACATGATATTTATTGACATGAGGTTTCTGCACAATATGTTTCTGGACATGAGGTTTCTGGACATGAGGTTTCTTGACATGTGGTTTCAAGATATGAAGTTTCTGGACATGAGATTTCTGGACATAAGGTTTCTGGACATGAGGTTTCTGGACATGAGGTTTATGGGCATGAGGTTTATGGACATGAGGTTTCTGAACATGAGGTTTTTGAACATGAGGTTTCTGGACATGAGATTACTGGACAAAAAAATTATAGACATAAAGTTTGCAGACATGAGGTTTCTGGACATGAAGTTTCTGGACATGACATTGTTGGACATGAAGTTTCTGGACATGAAGTTTCTGAAACATGTGGTTTCATGAAATGAACTTCTGGATATGAGCTTCTGAAACATTGAGGTTTGTGGAACGAAGGTTTCTAGACATTAGGTTTCGGAACATGAGAGTTCTGAATATGAAGTTTCTGAACATCAGGCTTCAGGACAAGAAATTAATGGACATGAGGCTTCTCGACATTATGAGGTTTCTCGAAATGAGGTTTCTGGACATGAATTTTTAGGAATGAGGGTGGGACATGAAAGTTTCTTGGTCATGAAGTTTCTGGAGATGAAAGTTTTCTGGATATGAGTTTCTGGGCTTGACTTTCTGGCATGAGGTTTCTGGACATGAAGTTTCTGCCCATGAGTTTCTGGACATGAGGCTTCTGGACATGAGGGTTTCTTGACATGAAGTTTCTTGGACTTTGAAGTTTGGGGACATGAGATTTCTGGGACATGAGGTTCTGGATGTGAGGTTTCTGGACTTGAAGTTTTGGACATGAGTTTTTCTGGACATTTAGGTTACTGGGCATGAGTTTTTGGGACATTG
Source organism: Cherax quadricarinatus (assembly GCF_026875155.1). Lineage (NCBI taxonomy): Eukaryota > Metazoa > Arthropoda > Malacostraca > Decapoda > Parastacidae > Cherax > Cherax quadricarinatus. Next base: position 7,484,570 of record NC_069494.1, read on the forward strand.
CCAGTTTCTGACATGAAGTTTCTGACATAAGTTTCTGGACATGAGTTTTCTGAACATGAGGTTTCTGGACATGAGGCTTCTGGACATGAAATTTCTGGGCATGAGGTTTTCTGGACATGAAAGATTCTGGGTAATGATGTTTCTGGACATGAGGTTTCTGGACATGAGGTTTTCTGAAACATGAAGATTTGGACATGACATTTCTGGACATCAAGTTTCTGGGCATGAAGTTTCTGGAAATGAAGTTTCTGGAGACATGAGGTTTCGGGCATGGAAGTTTGTGGTCATGAGGGTTCTTTGACATGAAGTTTCTTGACATGGTTTCTGATCATCATGAAGTTTCTGGACATGTGAGTTTCTGGACTTGAGGGTTCTGGTCTTGAGGTTTTCGACATAAAGTTTCTGGACATGAGGTGTATGGACATGAAGTTCAAGAAATGAAGTTTATGCGACCATTTGGTTTTTGGACATTGAAGTTTTTGGACAAGAGGTTTCTGGACATGATGGTTTCGGACATGTGGGTTTTGCAAATGAGGTTTCTGGACAAGAGGTTTTCTTGGACATGAGGTTTCTGCGACATGTGGGTTTTTCTTACATGAGGTTTTTCTGGACCTGAGGTCTCTGGACAAGGTGGTATCGGCATGAGGATTCTGGGACATGAGTTTCTGGATATGTCGGTTTTGTACATGAGGTTTCTGGACATGGATTTCTTTCATAAGGTTTCTGGACAGATGGTTTCTTGACATGAGGCTTCTGGGAATGAGGTTTCTGGACATGAGGTTTCTCGATTTTAGAGTTCTGGGCGTAAGGTTTCTTGACGCGAGCTTTCTGGACAAGAGGTTTTGGATATGTGGTATTTTGTTCATGATGTATGGACAAGAGGTTTCTTTGGACATGAGGTTTCTGGACATGATGTTTCTGGTCTTGTGTCTTGTATATGAGGGATTCTGGACAAGAGGTTTCTGGACATTAGTTGTCTGGATATGTGGTTTTTGTTTAAATGAGGTTTCTGGGCAAGAGATTTCTGGGCATGAGGTTTCTGGACATGAGGGTTTTGGACATGTGGTTTTTGTACATGAGGTTTCTTGACAGAGGTTTTTGAATGAGGTTTATGGACATGAGGTTTCTGGGACCAAGAGGTTTCTAGACATGTGGGATTTGCACTGAGGTTTCCGGATTTCCCCCTTCCCCCCCTTTTCCCTTCCCCCCCCCCCTTCCCCCATTTTCCCCCCCCCCCCCCCCCCCCCCCCCCCCCCCCCCCCCCCACACCCCCCCCCTTCCCCCCCCCTTCCCTCCCTTTCCCAGGACAAGAGGTTCATGGACATAGAGGTTTTGAAACTGTGGGATTGCACTTAAGTTGTCTGGAAAGAGATTTCTGGACATGAGGTTTCTGGAGATAAGGTCTCTGGATATGTGGTTTCTAGATATGAAATTTCAGGACATGAGATTTCTGGAAATGAGGTTTATGGACATGAGGCTTCTAGAAATGAAGTTTCTGTACATAAGGTTTCTGGACAAGGAGGTTTCTGGACAAGAGGTTTCTGGACATGAAATTTCTGGACTTGAGGTTTCTGGACATGATGTTTATTGACATGAGCTTTCTGGACATGAGGTTTCTGGACATGAGCTTTCTGGATATAAAATTTCTATACATGAAGTTTGCGGACATGAGGTTTCTGGACATGAAGTTTCTGGAAAGAAGGTTTCTGGACATGAGATTGCTGGATATTGAAGCTTCTGGACATGAAGTTTTCCCTGGTGGGACATGAAGTTTCTGAACATGAGGGTGGTTTCTGGAATGAAGTTTTCTGGACATGCGGTTTTCTGGCAGAAGTTTCTGGACATGAAGTTTCTCGACATGTAGTTTCGGGTCAGGAGTTTTCTGGGCATGAAGGTTTGTGGTCATGATGTTTCTGGACACGAGTTTCTGGACATGAAGTTTCTGGTCTTGAGGTTTCGGGAGACCTTGAGGTTTCTGGACATAATGTTTATTGACATGAGGTTTCTGGACATGAGGTTTCTGGACATGAGGTTTCTGGACATAAATTTTCTATACATGAAGTTTGTGGACATGAGGTTTCTGGACATGAAGTTTCTGGAAATGAGGTTTCTGGACATGAGATTTCTGGACATGAAGCTTCTGGACATGAAGTTTCTGGACATCAAGTTTCTGAACATGAGGTTTCTGGACATGAAGTTTCTGGACATGAGGTTTCTGGACAAGAGGTTTCTGGACATTAAATTTCTGGACTTGAGGTTTCTGGACATGATGTTTATTGACATGAGCTTTCTGGACATGAGGTTTCTGGACATGAGCTTTCTGGACATAAAATTTCTATACATGAAGTTTGCGGACATGAGGTTTCTGGACATGAAGTTTCTGGAAATGAGGTTTCTGGACATGAGATTTCTGGACATGAAGCTTCTGGACATGAAGTTTCTGGACATGAAGTTTCTGAACATGAGGTTTCTGGACATGAAGTTTCTGGACATGAGGTTTAGGACATGCATAGTTCTGGACTTGAAGTTTCTGGACATGAAAGTTTTTGGACATGAGGTTTCTGGGCTATGATGTTGTGGACATGAGGTTTCTGGCATTGATGTTTCTGGACATTGACGTTTTGAAAGAGGGTTCGGGACTTGAGGTTTCTGGACATGATGTTTATTGACATGAGGTTTCTGGACATGAGGTTTCTGGACATGAGGTTTCTGGACATTAATTTTCTATACATGAAGTTTGCAGACATGAGGTTTCTGGACATGAAGTTTCTGGAAATGAGGTTTCTGGACAAGAGATTTCTGGACATGAAGCTTCTGGACATGAAGTTTCTGGACATGAAGTTTCTGAACATGAGGTTTCTGGACATGAAGTTTCTGAACATGAGGCGTTCTGGACATGAGGGTTCCCAAAATGAGGTTTCTGGACATGAAGTTTCTGGACATGAGGTTTCTGGACATGAACTTTCTGGACATGAAGTTTCTCGACATGAAGTTTCTGGCAAGAAGTTTGTGGACATGTGGTTTCTGGACATGAGGTTTCTGAACATGAGGTTTGTGGACATGAAGTTTCGGACTTAAGGTTTCTGGACATGAGGTTTTGGACTTGAAGTTTTCTGGAACATGAAGTTTTGGACATGAAATTTTTGGCCATGAAGTTTCTGGGGACTTTAGGTTTCTGGACATGAAGTTCGTGGACATGAGGTTTCTGGACTTGAGGGTTTCTGGACAGGAGGTTTGTGGACAGTGGGTTTTGCACATGAGGATTCTGACAAAGAGGTTCTGGACACGGGTTTACTGGACATTCGGGATTTATATCATTGGGTCTCTGGCATGAGGTTTCTGGACATGTGGTCTCTGGACATGAGGTTTCTGGGACATAAGGTTTCTGGTCATGAGCTTCTGAAAGTGGGTTTTTACACATGACATCATCTGGCATGAGATTTCAGGAAATAAGGTTTCTGGACAAGAGGTTTCTTGACATGAGGCTTCTGGGCATGAGATTTCTTTACATGAGGTTTCTGGACATGTGGTTTTGTACATGGGTGTCTGGACATGATGGTTTCTGCAGACATGAGTTTCAGGACATGAGGTTTCTTGAAATGAGATTTCTGTAAATATGGTTCTGGACTTGAGGTTTATCGACATGAGGTTTCTGGACGTGTGGTTTCTGGACATGTAGGAATTTGCATTATGAGGTTCTGGACAAGAGGTTTCTGGACATGATTTTTCTGAGCATGGGGGATTTGAACATGAGGTTTCTGCACAAGGATGTTTCTGGTCATGCGGTTTCTGGACATGAGGTTTCTGACATGTGGTTTCAAGATATGAAGAATTTTCTGGACATGAGATTTCTGGTCATAAGGTTTCTGGACATGAGGTTTCTGGACATGAGGTTTCTGGACATGAGGTTTATAGACATGAGGTTTCTGAACATGAGGTTTCTGGACATGAGGTTTCTGGACATGAGGTTACTGGACAAAAAAATTATAGACATGAAGTTTGCAGACATGAGGTTTCTGGACATGAAGTTTCTGGACATGACGTTGTTGGAAATGAAGTTTCTGGACATGAAGTTGCTGAACATGTGGTTTCAAGACATGAAACTTCTGGACATGAGCTTTCTGAACATGAGGTTTGTGGACACGAGATTTCTGGACATGAGGTTCCTGGACATGAGGCTTTTGGACATGAAGTTTCTGGACACGAAGTTTCTGGACATTAGGTTTCAGGACAAGAAATTAATGGACGTGAGGCTTTTCGACATGAGGTTTCTCGACATGAGGTTTCTGGACATGAATTTTCTAGACATGAGGTTTCTGGACATGAAGTTTCTGGACATGAAGTTTCTGGACATGAAGTTTCTGGACATGAGGTTTCTGGGCTTGAAGTTTTGGACCTTGTGGTTTCTGGACATGAGTTTCTGCCCATGAAGGTTTCTGGACAAGTGGCTTCTGGACATGAAGGGGTTTCTTGATTTGAAGTTTCTGTTAGACTTGAAGTTTGGGGGACATGAGATTTCTGGACTTGAGGGTTTCTGGGATGTGAGGTTCTGACTTGAGATTTCTGGACATGAGGTTTCTTGACATTTAGGTTTCTGGGCATGAGTTTTCGGGACATGTGTTTCTTGTCATGATGTTTCGGGACATGAAGTTTTGGACATGAGTTTTCTGATCATGAGGTTTCTGGACATGAGGCTTCTGGACATGAAATTTCTGAGCATGAGGTTTCTGGACATGAAGTTTGTGGACATTGAAGTTTTGATTCATGAGGTTTTGGGACATGAGGTTCTGGACATAAATTTCTATACATAAGTTGCGGACATGAGCGTTTCTGGACATGATGTTTCTGGAAAATAGGTTTCTGGACCTGTGGGGGGGAGGATTTCAAGGACATGAAGCTTTGGTCATGAAGTTTTGGACATGTAGTTTGCTGAACATGAGGTTTCTGGACATGAAGTTCTGGAAAAATGAGGTTGCGGATCAAGACGTTTCTGGACATGAAATTTCTGGACTTGAGGTTTCTGGACATGATGTTTATTGACATGAACTTTCTGGACATGAGGTTTCAGGAAGGAGCTTTTTATGGACATTAAATTTCTATACAGGAAGTTTTGCGGGACATGAGGTTTCTGGCATGAGTTTCTGGAATATGAGGTTTCTGAACATGGAGATTCTGGACATGAAGCTTCTGGACAGAAGTTTTCTGTACATGAAGTTCTGAACATGAGGTTTCTGGACATGAAGTTTCTGGACATGAGGTTTCTGGACATGAAGTTTCTGGACATGAAGTTTCTGGACATGAAGTTTCTGGACATGAGGTTTCTGGGCATGAAGTTTGTGGACATGAGGTTTCTGGACATAAAGTTTCTGGACATGAAGTTTCTGGACATGAGGGTTCGGGACTTGAGGTTTCTGGACATGATAGTTATTGACATGAGGTTTGCTGGACAGGAGGTTTCTGGACATGAGGTTTCTGGAAAAACACAAAAACAATAAATTTTTCAATACATGAAGTTTGGGACAATGAGGTTTCTGGACATGAAGTTTCTGGAAATGAGGTTTCTGGACATGAGATTTCTGGACATGAAGTTTCTGGACATGAAGTTTCTGAACATGAGGGTTTCTGGACATGAAGTTTTGCGACATGGGGTTTCTGGACCATGAGGGTGGGTTCCCAAAATGAGGTTTCTGGACATGAAGTTTGGAGGAATGAGGTTTCTGACTTGAGGTTTTGGAAATGAGGTTTGTGGACATGATGTTTCTGGACATGAGGTTTCTGGACATGAGGTTTCTGGACATGAAGTTTCTGGACATGACGTTTCTGGTCATGAAATTTCTGGCCCATGAAGTTTTCTGGACATTAGGATTCTGGACTGAGTTCTTGTGGACATGAGGTTTCTGGACCTTGTGTTTCTGGGACATGAGGGTTTGTGGAATGTGGGGTTTTGCACATGAGGTTTCTGGACAAGAGGTTTCTGGACACGAGGTTTCTGGACATGTGGGATTTCTACATTGGGTTTCTGGACATGAGGTTTCTGGACATGTGGTCTCTGTACATGAGGTTTCTGGACATGAAGCTTCTGGACATGAAGTTTCTGTACATGAAGTTTCTGAACATGAGGTTTCTGGACATGAAGTTTCTGGACATGAGGTTTCTGGACATGAAGTTTCTGGACATGAAGTTTCTGGACATGAAGTTTCTGGACATGAGGTTTCTGGGCATGAAGTTTGTGGACATGAGGTTTCTGGACATAAAGTTTCTGGACATGAAGTTTCTTAACATGAGGGTTCGGGACTTGAGGTTTCTGGACATGATATTTATTGACATGAGGTTTCTGGACAGGAGGTTTCTGGACATGAGGTTTCTGGACATAAATTTTCTATACATGAAGTTTGCGGACATGAGGTTTCTGGACATGAAGTTTCTGGAAATGAGGTTTCTGGACATGAGATTTCTGGACATGAAGTTTCTGGACATGAAGTTTCTGAACATGAGGTTTCTGGACATGAAGTTTCTGGACATGAGGTTTCTGGACATGAGGGTTCCCAAAATGAGGTTTCTGGACATGAAGTTTGTGGACATGAGGTTTCTGGACTTGAGGTTTCTGGACATGAGGTTTGTGGACATGAAGTTTCTGGACATGAGGTTTCTGGACATGAGGTTTCTGGACATGAAGTTTCTGGACATGAGTGCTGGACATGAAATTTCTGGCCATGAAGTTTCTGGAATTAGGATTCGGGACATGAAGTTTGTGGACATGTTGTTATTTTTCGAGTTTTTCTGGATCTTGTGCGGTTTCTGGCAATGAGGTTTGGGGAACATGAGGGTTTGGGTTTTGCAATGAGGTTTCTGGGACCAAAGAGGAGAACAAAAGAGGGAGCTCAAGAGAGGAGCCAAGAGCCCCAACAAAGGTGCAAGCAGTGAAGAAGAGCCCCAAAGGAGGAGAGGTAGCACCTAGAGAGCAAGACGGATGAAGGTCACAAGACACCCCATGCACAATGAGGTATTGAGTTGAGTTTCATGGACACAACTCACGTGGTTTTGGACATGTGGGATTTCTACATTGGGTTTCTGGACATGAGGTTTCTGGACATGTGGTCTCTGGACATGAGGTTTCTGGACATAAGGTATCTGGACATGAGCTTTCTGGATATGTGGGTTTTACACATGAAGTATCTGGACATGAGATTTCTGGAAATAAGGTTTCTGGACAAGAGGTTTCTTGACATGAGGCTTCTGGGCATGAGATTTCTTTACATGAGGTTTCTGGACATATGGTTTTTGTACATGAGGTTTCTGGACAAGAGGTTTCTGGACATGAGGTTTCAGGACATGAGGTTTCTTGAAATGAGATTTCTGTACATGTGGTCTCTGGACATGAGGTTTATCGACATGAGGTTTCTGGACATGAGGTTTCTGGACATGTAGAATTTGCATATGATGTTTCTGGACAGGAGGTTTCTGGACATGAGGTTTCCGAAACTTGTGGATTTGCACATGAGGTTTCTGCACAGATGTTTTTCTGGTACATGAGGTTTCTGGGACTTGAGGTTTCTTGAATGTGGTTTCAAGGATAGGAAGTTTCAGGACATGAGATTTCTGGACATAAGGTTTCTGGACATGAGGTTTCTGGACATGAGGTTTCTGGACATGAGGTTTATAGACAGGAGGTTTCTGAACATGAGGTTTCTGGACATGAGGTTTCTGGACATGACGTTGTTGGAAATGAAGTTCCTGGACATGAAGTTTCTGAACAGTTGGTTCCACGACATGAAACTTCGGTTTGAAGCTTTTGGACATGAGGTTTGTGGACAGGAGATTTCTGGACATGAGGTTCCTGGACATGAGGCTTTTGGACATGAAGTTTCTGGACACGAAGTTTCTGGACATTAGGTTTCAGGACAAGAAATTAATGGACATGATGCTTCTCGACATGAGGATTCTTGACATGAGGTTTCTGGACATGAATTTCCTAGCATGAGTTTTCTGGACATGGAAGTTACTGGAATGAAGTTTTACTGGACATAAGCTTTCCTGACCTGAGGTTTCTGGCCGTGAAGTTTCTGGACATGAAGGTTTCTGGAATGAAAGTTTCTGCCCATGAAGTTTCTGGACATGAGGCTTCTGTCTGGACATGAGGTTTTGGAGTTAAGGCTCGGATATGTGTTGCTAGTTTTGAAATTGAAGGCATGAGATTTTGGAAATGAGGGGTATGGAACATGAGGCTTCTAGAAAGGAAGTTTCTGTAAATAAGGTTTCTGGACAAGTGGTTTCTTTTTGGACAAGAGGTTTTGGACATGAAATTTCTGTAGGACTGAGGTTGGAACATGTTGGTATTGACATGAGCTTTCTGGACATGAGGTTTCTGGACATGAGCTTTCTGGATATAAAATTTCTATACATGAAGTTTGCGGACATGAGGTTTCTGGACATGAAGTTTCTGGAAATGAGGTTTCTGGACATGAGATTTCTGGATATGAAGCTTCTGGACATGAAGTTTCTGGACATGAAGTTTCTGAACATGAGGTTTCTGGACATGAAGTTTCTGGACATGAGGTTTCTGGACATGAAGTTTCTGGACATGAAGTTTCTCGACATGAAGTTTCTGGACATGAGATTTCTGGGCATGAAGTTTGTGGACATGATGTTTCTGGACACGAAGTTTCTGGACATGAAGTTTCTGGACATGAGGGTTCGGGACTTGAGGTTTCTGGACATAATGTTTATTGACATGAGGTTTCTGGACATGAGGTTTCTGGACATGAGGTTTCTGGACATAAATTTTCTATACATGAAGTTTGTGGACATGAGGTTTCTGGACATGAAGTTTCTGGAAATGAGGTTTCTGGACATGAGATTTCTGGACATGAAGCTTCTGGACATGAAGTTTCTGGACATCAAGTTTCTGAACATGAGGTTTCTGGACATGAAGTTTCTGGACATGAGGTTTCTGGACAAGAGGTTTCTGGACATTAAATTTCTGGACTTGAGGTTTCTGGACATGATGTTTATTGACATGAGCTTTCTGGACATGAGGTTTCTGGACATGAGCTTTCTGACATAAAATTTTCTATACCATGAGTTTGGGACATGAGGTTTCTGGACATGATGTTTCTGGAAATGAGGTTTTGGTACATGAGATTCCTGGACATGAAGCTTTGGACATGAAGTGTTTCTGGACATGAAGTTTCTGAACATTGAGGTTTTATACATGGGGGGAAGTTTCTGGACATGAGGTTTTGGACATGAAGTTTTGGACATGAAGTTTCTTGGAATCGAGTTTCTGGACATGAGGTTTTTGGGCTTGAAAGTTTGGGACATGAGGTTTCTGGACAGAAGTTTCTGGACATGATGTATCTGGACAAGAGGGTTTCGGACTTGAGGTTTCTGGACATGATGTTTTATTGACAATGTGGTTACTGGACATGAGGTTTCTGGACATGAGGTTTCTGGGACATAAATTTTCTATAATGAAGTTTGCAGACATGAGTTTCTGGACATGAAGTTTCTGGAAATGAGGATTTCTGGACAAGAGATTTCTGGACATGAAGCTTCTGGACATGATGTTTCTGGACTGATATGTTTCTGAAAAATGAGGTTTCTGGACATGAAGTTTTGGACATGAAGGTTCTGGAACATGAGGGTTCAAAATGAGGGTTTCTGACATGAAGTATCTGGACATGAGGTTTCTGGACATGAACTTTCCAGACAGGAAGTTTTCGACATTGAAGTTTCTGGCAAGAAGTTTGTGGACAGGTGGTTTCTGATGACTTGAGGTGTCTGGTCATGAGGTTTGTGGACATGAAGTTTCAGGACTTGAGTTCTGGACATGAGGTTTCTGAGACATGAAGTTCTGGAACATGAAGTTTCTGGACATGAAATTTCTGGCCATGAAGTTTCTGGACATTAGGTTTCTGGACATGAAGTTTGTGGACATGAGGTTTCTGGACTTGAGGTTTCTGGACATGAGGTTTGTGGCATGTGGGTTTTGCATATGAGGTTTCTGGACAAAGAGGTTTCTGGACACGAGTTTCTGGACATGTGGGATTTCTAATTGGGTCTCTGGACTTGAGGTTTCTGGACATGTGGTCTCTGGACATGAGGTTTCTGGACATAAGGTTTCTGGACATGAGCTTTCTGGACATGTGGGTTTTACACATGAATATCTGTGGCATATGAGATTTCAGGAAATAAGGTTTCTGGACAAGAGGTTTCTTGACATGAGGCTTCTGGGCATGAGATTTCTTTACATGAGGTTTCTGGACATGTGGTTTTTGTACTGGATGGTCTTCTGGACAAGAGGTTTCTGGACATGAGGTTTTAGGACATGTGGTTTATTGAAATGAGATTTCTGTACATATGGTCTCTGGACATGAGGTTTATCGACATGAGGTTTCTGGACGTGAGGTTTCTGGACATGTAGAATTTGCATATGAGGTTTCTGGACAAGAGGTTTCTGGACATGAGGTTTCTGAACATGTGGGATTTGCACATGAGGTTTCTGCACAAGATGTTTCTGGACATGAGGTTTCTGGACATGAGGTTTCTTGACATGTGGTTTCAAGATATGAAGTTACTGACATGAGATTTCTGGTCTTAAGGTTTGGACATTGAGGTTTTGGAAATGAGGTTTCTGGACATGAGGTTTATAGACATGAGGTTTCTGAACATGAGGTTTCTGGACATGAGGTTTCTGGACATGAGGTTACTGGACAAAAAATTTATAGACATGAAGTTTGCAGACATGAGGTTTCTGGACATGAAGTTTCTGGACATGACGTTGTTGGAAATGAAGTTTCTGGACATGAAGTTGCTGAACATGTGGTTTCAAGACATGAAACTTCTGGATATGAGCTTTCTGAACATGAGGTTTGTGGACACGAGATTTCTGGACATGAGGTTCCTGGACATGAGGCTTTTGGACATGAAGTTTCTGGACACGAAGTTTCTGGACATTAGGTTTCAGGACAAGAAATTAATGGACGTGAGGCTTTTCGACATGAGGTTTCTCGACATGAGGTTTCTGGACATGAATTTTCTAGACATGAGGTTTCTGGACATGAAGTTTCTGGACATGAAGTTTCTGGACATGAAGTTTCTGGACATGAGGTTTCTGGGCTTGAAGTTTCTGGACATGAGGTTTCTGGACATGAAGTTTCTGGACATGAAGTTTCAGGACATGAGGCTTCTGAACAAGTGGTTTCCGTGCATGAAGTTTCTGGAAATGAGGTTTCTGGACTTGAGGTTTCTGGACATGAAACTTCTGGATATGAGGTTTCTGAACATGAAGTTTCTGGACATGAGGTTCCTGGACATAAGGCTTCCGGACATGAAGTTTCTGGACACGAAGTTTCTGGACATTAGGTTTCAGGACATGAGATTTCTGAATATGAAGTTTCTGAACATTAGGTTTCTGGACATGAAGTTTCAGGACATGAGGTTTCTGGATATGAATTTTCTAGACATGAGGTTTCTGGACATGTAGTTTCTCGGCATAAAGTTTCTGTTCATGAAGTTTCTGGACATGAGGTTTCTGGGCATGAAGTTTCTGGTCATGAGGTTTCTGGACATGAAGTTTCTGGACATGAAGTTTCTGGACTTGAGGCTTTTGGACATAAGGTTTCTGGACATGAGGTTTCTGGACATGAAGTTTCTGGACTAGAAGTTTCTGAACAAGTGGTTTCAGGACATGAAATTTCTTAAAATGAGGTTTCTAGACATGAGGATTCTGGACATGAGGCTCCTGGATATGAGGCTTCTGGATATGAAGTTTCTGGACAGGAAGTTTCTGGACATTAGGTTTTGGGACATGAGATTTCTGAATATGAAGTTTCTGAACATTGGGTTTCAGGACAAGAAATTTCTGGACATGAGGCTTCTCGACATGAGGTTTCTAGACTTGAGGTTTCTGGACATGAATTTTCTAGACATGAGGTTTCTGGACATGAAGTTTCTGGACATGAAGTTTCTGGACATGAAGTTTCTGGATATGAGGTTTCTGTACATTAGGTTTCTGGGCGTGAGTTTTCGGGACATGCAGTTTTTTGATGTGAACTTTCTGGACATGAAGTTTCTGGACATGAGTTTTCTGAACATGAATTTTCTGGACATGAGGTTTCTGGACATGAAATTTCTGGGCATGAGGTTTCTGGACATGAAGTTTCTTTACATGAAGTTTCTGGACATGAGATTTCTGGACAAGAGGTTTCTGAACATGAAGTTTCTGGACATGACGATTCTGGACATCAAGTTTCTGGGCATGAAGTATCTGGAAATGAAGTTTCTGGACATGAGGTTTCTGGGCATGAAGTTTCTGGACATGAGGTTTCTCGACATGAAGTTTCTTGACATGAAGTTTCTGATCATGAGGTTTCTGGACATGAGGTTTCTGGACATGAGGTTTCTGGACTTGAGGTTTCTGGACATGAAGTTTCTGGGCATGAGGTTTCTGGACATGAAGTTTCTGGACATGAAGTTTCTGGACATTAGGTTTCTGGACATAAAGTTTTTGGACATGAGATTTCTGGACATGAGGTTTCTGGACATGTGGGTTTTGCACATGAGGTTTCTGGACAAGAGGTTTCTTGACATGAGGTTTCTGGACATGTGGGTTTTCTACATGAGATTTCTGGACATTTGGTTTCTGGACATGTGGTCTCTGGACATGAGGTTTCTGGATGTGAGGATTCTGGAAATGAGGTTTCTCGACATGAGGTTCCTGGACATGCAGTTTCTGGACATAAGGTTTATGGGCATGAAGTTTGTGGACATGAGCATTCAATGCATGAAGTTTCTGGACATGAAGTTTCAGGACATGAGGTTTCTGGACATGAGGTTGCTGGATTTGAGGTTTCTGGATTTGAGGTTTCTGGACATGAAGTTTCTGGGCATGAGGTTTCTGGACATAAAGTTTCTGGCCATGAAGTTTCTGGACATTAGGTTTCTGGACATGAAGTTTTTGGACATGAGGTTTCTGGACTTGAGGTTTCTGGACATGAGGTTTCTGGACATGTGGGCTTTGCACATGAGGATTCTGGACTTGAGGTTTCTGGACATGTGGTATTTTTACATGGGGTTTCTGGAAATGAAGTTTCTGGACATGTGGTCTCTGGACATGAGGTTTTGGACATTTGGTTTTGAACATGAGCTTTCTGGACATGAGGGTTTTGCACATGAGGTATTTGGACGTGATATTTCTGAACTTAAGGTTTCTGGACTAGATGTTTCTTGATATGAGGCTTCTGGGCATGAGGTTTCGGGCCATGAGGTTTCTGGACATGTGATTTTTGTACATGAGGTTTCTGGACAAGAGGTTTCTGGATATGAGGTTTCAGGACATGAGGTTTCTTGACATGAGGTTTCTGTACATACGGTCTCTGTACATGAGGTTTATCGACATGAGGTTTCTGGACATGAGGTTTCTGGACATTTAGCATTTGCACATGAGGTTTCTGTACAAGAGTTTTCTGGACATGAGGTTTCTGAACATGTGGGATTTGCACATGAGGGTTCTGGACAAGATGTTTCTGGACATGAGGTTTCTGGACATGAGGTTTCAGGACATGTGGTTTCTAGATATAAAATTTTTTGGACAAAGAGATTTCTGGACATAAGGTTTCTGGACATTAGGTTTCTGGACATGAGGCTTATGGACATGAGGTTTATGGACATGAGGTTTCTGAACATGAGGTTTCTGGACATGAAACTTCTGGATATGAGGTTTCTGAACATGAAGTTTCTGGACATGAGGTTCCATGGACATGAGGCTTCTGGACATGAAGTTTCTGGACACGAACTTTCTGGACATTAGATATCGGGACATGAGGTTTCTGAATATGAAATTTCTGAACATTAGGTGTCTGGACATGAAGTTTCTGGACATGAGGTTTCTGGGCATGAAGTTTCTGGTCATGAGGTTTCTGGACATGAAGTTTCTGGACATGAAGCTTCTGGACATGAGGCTTCTGAACATGAGGTTTCTGGACATGAGGTTTCTGGACATGAAGTTTCTGGACATGAGGTTTCTGTACATGAAGTTTCTGGACATGAAGCTTCTGGACATTAGGTTTCTGGACATGAAGTTTGTGGACATGAGATTTCTGGATATTAGGCTTCTGGATATGAAGTTCCTGGACTTGAAGTTTCTGGACATGAGGTTTCTGGACATTAGGTTTCTTGGCCTGAGTGTTCGGGACATGCGGTTTCTGGACATGAGGTTTCTTGACGAGAAATTTCTGGACATGAGCTTTCTGGACTTGAGGTTTCTGGACATGAGGTTTCAGAACATGAGGTTTCTGGGCATGAGGTTTCTGGACATGAAATTTCTGGGCATGAGGTTTCTGGACATGAAGATTCTAGACATGATATTTCTGGACATGAGGTTTCTGGACATGAGGTTTGTGAACAGGAAATTTCTGGACATGAGGTTTCTGGACATGAAGTTTCTGTACATGAAGTTTCTGGACATGAATGTTTCTATACATGAGGTTTCTGGGCATGAAGTTTGTGGACATGAGGTTTCTCGACACCAAGTTTCTGGACATGAAGTTTCTGGACATGAGGTTTATGGACATGAGGTTTCTGGACTTGAGGTTTCTGGACTTGAGGTTTCTGGACATGAAGTTTCTGGACATGTGATTTTTGTACATGAGGTTTCTGGACATGTGATTTTTGTACATGAGGTTTCTGGACAAGAGGTTTCTGGATATGAGGTTTCAGGACATGAGGTTTCTTGACATGAGGTTTCTGTACATACGGTCTCTGTACATGAGGTTTATCGACATGAGGTTTCTGGACATGAGGTTTCTGGACATTTAGCATTTGCACATGAGGTTTCTGTACAAGAGTTTTCTGGACATGAGGTTTCTGAACATGTGGGATTTGCACATGAGGGTTCTGGACAAGATGTTTCTGGACATGAGGTTTCTGGACATGAGGTTTCAGGACATGTGGTTTCTAGATATAAACTTTCTGGACATGAGATTTCTGGACATAAGGTTTCTGGACATTAGGTTTCTGGAAATGAGGCTTATGGACATGAGGTTTATGGTCATGAGGTTTCTGAACATGAGGTTTCTGGACATGAAACTTCTGGATATGAGGTTTCTGAACATGAAGTTTCTGGACATGAGGTTCCATGGACATGAGGCTTCTGGACATGAAGTTTCTGGACACGAACTTTCTGGACATTAGATATCGGGACATGAGGTTTCTGAATATGAAATTTCTGAACATTAGGTGTCTGGACATGAAGTTTCTGGACATGAGGTTTCTGGGCATGAAGTTTCTGGTCATGAGGTTTCTGGACATGAAGTTTCTGGACATGAAGCTTCTGGACATGAGGCTTCTGAACATGAGGTTTCTGGACATGAGGTTTCTGGACATGAAGTTTCTGGACATGAGGTTTCTGTACATGAAGTTTCTGGACATGAAGCTTCTGGACATTAGGTTTCTGGACATGAAGTTTGTGGACATGAGATTTCTGGATATTAGGCTTCTGGATATGAAGTTCCTGGACTTGAAGTTTCTGGACATGAGGTTTCTGGACATTAGGTTTCTTGGCCTGAGTGTTCGGGACATGCGGTTTCTGGACATGAGGTTTCTTGACGAGAAATTTCTGGACATGAGCTTTCTGGACTTGAGGTTTCTGGACATGAGGTTTCAGAACATGAGGTTTCTGGGCATGAGGTTTCTGGACATGAAATTTCTGGGCATGAGGTTTCTGGACATGAAGATTCTAGACATGATATTTCTGGACATGAGGTTTCTGGACATGAGGTTTGTGAACAGGAAATTTCTGGACATGAGGTTTCTGGACATGAAGTTTCTGTACATGAAGTTTCTGGACATGAATGTTTCTATACATGAGGTTTCTGGGCATGAAGTTTGTGGACATGAGGTTTCTCGACACCAAGTTTCTGGACATGAAGTTTCTGGACATGAGGTTTATGGACATGAGGTTTCTGGACTTGAGGTTTCTGGACTTGAGGTTTCTGGACATGAAGTTTCTGGACATGAGGTTTCTGGACATAAAGTTTCTGCACATGAAATTTCTGGACATTATGTTTCTGCACATGAAGATTTTGGACATGAGGTTTCTGGACATAAGGTTTCTGGACATGTGGGTTTTGCACATGAGGTTTCTGGACAAGAGGTTTCTGGACATGAGGTTTCTGGACATGTGAGTTTTTTACATGAGGTTTCTAGACATGAGGTTTCTGGACATGAGGTTTCTGGGCATGAGGTTTCTGGTTATGTGGGTTTTGCAAATGAGGTTTCTGGACATGAGGTTTCTGGACATGTGGTCTCTGGACATGAGGTTTCTTGACATGAGGCTTCTGGGCATGAGGTTTCTGGAAATGAGGATTTCTCGATGTGAGATTTCTTGGCATAAGGTTTCTTGATGCAAGCTTTCTGGACATGAGGTTTCTGGATATGTGGATTTTGTTCATGAGGCTTCTGGACAAGAGGTTTCTTGACAAGAGATTTCTGGACATGAGGTTTCTGTACATGTGGTTTTTGTATATGAGGTTTCTGGACAAGAGGTTTCTGGACATTAGGTTTCTGGATATGTGATTTTTGTTCATGAGGTTTCTGGACAAGAGATTTCTGGGCATGAGGTTTCTGGACATGAGGGTTATGGACATGTGGTTTTTGAACATGAGGTTTCTGGACAATAGGTTTCTGGACATGAGGTTTATGGACATGAGGTTTCTGGACATGAGGATTCTAGACATGAGGTTTCTGGACATGAGGATTCTAGACATGTGGGATGTGCACATGAGGTTTCCGAACATGTGGGATTTACACATAAGGTTTCTGGACAAGAGGTTTCTGGACATGAGGTTTCTGGAGATAAGGTCTCTGGACATGTGGTTTCTAGATATGAAATTTCTGGACATGAGGTTTATAGACCTGAGGTTTCTAGAAATGAAGTTTCTGTACATAAGGTTTCTGGACAAGAGGTTTCTGGACATGAGGTTTCTGGACATGAGGTTTTTGGACATGAGGTTTCTATACATGATGTTTATTGACATGAGGTTTCTGGACATGAGGTTTCTGGACATGAGGTTTCTGCACATAAAATATCTATGCATGAAGTTTGCAGACATGAGGTTTCTTAACATGAAGTTCCTGGAAATGAGGTTTCTAGACATGAGATTTCTGGACATGAAGCTTCTGGACATGATGTTTCGGACATGGGAAATTTGTGAACATGAGTTTCTGGACATGAAGTTTCTGGACATGAGGTGTCTGGACATGAGGTTTCTGAACATGAGGCTTCTCAACATGAGGTTTCTCAACATGAGGTTTCTGGACATGAAGTTTATGAACATTAGGTTTCTGGACATGAAGTTTCTGGATATGAGGCTTCTAGACATGAGGTTTCTCGACATGAGGTTTCTGGATATGAAGTATCTTGATATGAAGTTTCTGGACATGAAATTTCTGGACATGACTTTTCTGGGCATGAAGTTTCTGGACATGAGGTTTCTGGACATGAAGTTTCAAGACATGATATTTCTGGGCATGAGGTTTCTGGACATGAAGTTTCTGTACATGAAGTTTCTGGAATGAGGTTTCGGACATGAAGTTTGTGGAATGAGGTTTCTCGACGCGAAGTTTCTGGACTTGAAGTTTTTTGGACATGAGGTTCTGGACATGAAGTTTCTGGATTGAGGTTTCTGGACATGAGGTTTCTGGACATGAAATTTTTGGGCATGAAATTTCTGGACACTAGTTTCTGGACAAAAAGTTTTTGGACATAAGGTTTTGGACATAAGGGTTTTTTTACATGTGGTTTTGCACATGAGGTTTCTGGACATTAGGTTTCTGGACTGTGGTCTCTGGACATGAGGTTTCTGGACATGAGGTTTCTGGATATGAGATTTTGTATATATATATTTCTGGACAAGAGGTTTCTTTACATGAGGCTTCTGGGCATGAGGTTTCTGGATATGAGGTTTCCCGATGTGAGATTTCTGGCATAAGGTTTTTTTGACGTGGGGGTTTCTGGACATGAGGTTTCTGGACATGTGGATTTTGTTCATGAGGCTTCTGGACAAGAGGATACTTGACATGAGGTTTTCTGGACATGAGGTTTCTGGACTTTTGGTTTTTGTTTATGAGGTTTTTGGAAAGAGGTTTCTGGACATTAGGTTTCTGGATATGTGGTTTATATTCATGAGGTTTTGGACAAGAGATTTCTGGGCATGAGGTTTCTGGACATGAGGCTTTTGGACATGTGGTTTTTGTACATGAGGTTTCTGGACATAGGTTTCTGGACATGAGGTTCCCTGGACATGAGGTTTCTGGACATGGGGATTCAGAATGTGGGATTTGCAGATGAGGTTTCCAGACAAGAGGTTTTCTTGATATGAGGTTTCTGAACTGTGGAATTTGCAGATAAGTTTTCTGGACAAGAGGTTTCTGTACATGAAGTTTCTGGAGATAAGGTCTCTGGACATGTGGTTTCAAGATATGAAATTTCTGGACATGAGATTTCTGGACATGAGGTTTATGGACATGAGGTTTCTAGAAATGAAGTATCTTGATATGAAGTTTCTGGACATGAAGTTTCTGGACATGAGGTTTCTGGGGATGAAGTTTCTGGACATGAGGTTTCTAGGCATGAAGTTTCTGAACATAAAGTTTCTGAACATGAGGTTTCTGGACATGAAGTTTCTGGACATGAGGTTTCTGAACATGAGGCTTCTCAACATGAGGTTTCTCAACATGAGGTTTCTGGACATGAAGTTTATGAACATTAGGTTTCTGGACATGATTTTTTGGAAAATGGGTTCTAGACATGAGGTTTCTCGACATGAGGTTTCTGGATATGAAGTATCTTGATATGAAGTTTCTGGACTTGAAATTTCTGGACATGACTTTTCTGGGCATGAAGTTTCTGGACATGAGGTTTCTGGACATGAAGTTTCAAGACATGATATTTCTGGGCATGAGGTTTCCCGGACATGAAGTTTTTGTACATGAAGTTTTGACATGAGGTTTTGGACATGAAGTTTGTGGACCCTGAGGTTTCTCGACGCGAAGTTTCTGGACTTGAAGTTTCTGGACATGAGGTTTCTGGACATGAAGTTTCTGGACTTGAGGTTTCTGGACATGAGGTTTCTGGACATGAAGTTTCTGGGCATGAAATTTCTGGACACTAAGTTTCTGGACAAGAAGTTTTTGGACCTAAGGTTTCTGGACATAAGGTTTCCTTTACATGGGTTTTGCACATGAGGTTTCTGGAACAAGAGGTTTCTGGACATGAGGTTTCTGGATAAAGTGGGTTTTCTACATGAGGTTTCTGGACATTAGGTTTCTGGAAAATGTGGTCTCTGGACATGAGGTTTCTGGAACTGAGGTTTCTGGATATGAATTTCTGGGATATAATATTTCTGGACAAAAGGTTTTTGACATGAGGCTTCTGGGCATGAGGTTTCTGGATATGAGGTTTCCCGATGTGAGATTTCTGGGCATAAGGTTTCTTGACGCGGGCTTTCTGGACATGAGGTTTCTGGACATGTGGATTTTGTTCATGAGGCTTCTGGACAAGAGGATACTTGACATGAGGTTTCTGGACATGAGGTTTTGGACATGTGGTTTTTGTTTATGAGGTTTCTGGACAAGAGGTTTTCTGGACATTAGGTTTCTGGATAAAGTGGTTTATATTTTATGAGGTTTTGGACAAGAGATTTCTGGGCATGAGGTTTCTGGACATGAGGCTTTTGGACTTGTGGTTTTTGTACATGAGGTTTCTGGACAATAGGTTTCTGGACATGAGGTTCATGGACATGAGGTTTCTGGACATGGGGATTCTAGACATGTGGGATTTGCAGATGAGGTTTCCAGACAAGAGGTTCTTGATATGAGGTTTCTGAAACATGTGGAATTTGCAAAATAAGGTTTCTGGACAAGAGGTTTCTACATGAAGTTTCTGGAGATAAGGTCTCTGGACATGTGGTTTCAAGATATGAAATTTCTGGACATGAGATTTCTGGACATGAGGTTTATGGACATGAGGTTTCTAGAAATGAAGTATCTTGATATGAAGTTTCTGGACATGAAGTTTCTGGACATGAGGTTTCTGGGCATGAAGTTTCTGGACATGAGGTTTCTAGGCATGAAGTTTCTGAACATAAAGTTTCTGAACATGAGGTTTCTGGACATGAAGTTTCTGGACATGAGGTTTCTGGACATGAGGTTTCTGGACATGAGGCTTCTCGATATGAGGTTTCTCGACATGAGCTTTCTGGATATGAAGTTTATGAACATTAGGTTTCTGGACATGAAGTTTCTGGACATGAGGCTTCTCGACATGAGGTTTCTCGACATGAGGTTTCTGGATATGAAGTACCTTGACATGAAGTTTCTGGACATAAAGTTTCTGGACATGAGCTTTCTGGGCATGAAGTTTCTGGACATGAGGTTTCTGGACATGAAGTTTCTGGACATGAGGTTTCTGGACATGAAGTTTCTGGACATGAGGTTTCTGGACATGAAGTTTCTGGACATGAAGTTTCTGGACATTAGGTTTCTGGACATGAAGTTTGTGGACATGAGATTTTTGGACATGAGGTTTCTGGATATGAGGTTTCTGGACATGCGGTTTCTGGACATGAGGTTTCTTTATGAGAAGTTTCTGCGCATCAGGTTTCTGGACATGAAATTTCTGGGCATGAGGTTTCGGGGCATGAAGTTTCTGGACATGATGTTTCTTGACATCAGGATTCTGGACATGAAGTTTCTGGACATGAAGTTTCTGCACATGAAGATTTTGGACAGGAGGTTTCTGGGCATGAAGTTTGTGGACATGAGGTTTCTCGACATGAAGTTTCTGGACTTGAAGTTTCTGGACATGAGGTTTCTCAACATGAGTTTTCTGGACTTGAGGTTTCTGGACTTGAGGTTTCTGGACATGAAGTTTCTGGACATAAGGTTTCTGGACATGAAGTTTCTGGACATGAGGTTTCTGGTCATGAGGTTTCTGGACACGTGGGTTTTGCACATGAGGTTTCTGGATATGTGGGTTTTCTGCATGAGGTTTCAGGACATGAGGCTTCTGGACATGTGGTCTCTATACATTAGGTTTCTGGACATGAGGTTTCCGGATATGTGGGTTTTGCACATTAGCTTTCTGGACATGAGATTTCTGTATATAAGGTTTCTGGACATGAGGTTTCTTGATATGAGGCTTCTGGGCATATGGTTTTTGTATTTGAGGTTTATGAACAAAAGGTTTCTGGACATGAAGTTTCTGGACGTGTGGTTTCTTGACATTAGGTTTCTGTACATGTGGTCTCTTGATATGAGGTTTTTGGACATGAGGTTTCTGGACATGAGGTTTCTGGACATGTAGGATTTGCACATGACGTTTCTGGACAAGAGGTTTCTGCACATGAGGTTTCTGAACATGTGGAATTTGCACATTAGGTTTCTCAAAAAGATGTTTTTGGACATGAGGTTTCCGGACATGAGGTTGCTGGACATGTAGTTTCTAGGTATGAAGTTTCTGGACATAAGATTTCTGGACATGAGCTTTCTGAACATCAGGTTTCTGGACATGAGGTTTATCTACAGGAGGTTTATGGACATGAGGTTTCTGAACATGAGGTTTCTGGACATGAGGTTTCTGGACATGACGTTTCTGGACAAAAAATTTCTAGACATGAAGTTTGCAGACATGAGGTTTCTGAAACTTCTGGGGCATGAGGTTTCTGAACATGAAGTTTCATTACACGAGGTTTCTGGACATGAGGTGTTTGTACATGAGGCTTCTGGACATGAGGTTTCTGGACACGAAGTTTCTGGACATGAGGTTTCTGAAAATGAGGTTTCTGGTCATTTCTTTTTCTGACAAACTTGCAAATGAAAGTTTCTTTGATAATGAAAACCTAATAAATCACTGGCCACATGCAGGTGGTTGCCATGGCCACGTGCAGGTGGTTGCCACTGCCATATGCAAGTGGTTGTGTCGTCACATTCAGGTGGCTGCCATGGCCACATGAAGGCGTTTTCCATGGCCATATGCAGGTGGTTACCATTGCCACATGCAGGTGGTTGCCATGGCCACGTGCAGGTGGCTACCATGGCCAAATGCAGATGGTTTGCCATGGCAATATTTCATGTGGTTTGTCATGGCTAAATACAGGTTTTGGACATGAGGCTTCTAGGCATGAGTTTTTGGGACATTAGGTTCTGTACAAGAAATTTCAGGACAAGAAGTTTCTGGACACTAGGTTTTTGGACATGCGGTTTCTGGACATGAGGTTTCTGGACATGAGGTTTCTGAACATGAGGTTTCTCGACATAAGTTTTCTGGATATGAAGTTCGAACATGAGGTCTGGACATGAAGTTTCTGGACATTAAGTTTCTGGACATGAGGTTTCTGGGCATGAAGTTTGTGAACAAGAGGTTTCTGGACATGAAGATTCTGGACATGAAGTTTCTTGACATGAAGTTTCTTCACATGAGGTTTCTGGACTTGAGGTTTTGGACATGAAGTTTCTGGTCTTAGGTTTCTGGACATGAAGTTTGTGGACATGGGTTTCTGGACAAGAGGTTTCTGGACATGAGATTTCGGGACATGTGGGTTTTGCACATGAGGTTTCTGGACAAGAGGTTTTGGATATGAGGTTTCTGGACATGTGGTTTCACATGAGTTTTGGACATTTAGGTTTCTGGACAGTGGTTATGGACATGAGTTTCTGACTTTAGGTTTTTGGACAGTGGGTTTTGCACGTAAGGTTTCTGGACATGAGATTTCTTGACATAAGGTTTCTGGACAAGAGGTTTCTTGACATGAGGCTTCTGGGCATGAGGTTTCTGGACATGAGGTTTTTTGGACATGTGGTTTGGTACATGAGGTTTTTTGGACAAGAGATTTCGGGACATGAGATTTCTGGACATGAGGTTTCTTGACATGAGGTTTTGTACAAAGTGGTCTCTGGACATGAGTTTTTGGGACATGAGGTTTCTGGCATGAGGTTTCTGGACATGTAAATTTGACATGAAGGGTTCCTGGACATGAAGTTCTGGACATGAAAATTTTGGTCATGAAATTTCTTTAAGCTAGGTTTTTTGGGATGAAGTTTCTGGACATGAGGTTTCTGGACAAGAAGTTTCTGGACATGAAGTTTTGGTTAGAGGCTTCTGGACATGAGGTTTTTGGACATGAGGTTTTTGGACATGAAGTTTCTGGATATGAGGCTTCTGAACTTGAAGTTTCTGGACATGAGGTTTTTTGGACATGAAGTTTCTGGGCATGAGTTTTTGGGACATGGGTTTCTGGACAAGAAGTTTCAGACAAGAAGTTTTGGACATTAGGTTTTGGACATGCAGTTTCTGGACATGAGGTTTCTGGACTTGTTTTCTGGACATGAGGTTTTCTGGACATGAGGTTTCTGAACATGAGGTTTTTGGACATGAAGTTTCTGGATATGAGGGTTCTGAACTTGAAGTTTTGGACATGAGGTTTCTGGACATGAAGTTTCTGGCATGGTTTTCGGGCATGGGGTTCTGGACAGAAGTTTCCAGACAAGAAATTTCTGGACATTAGGCTTTTGGCATGCAGTTTCTGGACATGAGGTTTCTGGATTGATGTTTCTGGGGCTGAGGTTTGGACATGGGTTTTTGGACTGAGGTTTCTTGACATGAGGTTTCTGAAAGTGAGGTTTTTGGACATGAAATTTTGGGGGTGATGTTTCTTTACTGAAGTTTTGGAATATGTTTTTGGACAT
>NC_069494.1:7508814-7546045 GCF_026875155.1 Cherax quadricarinatus
AGAAACCTTGTCCAAAACTTCATTTCCAGAAATTTTCATGCCCAGAAACTTGATGTCCAGAAACGTCATGTCCAGAAGCTTCATGTTCAGAAACCTCATGTCCAGAAACCTCATGTCCGGAAACATCATGTCCAGAAACTTCATGTCCAGAAACCACATGCCCAGAAATTTCATGTCCAGAAGCCTCATGTCCAGAAACCTCATGTTCAGAAAACTCATGTCCAGAAACTTCATGTCCAGAAACTTCATGTCAAGAAACCACATGTCCCGTAAACTCATGCCCAGGAACCTAATGTCCAGAAACCTCATGTCCAGAAACTTCAAGTCCAGAAACCTCACATCCAGAAACCTCATGTCCAGAAATCTCATGTCCCCAAACTTCAAGTCCAGAAACTTCATTTCAAGAAACCTCATATCCAGAAGCCTAATGTCCAGAAACTTCATGGGCAGAAACTTCAGGTCCAGATACCTCATGTCCAGAAACTTCAAGCCCAGAAACCTCATGTCCAGAAACTTCATGTCCAGAAACTTCATGTCCAGAAACTTCATGTCCAGAAACCCCATGTAGAAATCCCACAAGTCCTGAAACCTCGTGTCCAGAAACCTCTTGTCCAGAAACCTCATGTGCAATACCCACATGTCCACAAACCTCATGTCCAGAAACCTCAAGTCCAGAAACCTCATGTCCACAAACTTCATGTCCAGAAACCTAATGTCCAGAAACTTCATGGCCAGAAATTTCATGTCCAGAAACTTCATGTCCAGAAACTTCATGTCCAGAAACCTCATGTCCAGAAACCTCATGTCCAGAAACTTCATGTCCAGAAACCTCATGTCCACAAACTTCATGCCCAGAAACCTCATGTCCAGAAACTTCATGTCGAGAAACTTCATGTCCAGAAACCTCATGTCCAGAAACTTCATGTCCAGAAACCTCATGTCCACAAACTTCATGCCCAGAAACCTCATGTCCAGAAACTTCATGTCGAGAAACTTCATGTCCAGAAACCTCATGTCCAGAAACTTCATGTCCAGAAACCTCATTTTGGGAAACCTCATGTCCAGAAACCTCATGTCCAGAAACTTCATGTCCAGAACCCTCATGTTCAGAAACTTCATGTCCAGAAGCTTCATGTCGAGAAATCTCATGTCCAGAAACCTCATTTCCAGAAACTTCATGTCCAGAAACCTCATGTCTGCAAACTTCATGTATAGAAAATTTATGTCCAGAAACCTCATGTCCAGAAACCTCATGTCCGGAAAGCTCATGTCAATAAACATCATGTCCAGAAACCTCAAGTCCAGAAATTTCATGTCCAGAAACCTCTTGTCCAGAAACCTCTTGTCTAGAAACCTTATGTACAGAAACTTAATTTCTATAAACCTCATGTCCATAAACCTCATGTCCAGAAATCTCATGTCCAGAAATTTCATATCTAGAAACCGCATGTCCAGAGACCTTATCTCCAGAAACCTCATGTCCAGAAACCTCTTGTCCAGAAACCTTATGTGCAAATCCCACATGTTCAGAAACCTCATGTCCATGAACCTCTTGTCCGGAAACCTCATGTGCAAATCCCACATGTCTAGAAACCTCATGTCCAGAAACCTCATGTCTATAAACCTCATTTCCAGAAACCTCTTGTCCAGAAACCTCATGTACAAAAACCACATGTCCAAAACCCTCATGTCCAGAAACCTCATGCACAGAAATCTCTTGCCCAGAAACCTCATTAACAAAAACCACATATCCAGAAACCTAATGTCCAGAAACCATTTGTCCAGAATCCTCATATACAAGAACCACATGTCCAGAAACCTCATGTCCAGAAACCTCATGTCAAGAAACCTCTTGTCCAGTAGCATCATGAACAAAATCCTCATGTCCAGAAACCTCATGTCCAGAGAGCTCGCGTCAAGAAACCTTATGCCCAGAACTCTAAAATCGAGAAACCTCATGTCCAGAAACCTCATTCCCGGAAGCCTCATGTCAAGAAACCTATTTTCCAGAAACCTTATGTACAGAAATCTCATGTCCAGAAACCTCAAGTGCAAAACCGACATATCCAGGAACCTCATGTCCAGAATCCTCTTGTCCAGAAATCTAATGTCCAGAGACCTCATGTCCAGAAACCTCATGTCCAGAAACCTCATGTAGAAAACCCACATGTCCAGAAACCTCAAGTCCAGAAACCTCATGTCCAGAAACCTCATGATCAGAAAATTCATGTCAAGAAACTTCATGTTGAGAAACCTCATGTCCACAAACTTCATGCCCAGAAACCTCATGTCCAGAAACTTCATTTCCAGAAACTTCATGCCCAGAAACTTGATGTCCAGAAACGTCATGTCCAGAAGCTTCATGTTCAGAAACCTCATGTCCAGAAACCTCATGTCCAGAAACATCATGTCCAGAAACTTCATGTCCAGAAACCACATGCCCAGAAATTTCATGTCCAGAAGCCTCATGTCCAGAAACCTCATGTTCAGAAAACTCATGTCCAGAAACTTCATGTCCAGAAACTTCATGTCAAGAAACCGCATGTCCCGAAAACTCATGCCCAGAATCCTAATGTCCAGAAACCTCATGTCCAGAAACTTCAAGTCCAGAAACCTCACATCCAGAAACCTCATGTCCAGAAATCTCATGTCCCCAAACTTCAAGTCCAGAAACTTCATTTCAAGAAACCTCATGTCCAGAAGCCTCATGTCCAGAAACTTCATGGGCAGAAACTTCATGTCCAGAAACCTCATGTCCAGAAACTTTCAAGTCCCCAGAAACCTCTATGTCCAGAAACTTCATGTCCAGGAAACTTCATGTCCATAAACTTCATGACATAAACTCTCATGTCTAGAAAATTCATGTCCAGAAACCTCATGTCGAGAAACCTCATGTCGAGAAGCCTCATGTCCATTAATTTCTTGTCCTGAAGCCTAATGTTCAGAAACTTCATATTCAGAAATCTCATGTTCCGAAACCTAATGTCTAGAATCTTCGTGTCCACAAACCTCATGGTTAGAAAGCTCATATCCAGAAGATCATTCTTAAACCACATGTTTCAAAAATTTCGTGCCCCAGAAACTTCATGTCCAAAATTTCATGTACGAAACTCATGCCCAAAACCCTTTGCCCAAAACTTATGTCCAGAAACTTCGTGCCCAGAAACTCAGCCACAAATTTCATCCCCAAAACCTCACCCAAAAAATTCTTGTCGAAAACTTATGCCCAGAAACTTCAGTCCAAAAACCTCATTCCAAATTTCATGCCCCAGAAATTTTCAAAATTAAAACCCCAATGTCCAAGGGACCTTATCTCCAGGGCCTCATGCCAAAACCTTTTCCAGAAACCTTATGTCCCAAATCCCACATGTTCGAAACCTCATGCCTAAACGTCTTGCCCCGGAAACCTCTTTGAAAAATCCCACATGCTAGAAACCTCTTTCCCACAAACCTATGTCCCCAAACCTCATCCCCAGAAACCTTTGCCCCAAAACCCATGTACAAAACCATATGTCGAAACCCTCATGTCCAAAACCCTCTGCCCAAAAATTCTTGCACAAAAAACTCATTAAAAAAAAACCCACTATCCAGAAACCAAATGTAAAAACCTCTTGTCCAGAACCTCATAAAAAAAACCACTGTCCGAAAACCCTGTCAGAAAGCTCATTTCAAGAAACCTTTTGCCCCCAGCAGCTCATAAAAAAGTCCACATGTCCAGAAAACCTCATGTCCAGAAAGCTCGCGTCAAAAACCTTACCCCAAATCAAAAATCGAGAAACCCTCATGTCCAGAAACCTCTTTCCCGAAAGCCTATGTCAAGAAACCTTTTGTCCAAAAACCCTTTTACAAACCCAGCCAAACCCTGTGCAAAACCAACATTCCAGAAACCTCATGTCCAAACCTGAGTCCGAAACCTTGTCCAAGACCTCATGTCCAAAAACCTCATTTCCAGAACCCATTGAAATCCCACTGCCCAAAACCAAAGCAAAACCACTTGTAAAGAAAACTCATTTGAAAAACCCCACTGTCCGAAACCCCTGTACAAAAACCCCTCTTGTCCCAAAACTTCATGCCCAGAAACCTAATGCCAGAAACTTCGGTCTAGAAACTTCAGTCAAAAACCCCCTCATGTCCAAAAACCCCAGTCCAAAAACCTCATGCCCAAAACCTCTGATCAAAATTTTAGCAAGAAACTTCATTGAGAAACCTCTGTCCACAAACTTCTGCCCAAAACCTCTTTGGCAGAAATTCTTTTCCCCAAAACTTCATGCCCAGAAACTTGATGTCCAAAACGTCTTCCCCGAAACTTCATGTTCAAAAACCTATGCCCAGAAACCTCATGTCCAGAAACATCAGCCAGAAATTTAATGTCCGAACCTCTCCCAAAATTTTTTCCAAAGTCATGCCCAAAAACCCTCATTTTCAAAAAATCAGTCCAGAAACTTCTGTCAAGAAACCGCATCCCCCGAAAACTCATCCCCAAAAACCCAATTCCAGAAACCTCATGCCAGAAATTTTAAAAACCAAAAACCCTCCATCCAGAAAACCTCAGTCCGAAATTCATGCCCCAAAAATTTAAGCCCAGAAACTTCATTTCAAAAAACCCTCATGTCCAAAAGCCCAGTCCCCAAAACTTAGGGGGCAAAACTTCAGGTCCAAAAACCCTCATGTCCAAAAATTTCAACCCCAGAAACTTATGTCCAAAAATTTCATGTCCAAAATTTTCTTTCCCAGAAACTTCATTCCAGAAACCGCATGTCTAAAAAATTCATGTCCAAAAACTTCAGCCCCAAAAAACCCTCTGTCCGAATTCTCATGTCCAGAAAATTTCAAACTAAAACCACATGCCCGGGCCCTTTATCTCCGGGGCCTCATGCCAGAAACCTTTGTCCAAAACCTTATGTGAAATCCCACATGTTCAGAAACCTCTGCCCATGAACCTTTCCCCAAAACCCTCAGTGAAAACCCCACATGTCTAGAAACCTCTTCCCCAAACCCTCATGTCCATAAACCTATGTCCAGAAAGCCTTGCCGAAACCCATGTACAAAAACCCTGTCCGAAACCCTCTGCCCAAAAACCTCATCCCCCAAAAATCTTTTCCAGAAAAACTCATTAAAAAAACCCATATCCAGAAACCTAAGTCCAAAACCCTTGCCCCAAATCCTCATATACAAAAACCCACTGTCCAGAAACCTCTTTCCAAAAAGTCATGTCAAGAAACCTCTTGTCCACAGCATCATGAACAAAGTCCACATGCCAAAAACCTCATGTCCAGAAAGCTCGCGTCAAAAAAACGTTTATCCCAAATCTAAAATCGAAAAAATCATGTCCAAAAACCTTCTTTCCCCAAAGCCTCATGTCAAGAAACCTCTTGCCAAAAACCTTATGTAAAAAAATCTCAGTCCAAACCCCATGTGCAAAACCGACTATCCAAAAACCTCAGCCCCAGCCCTGGTCCAGAAACCTCTGTCCAGAGCCCTCATGCCCAAAACTCATTCCTGAAACCCATGTAAAAAAACCCACTGCCCAAAAAAACCCCATTTTCAAGAAACCTTTTTGTCCAAAAAAAACCTCTTAAAAAACCCCAAATGCCCAAAAAAACCCTCATGTCCAGAAACCTTTTGCCCAAAATCTTCATGTCCGAAACCTTCCGAAACTTCTGTCTAGAAACTTTTTCCCGAACCCTCTGCCCCGAAACCTCATCCCCCAAAGAGACCTCATGTCCAAAACCTTTTTCCCAGAAAACCCCATATAGAAACCCACATTCCAAAAACCCAAATGTCAAGAAACCCTTGCCCGGGAAACCTCTTTTGCAAAACCCAATGTCCAAAAACCTCATGTCCGAAACCTCTGTCCCAA
Source organism: Cherax quadricarinatus (assembly GCF_026875155.1). Lineage (NCBI taxonomy): Eukaryota > Metazoa > Arthropoda > Malacostraca > Decapoda > Parastacidae > Cherax > Cherax quadricarinatus. The sequence goes on from NC_069494.1 coordinate 7,514,675, forward strand.
AATTCATGCCCCAGAAACCTAATGTCCAAAAATTCGGTCAAAAAACTTATGTCCAAAACCTCATGCCCAAAAAAAACCCATGTCCAGACCCTAATGTCCCGAAACCTCGCCAGAGACCTCAGTCCAAAACCTTATGTCCAAAACCTCATGTAGAAACCCCCAAATTCCAAAAACCAATGTCAAGAAACCATTTGCCCAGAAACCTCATTTGCAAAACCCACATTCCAAAAACCCGTGTCCAAAAACCTCTTGTCCCAAAAATTTTCTTTCCCAAACCCCCGCCAAAAATTATGTCAAAAACTTATGTCGAAAAACCCTCATGTCACAAACTTCTCCCCAGAAACCCTTGCAGAACTTCATTTCCGAAATTCATGCCCGAACTTGTTTTCCAAAAAATTTGTCCAAAATTCATGTTCAGAAACCTCATTCCAGAAACCTACCCCAGAAAATTATGTCCAAAAAACTTCTGTCCGAAACCTCTGCCCGAAATTTCATGCCAAACCCCAAAGTCCAGAAACCCTCTTTTTAAAAAAATCGCCCAAAATTTAAATGCCCAGAAACTTCGTCAAGAAACCGCATGCCCCGAAAACCACCCAAAACCTAATGTCCAAAAACCTCATGTCCGAACTTCAAGTCCAGAAACCTACACCCAAAAACCTCATGCCCAAAATCCTGCCCCAAAATTCCCCAAGCCCGGAAACTTATTTCAAGAAACCTATGTCCAGAAGCCTCTGTCCAAAACTTCAGGGGCAGAACTTCAGGCCCAAAACCCTTTACCCCCTTCAAGCCCAGAAACTTTTCCAGAAATTTCTGTCGAGAAACCTCATGCGAGAACCCTCATGTCCTTTTTTCTTGTCCTGGAACCAAATTTTAGAAACTTCATATTCAAAAATCTCATGTCCCGAAACCTAATGTCCAGAAATTCGTGTCCAAAAAACTTCATGTCCAAAAGCCTCATGCCGGGAAACCTATGCCCCAGAAACCTCGTGCCCAAAAAACCCTGTTCAAAAGCTCATACCAAAATTTTTCTGTCCTAAAAACCACATGCTCGAAACTTCATGTCCAGAAAACTTCATGTCCAACAACGTAAAGTCCAAAAACCCTCTGCTGCAAATTCATGTCAAAAAAATTTTTTTTCCGACCCATGCCCAAAAACCTAAAGCCAGAAACCTCATGTTAAAAAACCTATGTCCATTAACCCATGTCCATAAACCCTGCCCCAGAATTCTCATGCCAAAAACCTTATCCCCCCCCAAAATCTCATGCCCAAAAAATTCTATCTTGAAAACCACATGTAAAAAAACCTCAGTGGGAAAACCCCCATGTCCAGAAAACATTTTGCCAAAAACCCTCGTGCAAACCCCACTGTTCAGAACCTCATGCCCAAAACCTTTTTGTCCGAAACCTATGTAAAAACCCTCATGTCCAAGCCCAATGTACAAAACCCTCATTTCAAAAAACCCTATGTCATAAACCCTCAGCCCGAAACCTTTTGCCCAAAAACCTCATGTACAAAACTAAAAGTCAAGAAACCTCTGTCAAGAAAACCTCATCCCCAGAAGCCCAGTAAAGAAACCTTTTGTCCAGAAACCTTATTTCCGAAATCTCATGCCAGATACTTATGTGCAAAACCCCAAGTCCAGAAAGCTCAGCCCAAAACCCATGTCCAAAAAACCTCAGTCCAAGTCCACTGCCCCAAAAATATGTCCGAAACCCAGTAGAAATCCCACTTCCGAAACCTGGGTTTTCCCAGAAACCTCTTGCCCAAAAACCCTCATGTGCAAAACCCACATGTCCCAAACCTCATGTCCGAAACCCAAGTCCAAAACCCCATGCCCAAACTTCATGTCCAAAAACCAAATGTCCAAAACTTCATCCAAAATTTCATGCCCCAGATACTTCATGTCCAAAATTTCTGTCCAGAAACCTCATGTCCAAAAAACTTCTGTCCGAAATTTCCCATGTCCAAAATTCGTGTCCAAAACCCTCTGTCCACAAATTTCATGCCAGAAACCTCATGCCAAAAATTTTTTATGCGAAAACTTGTCCAGAAACTTCTGCCCAAAAACCTCTTTCCCAAAAACTTCATGTCCAGAAACCTCATGTCCAGAAATCTCATTCCGAAATTTCATCTAAAAACCCATATGCCCCGACTTTCCCCAAGGGCCTCATTCCTGAACCCTTTTGCCCGGGAAAACCTCATGTTCAAATCACTTCTCGAAATATGTCCAAAACCTCATGTCCATAAACCTCATCCCCGAACCTTTTGTCCGAAACCCTGTACAAAAACCACTTTCCCAAAACCCCCATGTCAGAAACCTCATGCCCAAAATCTCTTGCCAAAAAACCAAAAAAACCCCTTTCCCGAAACCAAAGCCCAGAAACCCCTCTTGTCCAGATCCTCATTAAAGAACCACATTCCGAAACCCTCTGCCAAAAAAGGGCTCATGTCAAGAAACCTCTTGTCCAGCAGAAATCATAACAAAATCCACATGTCCAAAAACCTCTGCCCCAAAAAGCTCGCGTCAAGAAACCTTACCCCAAAATTTTAAAAATCGAGAAACCTCATGTCAAAAAACCCTTTTCCCAAAGCCTCATGTCAAGAAACCCTTGTAAAAACCTTTTTATGCACAGAAATCTCATGTTAGAAACCTCAGTGAAAAAACCGACAAAATCCAAAAACCCTCAGTCCGAAGCCTCATGCCCCAGAAACCCATTCCCAGGCCCTCATGTCCAAAAAACCTCATGCCCCAAAAACCCATGTAAAAAACCCCTGTCCAGAAAACCTCATGTCAGAAACCTCTTGCCAGAAACCTCATTTGCCCCCCACATGTCCAGAAACCTCATGTCCAAAACCTCTGTCAAAAATTCATGTCCAAAAAATAATGCCCAAAACTTCATGTCTAGAAACTTCTGCCCAAAAAACCTCATTCCGAAACCTCTTGCCCAAAAAAATTTCAGTCCAGAAACCTATTGTCCAAAATTCATTCGAAACTTCATGTCCAAAAACCCTAAGTCAAAAACCCCTTGTCCAAAAACCCATGATCAAAAACTATGTCAAGAAACTTCTATCGGAAACCTCATGTCCACAAACATCATGCCAGAACCTCTGCCCCCAAAACTTCTTTCCCAGAAACTTCACCCCAGAAACTTGATGTCCAGAAACGTCATGCCAGAAACTTCATGTTCAGAAACCTAGCCCCCAAAACTCATGCCCCAGAAACATCTGTCCAAAAACTTCATGTCCAGAAACAATCATGCCCAGAAATTTCATGTCCTGAAGCCTCTTTCCCAAAAAACCTCGTTCGAAAACTCAGTCCAAAACTTCTTTTCCAGAAATTTCAGTTAAAAACCGATTCCCGAAAACTCTCCCAAAACCAATTTGAGAAACCCCATGCCCAAAACTTCAATCCCAGAAACCTCACATCTAAAAACCTCTGCCCAAAATCTCATGCCCCCAAATTTTCCAAGCCAAAACTTCATGTAAAGAAAACCTCATGCCCCAAAAGCCTCAGCCCAAAACTTCATGGCAGAAACTTCATGTCCGAAACCTCATGTCCAGAAACTTAAACCCCAAAAACCCTCATGTCCAGAAATTTTATGCCCAAATTTATGCCCAGAAACTTCATGCCCAGAAACCTCATGTCTAAAAAAATTCAGCCCCAGAAATATGTCGAAAACCTCATGTGAAACCCATGCCCCAAAAATTTCTTGTCCTAAAACCAAATTTTCAAAACTTCATATTCAAAATCTCTGTTCCGAAAACCTAATGTCCAGAAACTTCGTGCCCCAAAACTTATTCCAAAAGCCTCATGTCCGGGAACAACATGCCCAGAAAACCTCGTGTCCACAAAGCTCAGTTCAAAAGTCATATCCAGAATTTCATGTCTTAAAACCCAAAATTTCAGAAACTTCATTCCAAAATTTTAAGCCCAAAAACAACGTCATGTCCAGAAACTTCTGTCCAGAAACCTCTGTCTGCAAACTTCGTCTATAAATGTTTTGTCCAGAAACCCTCATGCCAGAAACCTCATGTCCGAAACCTCTGTTCAGAAATTTTGTCCATAACCTATGTCCAAAAAATCATTCCAAAACCTCATGTCCAAAAACCCCTTTGTCCGAAATCTCATGCAGAAACTTTATTCTTAAAACCACTTAAAGAAACCTCATTCCAGAAACCCCCATTCCAAAAACTTTGTGCAAAACCCTCATGTGCAAACCCCAATGTTCGAAACCTCATTCCAAAAACCTCTTGTCCAGAAACCTCTATGCAAATCTCAGTCCAGAAACCCAGTCCCAGAAACCTCATGCGAAAACCCTCATTAAAAAAACCCTGTCAAAAACCTCATTTCCAGAAAGCTCATGTAAAAAACCTATGTCCGAGCCCACTGCCAAAAAACCCATGTCCAAACCCCCCAGAGAAACCCCTGTCCAGGACCTCATGTCCCCCCCCCTTTTCCCAAAACCCAGTGCAAAACCACATGTCCACAACCTTTTTTCCCGAAAACCTCAAGTCCAAAAACCTCATGCCCCACAACTTCATGTCCAAAAACCCTAAGTCCAAATTCATGGCCAGAAATTTCATGCCAAAAACTTAAGTCCAGAAACTTCGTCCAAAACCTCGTCCGAAACCTCATGTCAAAAATTTATGTCCAAAATTTCTTTCCCAAAAACCCTCATGTCCAAAAAGCTTCATCCCCAAAAACCCTCTGTCCAAAAAATTTCTGTCGAGAAATTTCATTCCGGAAACTTCAGCCCCAGAAAACCTCATTCCAAAAACTTTCTTCCAGAAACCCTTTTTGGGGGAAACCTAAAGCCCAGAAACCTCATTTTCCAAATTTTTCTGTCCAAAACCTCATTTTCAGAAACTTCATGCCCGGAAACTTCACGCCCAAAGCCATGTCCAAATCTCTTTCCCCCAGAAATAATGTCCAAAACTTCATGCCGAAATTTCTGTCCAGAAACTTCATGCCCAAAAAAACTGATGCCAGAAACCTCAGTCCAGAAAACCCTCATGTAGAAACTTCAGCCCAAAACCCTTTCCCGAATTTCATGTCCGAAACCTCTTCCGCAAACTTCATGTATAAAAATTTATGCCAAAAACCTCATGTCCGAACCCTCGACAAAAACCCTCCAAAAAACTCATGCCCCAAAAACCCCTCATCCAAAACCCAGCCCAGAAACCTTTTGCCCAAAACCTCTTGCCCAAAAACCCTTATTCAGAAACTTCATTTTAAAAACCTTTTCCCATAAACCTCATGCCCGAAATCCTGTCCAGAAATTTTATCTAGAAACCACATGCCCCGGGAACCTTATCTCCGAAACCTCATGTCCGAAACCCCCCTTGCCCAAAAACCCTTTAAAAGTGCAAATCCCACATGTCTAAAACCCCTCTGCCAGAAACCTCATGCCCATAAACCTCATGCCCGAAACCTTATCCAAAAACCCTCTGTACAAAAAAATTTCCCCCAAAACCCCTCATGTCCAGCCTCTCCCCAAAATTTTTCCCAAAAATTCTTTAACCAAAAAACACATATCCAGAAACCTAATTTTCCAGAAACTTTTGTGCAAAAAACTCTTATACAACCCCAAAATGCCCGAAACCTATTCTAAAAACCTCGTCAAAAAATTTTCTTTTTCAGTACATCATAAAACAAAACCCAATGTTAAAAAACCCATGTCCAGAAAGTCGCGCAAAAAACCCTTTGACCAAACTCTAAAACGAGAACCTCAGTCCGGAGACCTCTTCCCCAGAACCCCATGAAGAAACCCTTGCCAGAAACCTTATTACAAAAAATCTCTGTTCCAAAAACCTCTTGCAAAACCACTTTCCCAAAACCCTATGTCCAAATCCTCTGCCCAGAAACCTAATGTCCAGAGCCCACTGTCCGGGAAACCCTCATGCCCGAAACCCATGAAAAATCCAAGTCCAAAACCTAGTGAAAAAACCCCTTTTCCAAAAAACCTCATTTGCAAAACCCCTGCCCAGAAACCACATTCCAAAACCTCTGTCCAAAAACTTCATGCCAGAACCTATTCCCAGAAACTTCTGTCTAGAAACTTCATGCCAAAAACCTAGTCCAAAAATTTATGTCCAGAAACCCAAGTCCGAACCCAAGCCCAAAACCCTATGTCCAGAAACCACATGATAAAATTTCATCAAGAAACTCATGTTGAGAAACCTCATGTCCAAAACTTTTGCCCAAAAAATCATGTCCAGAAACTTCTTTTCCAGAAACTTCTCCCAAAACTTATGCCCAAAAACTTCATGTCAAGGAACTTCCCCTTCAAAACCTCTGTCCAAAAACCCTCATTCAAAAACATCATGTCCAGAAACTTCTGCCAAAAAACCCTCTCCCCAAAATTTTTCTGTCCAAAACCTCATGTCCAGAAACCTTTGTTCAAAAACTCATGCCAAAACTTCATGCCCAGAAACTTCTGTCAAGAAACCGCATGTCCCGAAATCATGCAAAAAAACCTAATGCCCAGAAATCTCATGCCCAAAACTTCAAGCCCAAAAACCCTCCATCCAAAAACCTCAGTCCAAAATTTTCCTGCCCCCAAACTTCAAGCCCCAAAACTTCATGCCCAGAAACCTCATGTCCAGAAACCTAGCCAGAAATTTCATCTGCAAAAATTCATGCCCAAAACCCTCATGCCAAAACTTCAAGCCCAAACCTCATGTCCAAAAATTTTCATGCCCAAAAAAAATTTCATGTCCAAAAACTTCTGCCCAAAACCTCTTCTAGAAAATTCATGCCCAAAAACCCTCTGTCGAGAAACCTAATGTCGAAAAGCCCTTCCTTTAAATTTTCTTGCCCGAAACCCAATTTTTCAGAAACTTCATGTTCAAAATCTCAGCCCCGAAACCTAATGTCCAAAATTCGGTCCAAAATCATGAAAAAACCCCATGCCCAGGAACCTCATGCCCCAAAACCTGGTCAAAACAAACCTCTTGTTCAAAAGCCATACCGAAGTTTTCCTGTCCTGAAACCAATGTTCAGAAACTTCATGTCCAGAAACTTTATGTCCAACAACGTCATGCCAAAATTTAGTCCGCCTCTGCTGAAATCTTCTTTTTATAAATTTTTTGTCCGAACCCATGTCCAAAAAACCTCATGTCCAGAACCTCTTTCAGAAAATTCGTCCATAAACCCTGCCCCATAAACCCATTCCAAAACCTCATGCCCAAAAAAACCCTTTTATTCCGGAAATCTCATTTAAAAAAACTTCATAACTTAAACCCACATGTAAGAAACCCATGCAAAAAACCCTCATGCCCAGAAACCTTGTCCCAAAACCCTCAGGGGAAAACCCCACATTTAAAAAAACCTATGTCCAAAACCTTTTTGTCCAAAAACCCTCTTCGATAAACCTCTGCCCCAAGGACCCCTGTACAGAAACCTCATTTCAAGAAACCCTCATGTCCTAAAACCTCATGTCCAGAAACCTCTTGCAAAACCTCATGTACAAAACCACATGTCCAAAAAACCCATGAAAGAAAACCTATCCCCCCCATGTCCAAAAACCTTTGTCGAAACCTTTTTTCCTGAAATCTCATCCAGATACTTCTGTGCAAAACCCAAAAGTCCAGAAAGTCTGCCCAAAAAACCCCTCATGTCCAAAAGCCTTTCCCAAGCCACTGCCAGAAACCCATGCCCAGAAAACCCCTGAAAACCCCACATGTCCAGAAACCTCTTTCCAAAAACCTCTTGTCAAACCCCTCATGGGCAAAAACAATGTCCAAAACCCTCATGTCCCAAAAACCTCAAGCCCAAAACCCCATGTCCCCTTCGCCAAAACCCAAATGTCCAAAAACTTCATGGCCAGAAATTCATGTCCAAAAAACTTCATGCCCAAAAATTTTTCATTTTCAGAAACCTCATGTCCACAAATTCGCAGAAACCTAATGTCCAGAAACTTTCAGGCCAAATTTTTCATGTCCGAAACTTCATTCCGAAACTTCATGTTCAAAACCTCATGTCCACAAATTCATGTCCTGAAACCCTCATGTCCAGAAATTCATGTCCATATCCCTCATTTTGGGAAACCTCAGTCCAAAACCTCAGTCCAGAACTTCATGTCCAAAAAAACCTCATTTTCAGAAACTTCATGTCCAAAAACTTTGTCCAAAAGTTCATGCCAGAAATCTCATGCCCAAAAACCCTTTTCCCAGAAACCTGTCCAAAAAACCTCTTCCGCAAACTTCTGTAAGAAAATTTAGCCAGAAACCCCTTTCCAGAAACCTCAGTCAATAAACATCTGCCAGAACCTCAATCAAAGAAACCTCATGTCCGAAATCTCTTGTCCAGAAACCCTTGCCCAGAAACCTTAGTATGGAAACTTCATTTCTAAAACCTCATGTCCAAAACCCTCATGTCGAAAAATTCCATGTCGAAATTTCATATCAAAAACTCATGCCAGGCCCCTTATCCCAAAACCTCATGTCCAGAACCTTTTGTCCAAAAACTTTGTGCAAATAAAAAGTTCAGAAACCTCATTCCTAAACCTCTTGTCGGGAAACCTCATGTGCAATCCCACAGTCCAAAAACCATGTCCAAAACCTCAGCCCAGAAACCTCTTGTCCAAAACCCTCTGTAAAAAAAACCACATTTTCCAATACCCTCATGCCCAGAACCTCATCCCCAAAATCCTTTGCCCAAAAACCCCTCTTTAAACAAAAACCACATATCAAAACCTATGCCAAAACCCTCTTGTCCAGAATCCTCATTAAAGAACCCATGCCCCGAAACCTCTTTCCAAACCCCCATGTCAAAAAACCCTTTTGTCCAGTAGATCTAAACAAAATCCACATTCCAAAAACCTCATGCCCAAAAGTCGCACAAGAAACCTTATCCCCAAAAATTTCCCCCAATCGAAAACCCTTTCAGTCAAAAACCTCTGTCCAGGAAGCTCTGTTTGAGCCCTCATGAAAGAAAACCCTGTAAAAAATTTTGGGGCCCCCAAAAAATTTGGCCAAAACCTCATGTCAAATCCCGTCCTGAAACCTCCTTCTAGAAACCTTTCTAAAGAAACATCATTCCGTATTTAAAATGTCTCAAACCCAGCCAAAAAACCTGTGTTAAAAACCCTTTTTCCCGGAAACCTCATTCCAAAACCCTCATTTTCCCCGAAATCTTAGTCAAGAAACCTCTGTTTGGGCCTAAAGTCCGAAATCTCATGTCCGGAAACCTAATTTTCCCGGAAATCTCATCACAAAAACCTCATTCAAGAACCCTCATTTCCAAAACCCCTGATGTCCAAAACCCCCGACGTCCAAAAACCCCTCATGTCCAGAAACCTCTGTCCAGCCCTTCCCCTAAACATCATGTCCAGAACCTATGCCCCAAAACTTATGTTAAAAAACCCTGCCCATGAACCTCATTCCGGAAACCCTGTCAAAAAAACCTCCTTCAAAAAACCCTCTGTCTTGAAAGTTCTGCCCAAAGCCTTATTTTAAAAAACCCTCTGCCAGAAACCTCTTTTTAAAAAACCATAAGACATTCAATAAATCCTTGTCCAAAAACCACTTGTCCGGAAACGTAATTATGAAAACTTATGCCAAAAACCTCATGTCGGAAAACCTCTTTAAGATACCTAAGTCCCAGCCCCCTGCAAGAACTTTATGTCCAAACCCTATATTACAAACCTCAACCCCAAAACCCAATGTCGGGAAAACCTTGGGGCCAAAAACCCTCTTGTTCGGAAACCTCTTTCCAGAAACCTTAGCCCAAAAAATCGATTCCAAAACCTCAGTCAAAACCTCATTCAAAAAACGTCAAGTCCAGAAACCCATGTCCGGAAAACCCCTCATGCCCCGGTCCAAGTCCAAAACCCATGTCCAAAATCATTGGAAAAACCCACATGCCCAAACCTCATACCAAAACCTCTGTCCGTAACCTATTGCAAAACCCCACTGCCCAAAAAAACCTCGTCCGCCCCATGCCCCAGAGACCAACCCCCTCTGTCAAAACCTATGCCCCTCTGCCCAAAATCTTTTGTCCAAAAACCTCATGACAAAACCCATACCCAAAAACCAAAAGTCCAAAAGGCCAGAACCCAGTACAAAAACCACTGTCCAGAAACCCTTTCCCAAAAAACCTCAAAAAAAAAACCCTCTTGTCCAGTAGATCATGAACAAAATCCCATGTCCAAAAGCTCGCACAAGAATCCTTATCCCCAAAATCTCACATCGGAAACCTCAGTAAGAACCTCATTCCAGGAACCTCATGTTTGGAGACCTCATGCCAAGCAAACTCATGTCCAAAACCTTATGTACCAGAACTGAAAGACCAGAAACTCATGTCAGATACATCATGTCCAGAAACCTCCTGTCTAGAAACCTCTTGCAAGAAACACAACATGTCCAGTACTTAAATGTCTCTAAACCTCATGTCAAGAAACCTTGTGTGAGAAACCTTATTACCGGAAAACTCATGTTCCGGAAACCTCATCTTCCGAAATCTCATGTTAGGAAACCTTCATTGTTTTAGAAACCTCATGTCCAGAAACCTCATGTCCAGAAAACCTAATCTCCGGAATCTCATGACAAGAAACTTTTATATCCAAAAACTCATGTCAAGAAACCTCATGGTCAAGAACACTCATGTCCAGAAACCTCATGCCAGAAACATCATGCCCTTAAACATCATGTCCAGAACCCTCATGACCACAAAACGTTTACTGTCAGGAAACCTCTGTCCATAAAACCTTCATGTCCGGGAAACCTCATGTCAAGAAACCTCATCTCAAGAAACCTATCACGTCTTGAAAGTTCATGTCCGGAAGCCTTATGTTCTGGGAAACCTCATGATCCAGAAACCTCATGTCCAGAAACCTCATGTCCAGAATCATCTTGCCCAGAAACAATCATGCCCTTAAACATCATGTCCAGGACCCTCTTGACCACAAACGTTATGTCAGGAAACCTCATATCCATAAACCTCATGTCGGAAACTCATGTCAAGAAACCTCTTCTCAAGGAAACCTCTCGTCTTGAAAGTTCATGTATCCGGAAGCCTTTATGTCTGGAAACTCATTGCAGAAACCCTCATGTTTAAACACCTGAAGACCAAAAACAATAATTCCCATGTCCAAGAACCACTTGTTCGAAAACCTCTTGTTGGAAACCCGTTTCAAGATACCTAATGTTCCAGGAACATCTGTCAAGAAATCTTATGTCCAGAAGCCTCATATCACTATCCTCATGTCCAGAAACCACATGGGTGTTTGGTTTGGATAGTTATACTAAGACAACAGTGGTTGCTCGCATAAAAAACCTCTTGTCAGAAACCTCATGTCTCCAGAATCTCATGTTCGGAAACTCATGCCCAGAAACTCAGCTCACTTTCACTCCTCCCAGAAGTGCCAGCCCAACTCCCCACTTTCCTCACAGACCTACCAATCCACTCCCACTCCACGCAGACCTTCCAGAACTCTCTTCTCTCCCTCATTCGTCTCTCAACCTGACCGGGCAAGGGAGGACGCACTCTGAGCTTGCTCCGTGCTTGCACCTGGTGGCGGCCCGTGTACTACAATCCACAGGATGGCGGACTGTCAAGGTCGGAGAGTAAACATGGTCTGTGTTGAATTCACCCAAGGCCCCCTCAGGGGTTCTACTATGGCAGGCATTAATGCCGTGCATCATACGCGACGTCTACGGCACCCCCCAATGAAGAATTATATGTCGTAGCTCTAAATGTGATGTCTAGATATTTGTGAAATTCGGGGAATGCCGGCTTTGTTATGCAGGGTTCTGTAAAACATTGTAATGTACAATAGTGAAGAAGTGTGCCATAATAGTGTTATTGTTATAATTGTAAATAATAATTTTATAATTCATAATGTACATTCGGGGCACTGTTAAAGTACTCTAACTGTAATTATAAAGAAATCCTGCTAGGTAGGTATTTTCCAACTGTGTTTGGGTACGCGGAGTACGCGTGGCTTGGGGAGTCACATGGTGTGAGCATGGTGTGGAGGCTGGCGTCGGAGATGCTGGGGTGTTTTAGCTAAGTTTGTATTTTGTGTACTCCTTTTGTTTAACCAATTCAGGCTATAGGCTCTTCTATGGCTTACCTGTATGCCCACCTAGGCTCTGACATGGTCAGGGTGCTGTGGGATGAGTGAGGAAATAAGAAATAGGGTTTGTAGTGGAGTAGTGAGGGCCTGGAGCTGACTAGGCCTAGTGGTTATGGTGGCTGGAACTCCAGCCAGCTGTTTTTGTTTTACCCTCATTTGGCGTTTGGGTTAAGGTTTTTCTAGAGGTGTAATATAATGTTATGTTAATAAATAGATATATTTCCTAACTAAGATTTTTACCTAACCCTCTGTTAACCAACCCATTGAAGTAACACATTCTGGTTTAGCGCTTTCTGTTTTTGACTGGTATAGCCCTGGGTGGCTTGGGTTTATGCTTGAGATATGTGAACTTTTACCTTTGCCGTTAGACAAGGCTCTAGCCCCCAGGTATCCCACATTTTCTGCATAACAGGGTTCTGCACCAAGATTGTTCAAACTTTTCAAGAAAGGAGAATGGCGGTAAATATCAGCTGTGGAGGTTTGTCTACAGACGTGTCTACGTATGTCACCTGGGTCAGGGGAGAAACGTGCCTTTCGGCTGAGGAGTTACGATCTGCGGCGACGTTTTTGGCAGATACGGAACAGTGCAAAAGCAGCGAGACCAAGGGAGTGTGAGAGAGGGCACCCATACGAGGGCTCTCAGAGGCTCCATCACCATCAAGAATGCCGCTAACGCCAGCCTATTTCCCTTCTTACATACATCTGGAGATATGTAGGACCCAGGTATTTTTCATTACGCCTGGCCAACGAAGACTCAGACTATGCAATTCTTATGAGCATATGGCTGGCCCAATGCTCCCGTCGACTGGTAAGTCTGCTCCGGGACCCCTCGCACTGTGGGGCTCTACAAGCTAGGCCTTCGTGCCTGAGTCTGGTCCCCCCCAGCTGGGCAAGATTCCAAGCTTATGGAGAGAAGAAAATATGCGAGAAGACACACAGTCTATACGAAGTGTGCCACTTGTCAGTGGATGTTACGACCGTGCCCACGCTTTCTTGGATCCTTTGAAGCCTGGGGATTTTGGACACAGGATAGTTGCTGGAGGACGTGCTTGCATGACCTGATGGCAACAGAGCGTGGTCTTGTTGTTTTCACACTGTGTGTTGTGAGTTAACGACGAGGAATCACATAACGTATGGGTGCAAGGATCATCCACGTTTGTACAGAGACCCATGGTGTGGTGGTGAGTCCACCTAGGAAGCTATCCGATCTGGTGGGAGAGAGATGTATGTGATGGCAGCTCCCCGCAAACGATCGCATGAGCGTCAGACATAGACGATGTCTTGACAGCAGAACAGCGCCTGGGGAAGAAATCGTGGGCCAAAGTGGCTGAGGCGCCCCTCACAGAAGGGGTTTGTTGCAAGGTCCCAGGCATACGGGTAGAGCTCGGGGGAAGGGGGAGGTCTCGAGAAGCCGAATGCAAAGAGGGGACCGTCTAAAGTACGTGGTGGGAGGCGGGAAAGACCCACAAACATAGAGGAAAACCACCTTTTTTTGTCAATTCAGTGTGTCACCATCAATGCCAAGGGCCTGAGGACAGAAGTTAAAAAAGTTGGATGAGTGGATTTTGCGACGTTACGATGTGATGTATGTTTCATGCAGGAACACAATTACAAGTTTGGTTAGAGATTACAGTTGAAAGGTCGCATGTAAGTGATAATTCCTTTAAGATTCAATGGTGGGGTGGCTATAGCGGTGAATGTGTCAAGCCCTTGGTGTGTCTTGGGTTGGGAGGGGGGGGAGGTGGAAGGGTGGTAAGGGTGGAGGGTATTGGGGGAGGGGTTTAGAGTTTGTTTTATTGAAGTTTATAATGCCTGCGGACAAGTAACTCCTAAAGTCTTAAAATAATTTTGTGAGGGAGGTTTAATGTATCACACTCGGGGTTTTGCCTTTAGTTTCGGTCTTGGGTGGGGATTGGAAATTGCGTAATCCGCCATGCGATGTTGAGCCGAGGGGGGCGGGGTGCGTTTTACTACCTGTCCTAAAAATTTGCTGGGGGATGCAGGGGTTTTTGATGTGTGGGGCGGGGTGGGTGCGGTGGGATGGAGCACAACGTTATGTCCACAGAGGCTACAACGGCCCCCGACTGGATAGACTTCTGTAACACAAGGGTTTTCCAGAGACCACCGTGCTGTTGCTAGCAGATTGGACTGGGATGGATTGGTACAAATTGTATCCAAGGTTATTGGAAACTAAGCAGTAGCTTTTGGAGGGGGAGGGGGAATTGGGTCTACTTTTCCGGTTTGGTGGAAAAGTCTCTGAAACTCGGAGGAAGGTGAATGTTTGTTGGAATGGTGGGAAACGTGCGCCAAACCCCGGATAGGCGAGTTATTATAGGAATTCGGGTAGGAGAAGCGAGGTATGGAAGGTATGGGCTACAAAATTACATGGAGGCAGTGAACAATTATATGTTGGGGGCGGAATTAGTAGGTCTGAAAACATCAACATCTCGCAATCAACTGGCCGAAATCCACAAGTGAGCGTTCCAATGCGATTAGAATCAAGGCGGGCATGGAAGAAGGTGCCATGGGTTGACAAACCTTCGGGTTGTGTCCTGCATAAATTTAGGGTTAGACAACAAGTAATCATCCATTCTGCTTTGAAGTATGCAACCGTGTTTGGTTACAAGCCTGGTCAGTTGCTCCTCTAGTACAGGACAGCTGAGTTTTTTACAACTGATCTTTGAGTTTGAGGAAAAACACCGACGTAGAGCAGGGAGGTTCATAGGGTGTCTGCTGGGGGGGAAATTTTCAGAAAGGTCATAAGTGAAAGGGATCAGAGGGTAACTAGGGTAGGATTCGTGTGGAGGAGGTCGAAGAGCGATTTTTTTAGGAGATTAAAGGTAAACACAGGCATAGATGGCATATCAAAGGAATTTTATAGATGCATTGGGGAAACATTAAGCAATTACTTGGTTGAAAGTATTGAATGCATGCTTACACGGAGAGGATGTTGGGACATCACAGAGTACAGGGGTAGTGGTGTGGTGCCCATAAAGGGAGGAGGGGGGAGGGGTCTGAGAGCAATATAGGGCTATCCTCTCTAATTTGTTCAGACTAATTAAAATATTCGCAAAGGCCCTAGGTAATAACAGGATGAGGAAAGTCATGGAATCGGTTAACATAGGGGACAGCTAGGCAGACAGGTAGGAGTAGATAGAGGGATAGGCCCACATTAGGCGTTATAGGGAGTTTTTAGGGGAATATCAAGGGGGGTGTCCTCGGGCTTGACTGCAAAATGCTTATGAACTGTGTTGACAGAGATTTAATAAAGGCTTATTTTATTGAAGCAGGGTTTTGGGGGAATAGTACGATGGTTTGACACTATTGTATGCCTCTGCAATGGTAAGATACGGTTGAATGGTAAGTTAGGGCAACCTGTATGCATGGAACTGGGGTTGAGGCAAGGATTGCCCTCTCTCAGCTGCTCTTTGAGCCATGGTGCAAAATCCATTTTATATCTGGGGATGTGGCAGTTTGGGAGGTGGGGTACTTGGGTAATAATCGGCAGCCGTGCGTATCAGTTATGTGGTGACACCACGTATTTGAGTTAAAAAGGGGAGGAAGACTTGCAGATCGTAGGCAGGGTGTTGAATTTTTTGGGGCAGCAACTGGTATGTGTGTCAACAGATCAAAATCAAAATTATATTGAAGGTGGTACTGGTTGGGGGGGGGGTGAAGGTATTGGTGGTCAGTTGTGGGAGCAACTTAAAATGTGTGGGATCGTGTACATGGCGGAAGAGATGGGGCCGAAGGGTAAAATTGAATTGGTGGGTAAAAAGGAAAGGCCTTAGACTCCATTCAGATAGGTTTTAGAGCTTGAGATGTCTCCTGCGCAAAGGGGCATGGTGTTAACTCCTTTGTTTACTGCAAGGTAGGGGAGTGAGGAGGATATTGTGAACCCATTTTATGGGAAATAGGATATTCAGGAGCTGTCAGAGAAGGGTCATTTACAGTTATGTTGGGGTTATGGGAGTTAGCATGGTTGAGTATTGAGTTTGTCATGACACACGTACGACTTGGAGGTTTAGGTCTCTTAGGCATTGGGTCCTTTATACCGGAGGGTCTGCACTGCACACACATACCCTCCTGGCAGTGAGGGTTGACGCCTTTTGAAACCAACTTTTCTTTTCATTTCTCTATTTAAACCCGTTTGGTTCGGTAATAGGACTACACACATCCGCCCAAAACTATGTATGCGATACTCCTACGTAAACCACTCATAGAGCTTCCCAGAATCGTACAGAAAATCCTATGCCCAAAGAACCCGCTTCACGTGTTCGTTGTGCCTCATTGATTCTAGCGCATAATACCTGTTTCATGGTAGAAAAAGTGATTCCTTTTTGATACAGAAAATAATTCCGCAGACAACTTTGTTTGGTCCCACATTTGCCTATTAAAAAATTCCACGCAAACCTATCGCCCCTGCTGATTTATCCGCGAATTAGAGTAGGAGCGAATCAACCTTGGTAACTATTATCTAAATAACAGCCATCAGTTTTAAAAGGATGGTTAAAATGTTGTACCGGTAGTCGTATATATTGAAATATAGTAAGAGTAAACTGGCCTAAACCATACCTTTCAATCAAACACGGAAAATATTTGAGAAACATTGGAAGACGTACGAAAGTGCTATGGTAGTATTTAAGGGGTTTCTATCTTTCTCAGTGGTTAGAAGTATATCTCGACCTCCCCGTGGCCTTAACCCTATGGAAGTTAAGCTGGAGTGTCAAGATTCGACCTGCCGCAGCCAACCTTGTCTTAGTATGCAATCATTATAACCACAATCACACAAGTTGTACATTCTTTTCGCCCATGTCGGGCTCATAACTTATTAACCGTATGATCTCAATCCATTTTTACAAACACTCCCCGACAATACTTCCCCATCTCCGTACCAACACCTTATTCTTTCTTAACATTCTACCCTACAACCATCCCTCGACACCTATACAACCCTACACCCTATTAAAACACATCCACGTCACCATCTTCTATGTTAACGGCCTCTCTAGGTTATGGACACAACCCAAGTAAACACCCTAAGGAATGTTCGCTAATTAGGGATTGACGCTTGATTTACCTTAGATTTGCTTAGTTTTGTAAGTATATGTGTAAGTAATCCGATACCTTGAGGTTGTTTGAGGATGTAATGTGATGGCGACTGAGATCTTGATTTTGTTCTACTTTCTTGACATTACGTCTAGCAAGACCGGACAAAACGTCATTGTTCGGTGAATATTTTTACTTTTTTTGAAACTGGACCGCATTGTCCCGGCCATGGCCGAGTTTGAATTTCTTTGCTATTTTTTTTTGGTGACCTATGCGAAAGCCTAAGGGGTCTTTCCCAGTGCATTGTAGTATTGTTCCTGAAAAGTAGCAACACAGTCGTCGTGGGTGATTGTCAGCATCATTAGTATAGCTTTTAATTGTCTTTTTTAGGGGGTGATTTTTCAAGCATCCTAATTGGAGTGAGCAAAGAGAAATATTGTCTTTTGGTCGCCTTTGTGAAACGACCGCCCCATGAGGTTTGGTCGTTATATTTTCTGAAGGATGACAAAAATTGTTTCAAGGGGTTCTACTTAACGAATTTTAATATCATGTATTTCAGGGTAGTTACCTTCTAGATTCCTTTTTAAAGTTTTCAATTGATTTGATGATAGGAACATGTGTATGGTGTGAAATGGAACAGTATTCGGAGAAAGGGGGAAGTTCGAAGTAATAACAAATTCAACCCTATGGTGCCCATAAACATATGGGTGTTTAATACTGATTTGTACGGTGGTAGTTAGGAACTTACAACTGATTCCCTTTTGGTTTAGCGCTTCCCATTGATTCTAATAATTACACCTTGATTCCATGTCATAAATATGTACCTACCTCTTGGACTAAAATCTTTTGAAAACTCGTGGAGTAATTATGATATCCTGTACCTGTTTCTTTTGTCACAATTAGGTTTTTATATAATATATATATATATATATATAAATATATATAAATAAATATAGTATATATATATATAATAGTTTATTATATATATATATATATATAATATATAATATAATACATATAATATAACATACATACAACTGATGTTATAACGATGCTAGATACAGTTGTAGGTAAATCTTTTTGCATTCGTTTTTCGTCTTTTTTTCAGGGTTTTCCATATATTTGTTTTCATTTATATTATCACTTATGTTATTATTTGCATTTCCAGTAATGAGCAACTGGATAACTAGTTTTTGGACATTGTAGTGTTTTGCCAGATTTAATTTTGGGTTTTTGAGTTGTATATATGGCGGTGAGTGGTTAAGTTATTCCAGATATTGATCTAATACTCTTCTGATGTGAAAGTTTTGATTGTGTTTTTCCTTCATATAACCTGATTGTTAATCGGTTGATGTATGTTCTCAATGTATGTTAATTGTATGTATACAGGTTTTTTAAATAAAATATAAAAAAAACTCCCACTCCATACAGAAACCTGCCAGCCCACTCCCACTCCTCACAGACCTACCAATCCACTCCCACTCCGCAAGTATGACCCTACAATCCACTCCACTCCGCAGAGACCTACCAATACACTCCCAACTGCACACAGACCTGCCAGCCCAGTCCAACTCCACACAGATCTGCCACCCACTCCAACTCCTCACTGACCTCCCATCTTACTCCCACTCCACACAGAACCTGCCATCCCAACTCCCACTCCACACAGACCTGCCATTCCACGCCTTCTCCAGACAGACCTGCTAGCCCACTCTCTCTCCAGAGAAACATGCTAGCCCACTTTCCACTCAGACAGACCTGCCAGCCCACTCCACCCAGACAGACCTGCCACCCACTCGCACTCCACCCCATCTTCCAGCCCACTCTACTCCACGCACACCTGCCAGCCCAGTACCAACTCCACTCAGACCTGCCAACCCACTCCCCACACCACAAAGACCTGCAGCCCTCTCCAACTAAACACAGAACTGCAAAGCCCACTCCAACTCCACACAGACTCTCTATACACTCACACTCCACACAGACCTGCCATCCCACTCCCACTCCACAAACACTGCCAGTCACCCCCCTCTCTCCAGACAGACCTGCTAGCCCACCTCTCTCTCATAGAAACATGCTAGCCCACACTCACTCAGACAGACCTGCCAGCCCACTCCCACACCACACAGTGCTGCCAGCCCACCCCCCACCTCCACACAGACCTGCCAGCCCACTTCCGTCTCCACACAACCTACCAGCCACTCCCACCCCACTCAAGCCGGTACATCACAGTTACAGTTCAGTCAGTAAACAGGTACTGATCACGTTATATCTGCTTCCTTCCATCACTGACTAGAGTAACTGTTACCACTAAACTGCTCTTTTTAACACATTGCACAACAAGGACAGTATAATATAAGAAAAAAAAATAATATATTTATACAAGCATGAGAGAAAAGCTAATAAGTGGACCCCCGGTTTAACGATATTTTTTCACTCCAGACATATGTTCAGGTGCCCGTACTGAAGAATTTGTTCCTATAAGGAATATTGTGAAGTAGATTAGTCCATTTCAGACCCCCAAACATACATGTACAAACGTTATATCTGCTTCCTTCTCATCACTCACTAAGAGTAACTGTACCAATTAAACTGCCCTAATTACCACATTGCACAACATGGGACATATACTATAAGAATAATATATTTATACAAGCATGAGAGAAAGCTGAGTTTTAATTACACTTATTATAAAATATCCGGAACATTCAATCACACTTTAAGAACTCTTAGGAAATTAAAGGTTACTTGGTGGAGACTATAATTATACTAATGGGGGCTATTATATTGATCTAATTCATAATTGTAAAAATTGTTTGAATACAGAATTATGTAACTGATTCACTAAAAATTCATTTTATAAAACTTCACTTCATCTTGAAAAATATGTAGGCCACTCGTCCTGGCTCGTCATCTCGCCTCCAGTGTTAACTTCTGGCTCTCTGTAGCCACAGTTCTAGGTAATATATGCCCTTTTGTTATTGTTTGTCTTAGGTGGGTGATATTGACACCACGAATTGCCGCTCCGACACTCAAGATTCATCGTTAAGTGATGGGTGTAGTGAAGAAAAAATCTCGACATACTAAAATTCAGAATTGTGTTTGTTGTTGGGTCACCAGGTGCCCAGTTGCTGCTGTTAATGGCTTCTCCAATCTCCCACTTTAAACTGTCAGTTTTCACCCTCGTCTGGCGCCGCCCAACGAACACTGGATCGTATGCAGTGTTTCATATGAGTTAATTCCTGTTCCAAGGATAAGAAGGGATTTATTAATGGCAATTCCTGACCTGGAAATACAGGTGTGAGACTTCAGGGAAGTGGACCACTATTAAGGTAGAAACAAAAATATACAACAAATTTCCATTTTTTATTTAAGTATGTGAAAAAATACTATCATAATTCTGTCGAAATTTTTGGCAGTTTATTAAAGATTGTTTCTAACTATTTTTCTTAAGTTATGTTATGAGATATTTTCGATAAAATTAGACACATGTGTCTAATTTATCAACATGTCGGTCTCTGAAACCATTCACTACAAATGAGAATTTTATTTTAATGCATATATAACGTCTAGGCAATGACGCAGAAGTGATACTGACAGTTTTTGTAATCGCGTAACATTGATATATTATTTTTATGTTTTGTGTTTAAAAAAATGTCAAAATATCACTATAGGCAGGTGTTACGTAAATCAGGTACTCAGACTATTTGGCCTGCACACCTTGCTGTGGCACGAACACTCAGGTACAGACTATTGGCCTGCACCCTTGCTGTGGCACGAACACAGGTACAGACTATTGGCCTGCAAACCTTGCTGTGGCACGAAAAAACTACTTAGAAACAAGCAAAAAGGGCATCAGAGTAAATACTTTACAAAAATGCCAGAAAAAGACACAGTGAGAACGTAGAAACCCAGCTGTGAAGGAAAGTCTGCCAAGGCTGTGTTACGAGTGTACCACATCGCTTCACAGTTGGTGGGCCCCTGGCACCGGTTCGCGGGTTTCGGAGGCAGCCTTTGGGTGTTTTGAATATCCGTATATAATAAACTACTTTTTTAGCTGTCACAGAAATTGGGGGGCCAGTTGAATATAAATGTTTAAATACAGAAAATTTGAGAATGAGACACGTGAAAAATCTTGTTCTTGAAAATTTTTTTGCCTCTTGGGGCTTTTCAATAAAATATATGGACATATAGAAACATATACGAAAATAGCGGAAGATATGGTGTCAGGTCCTCACCCTAGGGCAGGTGATGACACATAATTTTTAAGAATTGAACCCGGGCAAGAAGATTGATGTGGTCAGAGGACATGCAGCAACGAAGGCATTATCACGGGGTAGGGGAACCCCCAGTGGTAGTTGGTCATGAACCAGGAGTTAACAAGTAGAACTTTTTTAATGTCCTCTGTTTTAAAGATTCTTATGTTGTGTGTCCGCAATTGTTATCAACGGTATTCAGTACCGACAAGATTTACAAATGTTGCTAAGTTTTCAGTTTTTCAACTTGTCATTTTTTCAAACTTTTAATCACGAAAAGGGATGTTTAAAGAAACATGTGCGGGATCTGGTATTTTTTACTTGCAATTGTTAACTCATCATCTCGGATACTGAATGCCCTGTATACAACTTGTCACACACAGAAATTACTATAGAGGTTTCCCGGGAGTTTCCTGGAGAGAGTTTCGGGGGTCAACGCCCCCGCGGCCCGGTCTGGACCAGGCCTCCTGGTGGATCAGCGCCTGATAAACCCGGTGTTGCTGTGGCGCACGCAAAACCCAAAGTACGAGCCCCAGCCCGGGGTGATCAGGAACTGCCTTTAGGTGCTTGTCCATGCCCGTTGAAAACTGCCCGGGGTCTGTTTGGGAATCCCCCTTATGTTGTGGGAGGGGTTGAACTCTCGGGCCCCTGACACTTATTTTATGGTCTCTTAACGTGCTAGTGAAAAACTCCGCTTTTCATTGGGGGATGGGCATCGCCCGCCAAATCTTTTTCTTTCTAGTGAGTGTTTGTGTGCAAGTTCGGTCTAGTCCCCAGGATTTTCCGGTGTATATAATATGTATCCTCCCCTCCGCTTCCAGGAATACAGGGTTTAGAACCTCAAGCGCTCCCAGTAATTTAGGTGTTTATCTCCGTTATGCGCGCCCCCTTTTAAAATTTCTGTACATTTTTAGGTCGGCAAATTTTACCTGCCCTTTAAAGGTGCTGTTGAGTGAGCAATATTCCCCTAGATAGAACAAGTGACCTGAAGAGTGTCATCATGGGCTTTGGCCTCCCCCGTTTTGAAGGTTCCATTAAACCATCCTGTATTTTTTGCAGATGCGATTGATACATGTTTGGTCCTTGAAGGTGGATCCTCCGAAAAATCATCCCAGGTCTTTGCGTTGGTGTTTCGCTCTTTTTTGTGGCCAGAATTTGTTTTGTACCTGATGAAGTTTTTAATTTCCTCATGTTTACCATATTGAGTAATTGAAATTTCTCATCGTTGAATTCATATTGTTTTTGCAGCCCCCTGAAAGATTTTGGGGATGCCGCCCGGAGCCTTGCAGGTCTGCAAGGAAGACACTGTCATCAGATTGGGGTGTCATCTGCAAAAAGGGGAAGGGCTGTGGTGCATCCTTGTCTATGTCGGTATGAGGGTGAGGAACAAGATGGGAGCTAGTAGTGCCTTGTGGAACAGAGCTTTTCACGTAGCTGCCTCGGATTTTCTCTTTGACGACAAATCTCTGTGTTCTGTTTGAAAATTATAGATCCATCGCCCAAACTTTTTGTTATTCCTTTTGGGGGCCATTTTGTGCGCTATTACGCCATGGTCACATTTTGTCAAAGGGTTTTAAAAAGCTGTATTATTCACTGCATTTTTTTTTGTTTTTAGTGCATTTAGGACCTTGTCGAAAGTGATCCAGTAGTTGGGGACAGCGGGAGCGACCTGTTTAAACCCATTTTGCCCTGGGTTGTGTAACGATGGGTTTCTAGAGGGTGGTGATCTTGCTTTTAGGACCCTTTCAAAGTTTTTTTTATGATAGGGATGTTGTGTATTGGTCTGTAGTTCTTTGCTGTTGCTTTACTGCCCCCTTTTTTTTGGGGTGGGGCCCGTCTGTTGTTTTTTGTAATGAGGGACGACCCCCCGTGTCCTGCTCCCCCCCATAGGGGTGAGTAAAAAGAGAGAACGAGAGATCGCTTCGAGTTTTAAGAAATTTTCAGGTTGATGTGGCCCCGAAAATATCTGAAATCTTTGAAGGACGGGGGGGGAAAAAGTCAAGAAAACAAATGATAGTTTTAGTAACAAAAAATGCAAGAGGATAAGAGGCGGAGCCTTTTAGTGGAAAAAAATTGGGGAAAGGAAACGCCTGTTTGTGAATTTAAGATCATGAAATAAAGTATTAGGGAAAGATAACAGGGGGAAAGTTTTTACAAGTCAAAGTCAAAAGGGGGAAAAATTAGAGACAGTAAAAAAGATTATGAAAGAAAGTTCTCTGAAGATCAATAAGGTTGAAAACAAGAGGAGGGTAGGGATGTGTCAGTCAGCGAGGATTAGCTCATTGAGGAAATTTCCTCCGTTTTGAGGCAACCACCGATTTTTGCCTTTGTCAGAAAGAAGGATAACAAATCAGGGGCGGAGAACGACCTTGTGGACAACGGGGAAAGGGAAAAGGGATGTGGGTGTTTGATGAAGGGGTAATGGATAAAGAGGGGCCTAAAAAAGAGGCTTTCATCATTAAGTGTAGGTCCCAAAATTGATGAGCACGTCGGATATGGAAAACATATTTAAATCCACAATAAAAAACTATTTATACAAACCGGTTTCGTCATAATGAAAGTTTTGGAGCATAGAGGTTTTTGGGTGAACCAATCCCCCATCTTTCCCCTGACATTGCGGGGTCATGTTCCAGGCATCGTGTGTTCAGGTGGAAGCACTCGTCCAGGACCTGTTTGAAAGGGTAAGGGCAGTACGGCCTGGAAAAATTTTAAAAAAGGTGTTGAACAATTTCCCCTGAATTTAACTGCATAATGCATGTTTAAATTTAAAATCTTTTTCATATTTCTTGTCTTGTGAAATATAATAAACATTGTAGTGTTTGTCAGAAAAAAGCTTATAACCCATTGTAATTATATCCTTTTTGTAGGATTTATTAGAAAATTTGTTTACTTTTTGATTTCCTTCGTTTAAATGGGAGGTTGTGCACTTTCCAGTGTCTTTTTTTGTACCAGGTTTCATATTCTGATGTCATCCTGGGTTTTCTTCTCGGGTTTCCAAAAATTCTTTCACTTGTCCAGGGGATTGAAATTTACCTCACTGCTCCCAGATTGGTTTTTAATATTCCTTTTCCCTGCCCTTTCCCACTTCGGGGGAAAATCTTTCCTTTGGAAAAGATAAAGAGATAAATGTTCCGTGGGGGAAACTGAAGGGGGGTAAATTTTTTAACAGGGAGAGCTTTTTAAAAAAATGAGAGAAGGAGTAAATTTTGTAACCCAGACCTACCCAGCTTAACTGATGGCCTTGTGGTGAATAATAAAATACATCCAGATCACATTAAAGCTTGAACAGTCCCTGGTAACCCGCATCCTTAAACCCATTAAACAAAGCACCTATATGAAAACAGTATGAATGGGTCAAATAACTAACCGGGAAAACCATATCCAAATTCTGTAAAAAAAAGATTCCAAAAACAAAACAACAATTAACAAATCAGCGAACCCAACTCCCACAATTAAAACAGAAAACAATAAATGTTTCTTCCCCATAGGAAAAAATCTAGCGGCAAAATCCCAGCTCAAACCCCCATCCATCGACTCCCTCATGGGTACCTACCGAATCACTTTTCCCTAGCCCCCCAACCCAACAAAAGTCTCGCTCATATCAACACCCTTAAAAACAAGGCAACGGCTAAATAACTTACCCCCTCTTTGACAAAAAAGCATAAAAGACTTTCACCAATTTTGAACACTCTTTAAACAAATCCACAAATCCTCCCCTTCCCAAAATTCTCAAATGCGAGGGTTTTACCCCGACCAAAAAGGGGGGTGTAAATGACTTAAAAACTTTTAACCAATATCTAACCTACCTCTACTCTTTTTAAAATCTTTCTACCTGTCTCAAAAACAAATTTCAAAACCCCTGTTAGTTTGAATTTGGACAATAAAAGTAAAAAAATGATGATATAACTTACTAGAATAATATCTGCCCCAAAAGAAAGAAGTCCCGCTGGAAACTTCTTTGTTTTTATTAAAGTTTTTGTTTCAGCGACCATGTTTGTGCACATTAAATTAACACACAAGGGTATAAGGGGACTCTTCAATACCAAAAGTAAAGAACCCAAATAGTGCCACAAATGGAGCAAACCTTCCATCAACCAATCACGTGGGTTTTCCCCTAAGGAATGCCCTTTGGGCCCACTCCTCTTTCTTATTTCATAAATTGACCAAAAAATGCTCAGGGCTCTCAACCCATATTATTTGCAGACGAACAACATACGTCTTTTTTCACCCAAACTAATATATGGCCAACACTGTTAATGCCGAATTTGAGAAAAATTTACCTGGAGGGAGACAAATAAGCTTACCCTCAATACTGAAAAAACCCTATTTCATTAAATTTGGAAACGGGCTGCAAATGTTCACTTAAAAAACCCCTTAAAACGGATAAACACACACAAGACTCCGGGGGGAAAAATTTCCTGAACCAACATTACGTAGCCAAAATTCCAGACACCTACAACAAATTTCCCAAGGGAAATCTCGAAGACAGGGGCATATGCAAAGATAGGGTATTGTTCCCAATCAGCTGCCCTTGCACTGTATCATTCATCCATCTAACCTTATCTCATATATGGAATTTTTTGAATGGAATTCAAACCATTAAATACCAAGCCTAAGCCCCCAGCAAAAGGCTGCCATAAGAATGATAAAAAATTTCCCACTCCGCAGCATACTCCACCAATATTCAAAAGCCCCTAAAACTGTTCACCTTTTTAAAAACATCTTATTATTCTTTTGCCTATACAAACAGAACAATACACTAAAACATAAACCCCCCACTAAATTTCCCTCCTCCCCAACCTTAACAGGACACACGACCACAACACAAAAACAACTTTTTATGTTTTACCTTTGTCCATGTCACACTGCGAAAAAAAATTCTATGCCAAAAAGGGGCCCCCCAAAAATTTGGGAATTTTAATTACCGTGAATACTAAAGTCCCCCGGTCTAACCCCAATTTAGGCCTTCTAAAAAACCCCCTTCACCCAAAGTAAATACTAAATTTTTAAATTAAAAAAAAACCCCCCCAAATTTACCTAAACTTAAAAATTCAAAAAAGCCCCCCAAAGTTCATACATTTTAATGTTACATTGTAGTTTTAAAAACCTACCCAAACCAATACTGTCTTACACAAAAATTTGTAACTTTCTATACGTAAACTACTTTCAACAACTCAAAATGTTATATTCCCATAATATATAATTTCAGTTTCATTTTTTTTGAAACATTGTTTAGAAAAAAAATTACTGTCTGCTATAAACAAAAATAGTGTACAATTTCTTTAGCATTAAGTAGCTCTAACCATTTATTAAGCCTGCCCATAATGCCTAGGCATGATAGGGCTTTTCACATGTAAGTCTTATTGTAATTTCCAATTCAATGTAATTGGGAAAATAATTTCCCAAAATAATGTGTAATTTTTTATAATGTAAATATGCTGATTTAAACATTATTATTGCTCTAAAGTGTATTTTAAAAAGTGAACCAACCCGGGGAAACTCTGCCCTGCGTGACGAGCAGGGAAAGACCGCCATTTTTTTTGGTATGGCACAGGCTTTCTAAGAAAAAATGATAAAAATTTTGTCCTCTTGAAGTTAAATTGTGGTTGAAAAATTCCCAAATAGGATCAAAATTTTTGGATTTGCAGTCCTGCATAACGTGAGGCATTAAGTAGATTTGGGAAAGGGCGCTTAGGAACCCCCGCTAAGTCGTTGTCTATTTATGTTGAGATTCTGGCCGATTTTCTTCATATTTAGGCGGGGGGTATGAACACCCTAATCTCCAGCAAATTGGTGAGTCTTATTGATTATAAATTTCCTTCGTAATATTTATTAATTTTAAAATAATTCCACACTTTATATTAATGTTTTTACCGAATTCCTGGGATGTATATTTCATTTGAAATTAATTATGTCCAGGTGACTTGTAGGAATAGATTATCGTAAGTATCAAAGGGGGGGCATTTTTTTTTGGCCTAGGTGTCCTAAAATTCCCACTTGCCTCTGCAAGTAGGAAAAATTTCTTTGTTACCATTTACTGGTATGATTTAGGTCACATCCAGGGAAAATTTAATTTTTCCCCTTAGTTGCCCTTTTGGGCCCTTTATTGAATTGATGTAATTAGTGAAGTATTTTTAGTGTAAATTAAATTTTTAATAATAAAATTTTATATGTGGGAGGAGGTGGGTGTTAGGTCCACAAATTTACTTAATGTGGGGGTGGATTAAAAATTATTACTTTCTAAATTTGCAAGTAGTCTGGCAAGGATAAGTCAAAAATCTGGCTAGGATTCATATTAATGCATTTAAAATTTTTAAAATTTTAATTTCCTACATGTGTAATTGCTAAAACTCAGGTGTAGCTAGGATTTATGTTAATGCATTTAAAATTTATATTTTAAAATTTTTTACTGTGAATTGTTAAACTCAAGTGTACTAAAATTTTTAATTATATTTAAAGTTATATTTTAAATTTCCTTAATTAATTGCTAAGCTCAAGTAGCTGATTTTTTCAAGGTAAGTTCTAAATTTACCTTTATAAAGTGCTAAATTTAAATACTAAACATGTTATTAATTAAGTTGAATTTAATTCTTGCACCATTGGGTGAAAATGAGGAAAAATTTTTAATGTAAAGACAAACACATGGAAATTTAGAGAAACAAATATCATTTTCCTAAAAAAAAAGTTGATAGGTGCGTTCAAGTGGCAGGGTCAAAATATGATTCCCCAAGGGAAGAAAAATTTTACCCTCCTAAGAGTAGCCCCCAAAAATAAAAACCATCAGGAAAAAAGAGATTGTCCCTTCTGCGAGGGACTCATTTTTTTTTGGAATTGCAAAGATACAAATTTTGGAATGATAAAGTTGAAAGATTGGGGGAACTTGACAAAGTATCAGGTGTCAGGTAATCACAATGTAAAGGATTTTTCATGCCAAAAATTAAACAACTGTTATCAATGTCACAAAGGAAAGGGCACCAATAGTCATGGTAAAGGTCTATTGATAATGTTGATAAAAATGATAATGTGGCAATTGAACAACTACTAATGTAGAAAATTCTGCTAAAGTTTAATATGATGGTTTTGCTGAAGTAGCCTTACCGTGTTACAGGTAAAAAATTGGGTGATAAAAGGGATAAATCAAAAAATTAACTGCATTTTTTTAAAAGGGGTCCCAGCGTACTTTTCCCCAAAAAAGTTTAAAAGCCCTTTAAAGGGATTTGGAAAGTACAGATGGGAGATCCTACAACTCTAAAATTATCTGGCCTCGATAAAAGGGCCCCCTTGTTATGCACCGTTTTTTCGCAGGTTGGGCTGGGAGAAAAAAATTTTTATCATAATTTAATAATTAAAAAATAAACTTAATAAATTAAAATAAAAAAAATAATTTAAAAAATTTTCCCTTCGGTTTTTAAAGATGATTTGTAGGCCAAAAAATTTTTTTTAGGAGGATTTTTGCCCCTTTGTTGGGAGGTAAAGAAAAGTGGTGCCCCCTTTTTTTTGATGAAGGGCCTGTAAGTATGGTAGGATTCCTTGAAAAATAAAGCATGACTAAGGAAACTAAAATACCATAAATGTGTGTCTTATCATGAGATCTTTTCCCCCCGTTAATTCTTCCATAAGGATGGTGTTGAGCCAGGGCTAATTGTGGGAATTAACAGCATTGTAATAAATTAACGAAGAAAACCAGACGATTCTTTTTTCAGGAACAATACTTTTGGGTGAAAAAATTTTAATCGGACAATACTGGGTACGACTTCCATGGAGACTGAACCATCCAGAATTGCCCACTTTACAGTATGGCTATGGACAATTGTAATAAAATTGGTAGAATACCGCAATATGTAAAAATAAAGGACACAAGGCCTAATGGGATTTTTTGTGGCAACGTTTCGCTCTCCAGGAGCTTTATCAAACCCTTACAAAAAATACTGGGCACAGAGGGTTTTTAAAAGGCTAGAGCGAGGTAATACTTGAGGACCATTTCGATGTTCCTATGGTAGTGTAGAGTAGTTTGTAGTGGGGGTGCAAAAGTAATCAATATGGTAGAGCAATAATTGTACTGATAAAGGATATAAAAGCTATTACTTGGGTAAAATAAAAAAAGGTGGACAAATATAAAATGTTTTTATTTGTCCAAATTTTTATTTGTCCCAACCCCTTTTTTTTTGGGTTACCCAAGTAATAGCTTTTATATCCTTTTTCTCATGTACGAATTAATTGTCTACCAATTGTATTACTTTTTTCACTACCACTAAATAATTTTCTACTACTTTCCACTATGAACATCGAAATGTTTCTCATAGTATCACCTCACTTAGCTTTATTACCCCCTTTTTCCATTTATTGTTTGTAATGGTTGATAAACTCTGGGAAGAGTGAAAAAGTTGCCACAATAAAGTCACATTAGTTCCTTGTGTCCTTTTACTTTAATAGGACAATTAAAGGCTCAGTCCGCGAACTGAGTAACACCAAATTGTTTATGCCTTAATGATATAATTATGAAATTAATTAAAAAATTTTATGAAGAGGTACATCCTGAGCAAAACCAAAATTTAGGTCACTATTTTCCACTCACAGAGTGAAAAGATTCCCAAAACCATCCCGGGGCTGTGTTTAATTTAGTGCCAGGAGTAACAAAAATGATTAGTTTTTTAAAAGACGTTTGATGATAGGGCCTTGTTTTCTGAAAAATTGGGGTATTAAATTTCAGGGAAGAATTTGCCTTTACGGTGAATAAGTAAAGCTTCCCAAGGGGGTTTTCAAAGGGGGCGACCGGATTGAAACCCGCTTTTTATGGCCTGAGAATCCTAGTGACCCACTTAGCCCTCTGAAAATCTTTTGCTTTAGGAGCATATTATTTGGTGCTACATCCAGTCCGTTCCTACTTCAAGCGACGATAAATGCACACCTTAAACGTACGGGAAATCCATTGAGTAAAGTAAAGCGCAAACAATTTTATGTGGACAATTTCCTGGGTGTGACGTCAACTGAAGAGGAACTGTTAATGACTTACGGAGAGGTTAATAAAATAATGCAAAGTGCAAATATGTCTCTGAGGGAATGGAATAGTAATTCGTCCAAATTAAAGGGCAAAATAAGTGAAGATTACCCTGGAGATGAAGTACCAAAATGTAGTAATGTATTGGGATTAACTTGGGATACTAAGAGAGATTTGTTAATGTTAAAACCTAATAATTACAGTATGCCCAATAAATTAACTAAGAGAGTTTTGCTTGCTGAAGTTTCCTAATGTTTTGATCCACTAGGTTTAGTGTCACCCCTTGCTATAAGAGGGAAATTATTAATACAAGAAGCATGGAAGCTTAAATGTGTTTGGGATGAAACTCTGCCTGAGGAATTCATTAACAGGTGGGATGAATTAATTAGTGATTATGAAAAAATTCCAATGTTGGAGTTCCCACGCCAGGTGGCCAATCCAGATGGGAAAAATATTCTCCACATTTTTTGTGATGCTTCAAAATTGGCATATGGAACAGTTGCTTACCTTCAATGTAATAGTACCATTTCTCTTGTTATGTCTAAGGCTAAAGTGTCTCCATTTAAATCAAGTACCTTACCTCAGTTGGAATTAACAGCCATTTTGTAGATGTCAAATTAGCTTATTATATAAGAAATAAGTTGCAGGAAATAAATATTAGCAACACTGTAATTTGGTCTGATAATGAGGTATCCTTACAATGGATTTGTAATGGAAACAGTAAAATTGTGTACATACAAAACAGAGTCACTGAAATTAATCAGATGCAAGAGAAGTATAATAGTTTGGGTCAGCATATGTTAACATTTAATCATATACCTGGTGAGGAGAATGCAGCTGATTTCTTGTCTCAAGGTTTACCTTATGCTAAATTCGTAAATGCTGTATCATGGTTTGAAGGACCGAGCTGGTTGATAAATGAAGCTAATTGGCCTGTACAAAAGGCGTATATTGCTCCTGTTGAAATTACTGTGACCACCACTCCAA
>NC_069494.1:7546545-7567336 GCF_026875155.1 Cherax quadricarinatus
CAAAAACCCACACCAAACAGACCTGCCAGCCCATTTCGGCTCCACACAGCGCCGCACTGCCCACTCCAAATCCACAAAGACCTGCTAGCTCGCTCCCACTTCTCAAAAACCACCAGTTCACGCCCACACATAGACCTCTCCCACTCCCATCCACACGTCTGCCAGCCCACTCCCTCTTCAGACAGACCTGCCAGCCCACCCACACTCCAGACAGATCTGCCACCACTCTCCCACTCCATACAGGCCTGCCAGCCCTCTCCCACTCCACACAGATGCCAGCCTAGTCCCATCACCCACCTGCCACCAACTCTACTCCAAACAGACCTGCCAGCCCACTCCTACTCCACACAGTCCCGCCAGGCCAACTTCCACTCCTCACGACCTGCCAGCTAACTCCCACTCCACATAAACATCAGCCATCCCTTCCCACACAAACCTGCCATCCACCCCTCTACCAGACAGACCTGCCAGCCACTCTCACTCCACACAGTCTACAACCACTTCCACTTCATCAGACTGCCAGACCACTGCCAACTATGCCACTCCCCTCACTCCATCCTCACAGACCTGCCAGCCCACTCACACTCCTCCAGACTACCAATCCACCCTTCACAAGACCTCAACCTGTCCACTCCACGCAGCCTGCCACCAGTCCACTCCACTCAGACCAACCAATACACTCCCACTGCACACAGACCTGCCACCCAGTCCCTACTCCACATAGATCTGCCAGCCCACTCCAACTCCTCACTGACCTCCCTATTCACTCCACTCCGCACAGACCTGCCATCCCACTCCCACTCCACACAACCTGCCAGTCCAGCCCCTCTCCAACAGACCTGCTAGCCCACTCTCTCTCCATAGAAACATGCTAGCCCACTCTTCACTCCAGACAGACCTGCCCAGCCCACTCCCACTCCAGACAGGACCTGCCAGCCCACTCGCACTCCACCCCATGCCAGCCCACTCTTACTCCACGCACACCTACCAGCCCATACCACCCCACTCACCGCCAACCCACTCCACTCCACAAGACTGCCAGCCCACTCCCATCAACACAGACTGCAAGCCACTCAACCCTCCACTTCTCATTCACTCACATCACACACAGACCTGCCATACACTTCCATCACAAAGCACTGCAGTCACCCCCTCTCCAGACAACCTTAGCCCATCTCTCTCTCCATAGAAAACATGTGAGCCCAAACTCTTACTCCAGCAGACTCCAGCCACACTCCCACTCCACACAGTGCTGCCACCCCCCCCACTCCACACAGTACCTGCAGGGCCACCGTCTCCACACAGACCTACCAGCCGTCCCATCCGCCACTCAGAGCGGTCATCACAGTCATTTCAGCTAAAATACTGACACGTTATATCTGCTTCCTTCTCATCACTCACTAGAGTAACTGTTACCACTTAAACTGCTCTTAATTAACACATTGCACAACATGGGACAGTATAATTAAGAAATAATATAATTATACAAGCAGAGAGAAAGCATACGTGGACCCCGGTTAACGTATTTATACAAGCATGAGAGAAAGCTATGAGTTTATTACACTTATTATGAAAATATCGGAACATTCAATCACACTTTAAAAACTCTTAGGAAAATTAAAGGTTACTTGGTGGAGACTATAATTATACTAATGGGGCTATTATATTGATCTAATTCATAATGTAAAAATTGTTTGAATACAGAATTATGTAAATGATTTCACTAAAATTCATTTATAAAAACTTCACTTCATCTGAAAATATGTAGCCACTCGTCCTGCCGTCATCTCGCCCTCAAGTGTTAACTCTGGCTCTCTGTAGCCACATTTCTAGGTATATATGCCCTTTTGTTATTATTTTTTTTAGGTGGTGATATTACACACAATTTGGCCCCCCGACACACAAGATTCATCGTTAAGTAAAGGGGTTGTGAGTGAAGAAAAATCTCGAAAACAAAATTTCCCCAAAATTTTTGTTTTTTTGTTGGGTTCACCGGGTTCCCATTTTCTGTTTTTTAAGGCTTCTCCTTTTCACCCCACTTAAACTGCCCTTTTTTCCCCCTTCGCCCGCCCGCCCACAAACACGGGGATCCCTCATTTTTCCCAAAAATGATTTTAATTTCCTTTTTCCCGGGAAAATAAGGGGGATTTTAATGGAATTCGACCGGGAAATAAAAAAGTGAGACTTCAGGAAAAGGGGAAAACCACTTTTTAAGGGGTAAAAAAAATAAAAAAAAAGGGGGAATTTTTTTATTTAATGATGTGAAAAAATATTTTCCAAAATTTCTGTAAATTTTTTTTTGCAGTTTAATTAAAAATTTTTTTCAAAACTATTTTTTTTCAAAATTATTTTAATGAGAAAATTTTTGATAAATTAGACACATTTTTGTCTAATTTTTCAAAAAGTCCGGTTCTCTGAACCATTCATCTACAATGAGATATTTTATTTTAATTTATGATAACTCGTAGCCAAAGACGCCAAAATAAACAGACCAGTTTTTTTGGGATTCCGTAACCCTTGGGGTATATAAATTTTTTTTAAAGTTTTTAAGTTTTTAAAAAAAACCCAAATATCCTAATTTTGGCAAATTTAAAGAACACAGGAAAAGACTATTGCCTTCAACCTTGCTTTGGGCCCCTAACAAATTAGTAAAAAACAGGGGGGGCACAAGACACCTGAAACCGTCCCAAACCGCCCGTGAAGGAAATCCCGCCAAGGCTGTTCACGAAAAGGGACCCAAAATCGGGTTCAAAAGCTTTGGTGGGCCCCTGGGACCTGGGCCTGGTTTTGGAGGGACCATAAAATGGGTTGTGACATAAAGGGCCCCCAAAAAAAAGGGAAAATACTCTTTGCAATTACAGTAGACTAACAGGGGGGCCCAAATTGAATAACAAGGGTATTCAATACGATAATTTTAAAGAATGAAAACACCAAAAATCTATGTAACTTGTAAACTTTTTTTTTGGGCCAAACTTGGGTTTTTTTACCCAAAAACAATAAATGACAATTTAAAAGGGAAAAAAAATAAGCAAAAAAGTGGAAGAAAGGGAGTCCAAACCCCCCAGCCCAGGGGAGGTGATGACCCATAATCTTTTAAAAAAAACTTTAACCCCAGGCAAGAAAAAATTGATGCTGGAGTCAAGGCTTTCAGCAAACGAAGGCAAATTAAAACTGGGAGGGGGGAACTCTCCATTGGGAAATTGGGGCCCTGAAACCAAAAGGATTTTAAAAAGTCAATTTTTAAAAGTCCTCTGTACCAAAAATTTTATGGGGTTGCCCTTTGGGGTTTCCCCAATTTTTTAAACAATGGAAACATACCGAAAGATTTAAAAAATTTGCAAAAGTTTTTTTCAGTTTTCAAATTTTTCACTTTTCTAAATTTTAAAATCACGAAAACATGATGAAAATTTGAAACCCTGTGCAGGATCAAGGGATCTTTTAATTCCAAAATGGTCCTAACCTCACAAAACCCTTTAAACTGAATTCCACTGCTTTTAAAAAAATTTTCCCCCCAGCAACAAATTTCTAAGAAAAGAAAAAGAGAGACTCAGCTTCGAACTAAGAAAAATTTTAAAAAGGGTTTAGTGGCCAACATAAACGATGAAATCTTAGAGTGACGGGGGTTAAAAAGTAAGAAAAAAAATGGTTTTTTTTAAACAAATATGCAAAAGATAAGAGGCGGAGCCTTGAAAGGGGGAAAAAATTGGGGCAAAAAGGGAAACCCCGGTTTTGTTAAATTTTAAAAACATAAAATAAATATAGAGGGGAAAAAAAACAGGGGAAAAGTTTACAAAAAATCAAAGTCAGAAGGACAGAGGGTTAGGGGACAGGGGACAAAGATATTTACTGAAAGGGTTTTCCATGAAAGATCAATAAAGGTTTTAAAACAAGAAGGGGTGAACGGCAAAGTTTTTCAGTTTAGGAGGGAAATTTAGGGAAATTTAAACCCAAACCTCCCCGATTGAGGGAAAAACCACCGACTTGCCTTTGTCGAAAAAAGGGAAAAAAATATTAGAGGGGGGGAAAACGAAACCCTTTTGGGCAAATGGGAAAATGTAAAGGGGTAGTTTTTGGGGGCTTGAAAAGAAGCGGAATGGAGAAAAAGGGTGGTGCCTAAAAAAAGGCGTCATCAAATTTAAATTTTTCAGGGGTTTACCTAAAAATTTTACTTTAGCACGTGGGTAAGGAAAAAATAATTTTTAAAATTCCACAATAGAAAAAATATTTTTTACAAACCGGTTTTTGGGCTATAATGAAAAAATCTTTTAGAGCAAAAGAGGTTTTTTGGGGGAACCAAATCTCCCCCATTTCCCCGACATTTCTTTGGGGGAAATTTTTTTCCAGGGCAGTCTGTGTTTACTCAGGTTTGGGAAACACCGTCCCGGGCCCGTTTGTAAGGGGAAAGGGGAGTTAAAGGACCTGGAAAAAAAATTAAAAAGGGGTTGAACAATTCCTAAATTTTTAAACTTTTTGTTTATTAAATTAATTTTTTATTTTTTAACTTGTCTTGTTAAATTTTTAAAACAATTGGAAAATTTTTGTTCCGAAGAAAGCTTTAAAAACCCTTGGGAATTATATTTCTCTTTTGTAAGGGTTTATTAAGACAAAATTTTTACTTTTTTTTCCTTCCTTTTAATGAGGAGGTTTTGCAATTTTCCATTCATTTTTGTTCCAAAGGTTTTTTTACTTCTGATTCTAAACCCAGGGGTTTTTTTTTTCCGGGTTTCCCAAACCTTTTTCCCTCTTTTCCCGGAATTTTTAAAACACCTCACCTTCATACCAGATTGGTTTTTAACTATTTCCGTTTCCCTGCCTTTTTCCCCTTGCGGTGGAAAATCATTGTCCCTGGAAGATAATAGAGATAAAATGTTCCGTAGCGGCAACATGAAGGGGAAGTATTTTTCACACAGGAGAGCTTATTAAAATGAGAGAAGGAGTAAATTATTGTAAGCCAGACCTACCCAGCTTCACTGTATGGCCATTGTGGTGAATAATAAAATACTATCCAGATCACAGTTAAAGAGCTTGAATAGTCCCTGGCTAACACCCAGCATCCTTAAATCCATTAACACAAAGCACCTATATGAAAACAGTATAGAATGGGTCAAATAACTAGACCTGGAAAACCATATCCAAAATTCTAGTAACTAAAAAGATATCCAAAAACAAAACAATCATATTAACAAATCAGACGAACCCCTACTCCCACCAACTGAAACAGAAAACAGACTCAATGTTATCTTCACCAAGGAAAGAATCTAGCGAGCAAAATCCCACGCTCAAACACCCATCCATCAGACTACCTCACGGGTACCTACACGAATACCTATTCCTAGTCCCAACCAACCCAACAGAAGTCTCGCTCATCATCAACACCCTTAAAAACAAGGCACGGACATAAATAACTTACCACCTCTTATGTACAAAAAAGCATCAGAAGTACTTTCACCAATTATTGCAACACTCTTTAACAAATCCATCAAATCCTCCACCTTCCCATCAATTCTCAAATAGCGAGGTTACCCCGATCCACAAAGGAGTGTGATCAAACTGACTGAATAACTATAGACCAATATTAACCTACCTCTGCTCTCTAAAATCTATTCCTACCTCGTCTCACACAAACATTCTAAACCCCTGTTATTTTGAATTTAGGACTAATAAAAGTAAAAATGATGATATACACATACTAGAACTAATATACACTGCTCTCCAGAAGAAAGAAGTCCCGCTGGGAAACTTCATTGATTTATGTAAAGCTTTTGATACAGTCGACCATGATCTGCTGCACATTAAATTAACACACAATGGTATAAGAGGGCACTCTCTCAACTACCTAAAGTAACAGAAGCCAATATGTGCACACAAATGGAGCAAACTCTTCCACTCAACCAATCACAGTCGGTATCCCATAAGGAAGTGTCCTTGGCCCACTCCTCTTTCTTATTTACATCAATGACCAACCAAATGCATCAGGGCTACTCAAACCCATATTATTTGCAGACGACACAACATACGTCTTCTTTCGCCCAAACTCAATCATACTGGCCAACACTGTTAATGCCGAATTGCGGAAAATATCTACCTGGATGATGACAAATAAGCTTACCCTCAATACTGACAAAACCTATTTCATTCAATTTGGAAACAGAGCTGCAAATGTTCCACTTAATATAACCCTAAACGGATCACACATCACAAGACTCACAGAGGGAAAATTCCTACGAATCCACCTTGACAGTAGCCTAAAATTCCAGTCACACATACAACAAATTTCCAAGAAAATCTCGAAGACAGTGGGCATACTGTCAAAGATACGGTACTATGTTCCACAATCAGCTGTCCTTGCACTGTATCATTCATCCATCTACCCTTATCTCATATATGGAATTTTTGAATGGGAATCAACACCTTAAATCACCTAAGACCACTAAGAACCAGCAAAAGGCTGCCATAAGAATGTAACAAATTCCCACTCCCGACAGCATGACTCCACCAATATTCAAAAGTCTAAAACTTGTTCACCATTAAGAACATCTATACTTATTTCATGTGCCTACTACTTACACGGAACAATAACTCAAAAACATAAAACCTCCACTCAAACTTCTCCTCACCACCTTAACAGGACACCCCACGACCACAACTCAAAACACAGATCTTTTAGAGTACCTTTCCGTCCAGGGCACACTGCCGTAAAAATTCTATGGACATAAAGAGGGCCCCAAAATTTGGAATTCACAATTACCAGTGAATACTAAAGTAACCAGGTCTGAACACCAATTTAAGGCTCTTCTTAAAAACACCTACTCACCCTAATGTAAATACTCAATATTTAACTTTACAAAAATCTCCCAATTACCTAAATCTTAAAAATTTCAAGTCTATAGACGCCCAAAGTTCAAAACATTATTAATGTACTACATGGTAGTATAAATACCTACCCAAACCAATTTGTCTTAACACACAATTGTAACATTCTTTATACTGTAAACTACTTTCTTTATATTAACACTCTCAATGTTAGATTCCCATAATATATAATTTCAGTATTTCATGTTTGAAACTATTATAATTAGAATAAAATTACTGTCTGCTATAACAAAAATAGATGTACAATTTCTTTAGGTATTAAGTAGTCTCTAAGCCATTTATTAAGCCTGCCCATTAATGCCTAGGCATGATAGTGGCTCTCTACGCACTGTAAAGTCATTATTGTAATTTCACAATCTCAATGTAATTGTGGAAAATAAATTCCCAAATTAATGCTGTATATTTTTTATGATGTAAATTATGCCTGATTAATACATTACTATTGCTCCTAAAGTGCATTTTAAAGAGTGAAACCACCAGGAAGCTCTGCGCTGCGCTGACGAGCAGGAAGACGGCACATTGTGTTTGAATATGGCACAGGCACGCTAATGGAAAATGTGCTAAAATTCGTCGCTATTGACGTTAAATTGTGGTTAGAAACTTCCCAAATAGGGTCAAAATTGTGGATTTGCAGTCCTGCATAACGTGAGCATTAAGTAGTATGGACAGGACAGCTTAGGACCCCAGTAGTGTTGTCTATTTATGTTGAGATTCTGGCCTGTTATTTTCTTAATATTTAGGCAATGGGGCTATGACACCGTAATCTCGCAGGACAAAATTGGGTGAAGTCTTATGATTATAAAAATTGTCCTTACTGTAATCATTTATTAATTTTAAATATAGTTCACATATTTTTATTAATGTTTTTTACCAGAATTCCTGTGATGTTATATTTCCATTTGACTTAATATAGGTCCAGAGTGACTTGTAGAGAGATAGATATGTTAAGTATCAAGGGGGGACATTTTATGCGCCTAGGTGTCCTAAAATTCCTACTTGCTCTGCAAGTAGCGAAAATTATTCTTTGTACCATTTTATTTATGTATCTTATGAGTTACATCCAGGTAAAATTTAATTTTCCCACATTAGTTGCCCATTGGTCCTTGATTGAACTGAGATGTAAATAGTGAAAGTCATTATTTATGTGAAATTAATTATTAATACATAACTATATGTAATGTGAGGAGGAGGTGGATGTTAGGTCCACAAATTTACTTAATGTGTAGTGGATTATAATTATTACCAATACTAAATTTGCTAAGCCTAGTCTGGCAAGAATAAGTCAAGTCTGGCTAGGAATTCATATTAAAGCATTTAACAATTTATATTATAATTTCCTTCATGTGTAATTGCTAAGCTCAGGTTGTGCCTTAGGATTTATATTAATGCATTAAAAGATTAATTATGCTATATTTAAAGATTATATTAAACTTTTCTCACATGTAATTAACTAAGCTCAAGTGTAGCTAAAAGTATTGATGTATATTTAAAGTTTATATTTATAATTTCCTTAACATGTAATCGCGATAAGCTCAAAGTAGTAGGATTTATTCAAGGTAAGTTATAATATTATTTACCTTTAAAGTGCGTAATTAAAGTCATAACAGTGTTATTATTAAGTTGGAATTTAATACATTGCCACCATTGGTGGTGGAAAATGAGGAAATTAATGTAAATGACCAAACACATGGAATTTAGAGCAAACAAGTCCTCATTTCCTAAAAAAGAGTTGCATAGGTGGTATCAAAGGGCGACCGCCGAATCAGAATAATGATTCTCAACAAGGTAAAGAAGAATATGTTGCTCTCCTAAGAGCAGCCAGTTAATAAGAAACCAGTCAGAGAAAAGAGAGATTTGTCCCTTCTCTGCGAGGGTATCATTTTTTCTGAGAATTGCATGCTACATTCATGGAATGATAATGTTGAAAGATTGGAGGAACATGACAGATGTATCAGATGTTTAGGTAATCACAATGTAAAGGCGTTGTTGAGTCTTATGTTTTTGTTTTATGCCAAATTAAACAACTGTTATCAATGTACAAAGGAAGATACCATATTGTTATGTGTAAAAGGTCTATATGATAAGTTGATAAAATGATTAATGTTGACAATCCTGACACAACAGTAGCTAATGTAAAAATTGCTGAATTGTTATATGATGTTTTGCTGAAGTAGCCATTACCTGTGTTACAGGTAAAAATTGATGAATAAAAGGCCATATAATAAAAAAAACTGTAACTGCATTATATAGACCATGTGAATCACAGTGTACTTTCATAAACATAAATTTCTTAATGGGATGAAAGTACTGATGGGGATCCTACAACTCAATTATCTGGTTTTTCTCTCAGATAAAAAGGGGCTCAATTGTATGACACGTTTATGTAACTGTCAGGTTGGGCGCAATGAGGAGAAAAAAGTTGTTAATGCAGTAATTGTAGATACTTAGACTTCAGGGAGAAAATTCTACAATAGGGCTTAGTAAAGCTACAGAAAGACTTTCACATATGTAAATTTAGTTCCTTCTGGTGTTAAATGATGATCTGTAAGGCCCAAGAAATATTTTGATAGGTAGTGATATTTATGCCCTCCTTTGTAAAGGGTATGGTAATGAAATGTGGGGTTCCCATTTTAAAGACTACAGGAGGCCATGTAATGTATGTAGGATTCCTAATAATATAATGCCTGAACTAGAGGAAACTACAAATACCATTACTGTGTTGTCTTACTCATGAGATCGTGCCCAGTATAATTCTTCCATACGAGGATGGGTGTTTGAGCCAGTGCATAAATTGTGGGGAATTAGACAGCATTGGGAATAATGTAACTGAAGAAAGTCCAGACGATTCTTTTTACTCAGGAAACAATACATGGAGATGTAAAAATTTGAGTCTGGACAATACTGGGTACGACTTCCATGGTGACTGAACCATCCAGAATTGCCCACTAATTACAGTATGGCATATGGACAATTAAAGGCTCAGTTCCGCTAACTGAGTAAGACACCAGAATTGGTGACTGCCTATAATGATATAATTACTGAACAATTAATTAATAAATTTATAGAAGAGGTACCTACTGAGCAAGCCACAATTTATGGTCACTATTGCCACATCACAGAGTGAAGAAGGATTCTAAGACCACTCCCCTGAGGACTGTGTTTAATTGTAGTGCCAGGAGTAACAAAAATGCATCTAGTTTAAATGACTGTTTGATGATAGGTCCTTCGTTGACTGAAAAATTAGGAGATATTAAATTTCAGGGTGAAGAATTATGCCTTTACGGCTGACATAAGTACGTAAAGCTTTCCTAAGAGTGGGTTTACAAGAGGCTGACCAGGATTGTACCTGCTTCTTATGGCCTGAGAATCCTAGTGACCCACTTAGCCCTCTGAAAATCTTTTGCTTTAGGAGCGTATTATTTGGTGCTAC
Organism: Cherax quadricarinatus; assembly: GCF_026875155.1. Lineage (NCBI taxonomy): Eukaryota > Metazoa > Arthropoda > Malacostraca > Decapoda > Parastacidae > Cherax > Cherax quadricarinatus. The sequence continues at coordinate 7,556,849 of NC_069494.1, forward strand.
ATCCAGTCCGTTCCTACTTCAAGCGACGATAAATGCACACCTTAAACGTACGGGAAGTCCATTGAGTAAAGTAAAGCGCAAACAGTTTTATGTGGACAATTTCCTGGGTGTGACGTCAACTGAAGAGGAACTGTTAATGACTTACGGAGAGGTTAATAAAATAATGCAAAGTGCAAATATGTCTCTGAGGGAATGGAATAGTAATTCGTCTAAATTAAAGGGCAAAATAAGTAAAGATTACCCTGGAGATGAAGTGCCAAAATGTAGTAATGCATTGGGATTAGCTTGGGATACTGAGAGAGATTTGATAATGTTTAAAACCTAATAAAATTTTTAGTATGCCCAATAAATTAACTAAGAGAGTTTTGCTTGCTGAAGTTTCCAAATGTTTTGATCCACTAGGCTTAGTGTCACCCCTTACTATAAGAGGGAAATTATTAATACAAGAAGCATGGAAGCTTTAATGTGTTTGGGATGAAACTCTGCCTGAGGAATTCATTAACAGGTGGGATGAATTAATTGGTGATTATGAAAAAATTCCAATGTTGGAGTTCCCACGCCAGGTGGCCAATCCAAGGGGGAAAAATTTTCTCCACATTTTTTGTGATGTTTTAAAAATTTGGCATAGGGAGCAGTTGCTTCCCTTAAATGTAATAGTACCATTTCTTTGTTAGTCTAAGGCTAAAGTGTCTCCTTTAAATCAAGTACTTACCCATTTGGGAAATTTAAAACACCATTTTGTAGATGTCAAATTGCTTATTTATAAAAATAAGTTGCAGGAAATAAATATTGCAACACTGTAATTTGGTCTGATAATGGGTTCCTTACAAGGGATTTGAAATGGAAACAGTGAAATTGTGTCATAAAAAAACAAGTCGCTGAAATTAATAGATGAAAGTAAGTTAATATTTTTGGGTCCATATTTTAACTTTTTAATTGTCCCCTGGTGAGGAGAATGAGCTGATTTTTTTGTTCGGGGTTTACCTTATGCAAAATTCGTAAATACGATCAGGGTTTTAAAGGACCGATGGTGATAATAAAGCTAATTGGCCTGTAAAAAAGGGTATTTTGCCCCCGTTGAAATTACTGTCCCCCACTCCAATATTTTTGTCCTTCTTTAACCATTGATTTAAAAGGTATTCTTCTTTAAAAAAAAACTAATCAATGTAACTAAGTTGGTGTTAAAATTTTTAAACAAATGAATTTTCATATAAGTTTTCACATCCCAAAATATTGGATAAAGGTACGGGAAAAAATGAGGGAAAAATGAGATTAAATTGATGAGGAAAGTAAAATTGTGAAAGGTTCCATAATAGAAAAATTTGGGGGCTGTTTTTAGAGAACAATGTAATTTAGATGCAGAGGTAGGTTACAAAATGTGAATTGGGTGATTATGCTAAACCCGTCTTCTCCCCAAAACCATATCTAACAAATGAATTTTTTTAAATGCCCAAAAAAAGTGTAATGCATGGGGGGGTACAAGTCCCTTAAAATTTTGTATTAGGGAAATTTTCGGATTCCACAAAGAGGGAAAAAGGGTGATTAAACTTGTTAATATGTCACCCTGGGTCCCAGATCTATATGTACCCGGGTCCTCCCCATTGCCAAGGGACATGTACAATTAGTAAAACCCATTGATGTAACAGGTGCAAGTATAGTGGCCCAATATTTTAACAGGTACTTCGATGGTTTTCCCGCTGAAAGTGAATGATGCTTGTTAAAATTGTAGTACACTAGGGAAGTTCATTTGTTTGGCTCGGGACTTGTCTGCAGAACAGTTGAACAGCTGTTTAAAAAATTTGCGCTAGGAGATCCTCCCCAAGATTGATGATTTTGATAATAATAATTTTGTAGCGAGTGCCAAACTTGATAAATTAAATTAGAGTAACGACCTTCAATCTCTGTTAAACCCCGACGAGGGTGTCCCGGGGCAGCGGCAGTGGCATGGCAACAGGAACCTTGCCTCTATTTTAAATTTTTTCCCTGGGGTTTCCCCCAGCACCCCATGATGACCTAATCAAGCCCACAAACACAAACATGTGTGGATCCCCAAATAAATTAAATCAACTGCAGAAACCACCCAAAAGTTCCAAATTACCAATAATGGGCTGTACTACACCTCCTCCCCGCTGCCACTGAAGTGATACCCCACAACATTCACCCATCGCTATTATTCACCCAAAGCCCCAGCCAAAAGGACAAGGGTCGAAAAATAAAAGAAGATCCAGTAACCAGCTAAGGACACCTAAAAATCAAAGGTGGGAGCATAAAAAACCCAGGGAAAACTTGTGGTACTGCCCCCAGGACAAACCCTCATCACCACCGGCATACCACAACACACGAAACAACAACAAAAATGGTGCTCCACAGTCCAAGATAACTCCTTCCCGTATTTGATGTCAAGAAGATCACCGACCCGAAATAGCTAAACTCCCTTACGATTTGAACCCAAAAGATCACCAACTAACTCAAGATATGCAGGGAATAAAGTAGCAATGCAGATTTCTCCCAACAAAAATCACTGCTCAGAACATAAACTAAAAAACTCTGGAACAAAAAAAGCAAAATTTCCCCCCCATCCCCAACACTATCACACTCTAAAAGACCAAGTCACCCTCCTTACAAACAACATTATAGGGAAGAACAAAATGGGCCCCCAAATTGCCAATGTCATAACCAACTTCCCCAACCTAAGACCAAAACAGTATCTGATGCTGTTGTAGTTAACAGAAACATCTCCCAGCCACAGTCACCCCAAAAGACCGCGTGGAGACCACCCTACACCTCAAGGGCCACCTTCGCCTTAACATAGTATGATGACCCCAAAGTTGCAAAAGGGTTGGTTCCAACAGGTAAAAAAAATGCGTTAAAATTCCCAAAATAGCCTACAAAGAAAAAACCCCACTAAAAACTCTATTTTTATGAAAACGATGTTTACGTCAATGGTGCCTTACCCAAAACAAGACAAAACCTTCTTTATCGGCTAAAAAAATTACGCTTTGCCCAAAAAAAACCACCAGTGCTTTGTGAGGGATGGAAAAAAACGCAGTTAGGAAAAAGCCCCCCCTGGGAAGAGATACTTTATCTGTAAGAACAGACCTTAAAAAATTCCTAAGTGAGGCGGACTAACGAATCAGAGTAAAGTGCAGATAAACCCCCCATCCACAGTTAGTGTTTATATTTTATAAATTTTGCCCCCCTTTAAAATTTTAATACCCCAACTACTTTTGGGTTGCCTTGTTGTTTTAAAGACCATTACCTCATAGTCTTAATTTGTTTAATTCACAGAATTATCCTTTTTTACAACTTACCCCTCATGTTCCTCTTTATTTTATTATAAAAAAGCCATAAAATTTTCCTCAATAATTCTACCTCACTTTTAAAAAATATCAATTCCCCCAATTTTATTCTAAAATCCCCCATTATTGCCCAAATTTTTTTTTAAAACTTTTTTGATCAAACTTATTGTAAACTTCTTTTTGACCATCTTATTTCTATACTTTTTTAAACTAGTATTTTAACTACAAAAATTTTATTTTTTCCTGTCTACCCCTTATGAAAATTAAACCAAGTCATTGCCCTTTTTTTTTTTATCATTTTTTTATTATTCTTTTACTACCTTAAATTGTGTATTCTACCTTCAATTTAAATCTAATTATACTCTAATTTTTGTAAAACAACTTTTATAAACCTTAGCGCAATTACAATTGAGAGTCTTGTGCCTTTTTTTTTTTATTAGATTAAAAAAAGTTGTACTATAGTCAATACCAAATTCATTATATTAGACCATAGTGCAATTACTAGTGAGAGACTGGTGCTATTTTTAATTTGTATTTTTATTTATTAGATTAAATCTAGTTGTACTATAGCTCATTCTAGCTCAAAACATAGACTCCACAAAAGTCATTATATTAGACCTTAGTGCAATTACAAGTGAGAGTCTTGTTCTATTTTAAATTTGTATTTTTATATTACTAGTTTATACCTAATTGTACTTTAGTTCATTCCAGCACAACACATAGACAACATCAACTTCATTATGTGTAGTAGTGACTATACTCTATATGACCAAAATACTCTAGCTATATACTTATCCAAACTTCCCACCACTACAGATATCAGTACTAGAACTCAACACACAACTCAGGATATAAATAACCATAATTTAAACATAGAAGATGACTGATTACGTTGACCCTGATCTAAACCTCCATAATCTGACACCCAATCAAAACCTATTGGAAAGTAACTGCATTTATTACACAGCAACACAAGCCAGCACTATCCTAAACAATGCTAAAAGTCTATCAGTACTAACTACAACATCAGGTCCTTAAGCAAACACTATGATGACCTCCTGGCACTCCTTGAATCACTAAAGACACCCTTCTCCTGCATTATTCTTACTGAGACCTGGCTTAAGCAGGACACAATAGATATCTACCCTCTACCAGGATACACAGCAATTCACAACTGCAGACCAAACCAAGTTGGGGTGGTATTGCAATCTATTACTCTAACCAATTATCTTGTATTAGCACCACTTGCTTTAGTGATGAATATGGGGAATACATTTTTGCTAATTTTACTGTAAAAAACCTTAAGACACCTATAACAATCGGTGCCATTTACCGGATACCTCACACAAACATCCCAAATTTCAGTGAGAAATTAAAGTCACTAATAACAAACAGACAAATGAATAAGCACCACCTTCTTTTAGCTGGAGATTTCAACATCAACCTTGGCTTACTAGATGATCAGCCTGTAACTGATTTCATCAACAATATGAACAACACACTTCTCATACCAACAATAACTAAACCAACAAGGCTCACTGAGACAAGTGCAACCATAATAGACCACATATGGACCAATATACTAGCCCCCCTTAAATCAGGGATAATCACAGATAGCACTACAGACCACTACCCTACCTTCCTCCTGACAAACATTAGTAAACCACCACTTGAATTCAACAAAGTCTTTTAGACTCCATGACGAGGCCTCAATAAGGAAGTTCACAGCTGACCTAGAGATTGTTGACTGGCCTACAGAATTCTCCAAGGCCAATGGTATTGATGACTGGACAGACATTTTTCTTAACAAATTACTTAGACTATACAATAAACATTGTCCTATTAAACGAAACAGATCACAAACAAACGGCTTGGTTGCCCATGGCTAACCAGTACCATTCTGAAATACATTGACAAGAAACACCAATATGAAAAGCAATATAGACAGGGCTTAATACACAAAGATATTCTTAAACACTATTCATCAGTTCTCACCAAAGTAATAAAGAAAGCCAAACAACCATACTACTCCAGTAGATTCACAGACACTAGAGGAGATATAAAAAAGACAGGAAAACACTCTCTCAGATTCTAGGGACCCACAAACTGAAAAAAAACAAGAATATTGTCCTAACTAAACCTAATGAAACACCGCTACATCCCACTGACACAGCTAACAAGATAAACGACTTCTTCTCAACCATAGGATCTAATCTCGCCAATAAAATCCCACATACCAATGCCCATGCCGGGGACTACCTAGATCCTAGATGGAAATTTCCCAAATTCCTTCTATCTTGCACCAACTGAGCCCTCGGAAGTCACCGAGATTATAAAGTCACTTAAAAACAACTCAGGGAATCTGTCTAATGTCCCACCATTACTGTACAAGCGAGCGGCCCATATCCTTTCACATGCTATTTCATTACTTTTTAACAAGTCACTAGAAACTAGCACCTTCCCGAAACTACTCAAGATGGCAAGGGTTACACCAATACACAAAGGTGGTGACCCAACAGACTTAAACAACTATAGGCCAATATCAAACTTATCATTGCTATCCAAAATCTTTGAGAAACTCGTGCACAGGAGACTGTATTCATTTATAACAACACAAAACATACTCAACCCCTGCCTATTTGGATTAAAAAAAAATAAAAGCACTAATGATGCAATCATAAAAATGCTAGATCTACTTTACACAGCATTGGAAAATAAGGAATATCCACTAGGAATTTTTATTGACCTAAGAAAAGCTTTTGACACAGTAGACCACGACATCATACTCCACAAATTTGACCATTATGGTATAAGAGGCCATGAGCTTGCTTATTTCAAATCTTACCTTATTAATAGGTATCAGTATGTCACCAATAAAGACACAGCATCAACAACACGGCCACTTGATACTGGAGTTCCGCAGGGAAGTGTCCTTGGTCCCCTGCTCTTCCTCATATACATCAATGATCTTCCAAACGTATCCCAACACCTGAAACCCATTCTCTTTGCTGACGACACGACTTATGTCATCTCTCACCCTAATCTTGCCACCCTCAACACCATTGTTAACGAGGAGCTGATCAAAATATCGACTTGGATGACAGCCAATAAACTTACCCTTAACACTGACAAAACCTACTATATATGTTTGGTAGCAGCAGGAGATGCACAAATTAACATTAAGATCGACAACACTCTAATTACCAGACATAATGAGGGCAAATTCCTAGGCCTATACCTTGACAACAACCTGAATTTCAGCATCCATATCCAACACATAACCAAAAAAGTATCCAAAACGGTTGGGATCCTCTCCAAGATACGATACTACGTGCCGCAAGCTGCCCTTATCACACTATACCATTCACTTATATATCCTACCTCACCTATGCTATTTGTGCTTGGGGATCAACTGCAGCAACACACCTAAAGCCAATATAATCCAACAAAAAGCTGCAGTAAGAATAATCACTAAATCCCATCCCTGGCAACACACTCCCCCACTCTTCATAGATCTAAACTTACTCCCTGTTCAGTACATCCACACTTACTACTGTGCAATCTACATCTACAGGACCTTAAACTCCAATATCAACCTTGACCTAAAACGCTTTCTTGATAGTTGTGACAGAACCCACAGCATAACACCAGACACAAACATCTCTACGACATTCCCCGTGTCCGACTAAACCTTTACAAAAATTCAATGTATGTCAAAGGCCCTAAAATCTGGAACACCAATACCTGAGAACTCTAGAACTGCAGATACATTCATCACCTTCAAAACTACCATTAGAAAACATCTATCTCTCTGATACACCCATCAACTAACTACACGAATACCACCTGGTGATTCACACTTACACTCACTCACCCATTTGACCATAAACAGAAATATTAATCTCAATCTTAAAATAATGAATCCTATGATACTCCAATACTGAAACTATGTACTGTGCCAAAACAAAAGCATTCACATTGCTAAACTCACAAACTAGTATTTAGTCACTTAGCCATAATACCAACTTACCTCATAATTTGTAATATTTTAAAATAAAGAATTAAACTAAGTCTGCCCGAAATACCTAGCCATGCTAGGCGTTCTAGTGGTACACTCTGTAATTATTATTTAACTACATGTAAACCACACAACAACCAAATTCTGTAAATTCAACATTGTAATCTTTATAGAGAATAAACTTTGAATTACTCCTAGAGCCCCTTGGCAGGGGGGGGGCTGTATGAAAGATTGATAGGCACATTGAAGAGGTGTCTCCGTAAAGTACTACACATGAAGAGAAATAATTTGGAGGAGTTTCGTGTGGTGTTGGTGGAGGCGGAGAATCAAATAAATAATAGGCCTCTCTTGTACATGAGTGATACACATGATACAGATGTATTAACACTTTCCCACCTAATATCTGGAAGGAAATTGGAAGCTGCCCCTGTCTATAGAGATAATCCGGAAGAAAGTGATAAAGATTACAATGATGCAGCAGTGTTGTGTGATAAATTTAAAATGTTAAATAAAGTAATTGATCATTGGTCTAATGTGTGGCGTAAGGAATATCTTCTTACACTACGTGAACACTTTTATGGTGCGACAGAGGCAATAAATCGACAGAACATTCACCCAGGTGACATTGTGTTAATTGATACTGAACAACATCGAACATTGTGGCCTCTGGGCAAAGTATTGACATTGTACCCAGATGCACAAGGTGTTGTCCAGAATGCCAAAGTGTTGTGTCGTGGCCAGGAAAGTTTACACACAATTAATAAATTGATTCCCTTGGAATTAAATGGTATTCAATCAAATGTAAATGAAAATCTATGGGAAAGTGACACGAGCGATATTGAAGATAATGCTGACAAAGTGATGCAGGAAGATGAAATTGTAGTAAGACCTACTAGGAGAACAGGCACTCAAGCCAGAACCAGCTGGAATTGTCTCCTAAAGGAAGGAGTAATTTGAGTCGTTCAGCAACGACCTCCGCCCGGCCGCAGTGTGGAAAATAATTTCCCAAAATTATGCTGTATATTTTTTATAATGCAAATATATCTGATTAATACATTACTATTGCTCTAAAGTTTATTTTAAAGAAGTGAACCGACAGGAAGCTCTGCGCTGCACTGACGAGCTGGGAAGAGATGCCATTGTTTTTGAATATGGCACAGGCACGCTAATAAAATGTGCATTAATTTCGTCGCTCTGGAAGTTAAATTGTGGTTGCAACTTCCCAAATAGGAGCCGAAATTGTTGGATTTGCAGTCCTGCATAATGTGAGCATTAAGCAGGTGCACAGGACAGCTTAGGAACCCCAGCTAAGTCGTTGTCTATTTATGTTGAGATTCTGGCCAGTATTTTCTTCATATTTAGGCAGGGGGCTATGACACACCGTAATCTCCAGACAAATTGGTGAGTTTTATGATTATAAATTATCCTTCTGTTACCTAAATTTGTATATGTAATCATTTATTAATTTTAACATACAGTTCACATATTTATATTAATGTTTTTACCAGAATTCCTGGTGATGTATATTTCATTTGAAATTAATGTAGGACCAGAGTGACTTGTGGAGAGATAGATTATCGTAGGTATCGAAGGGGGACATTTTTTGCTACCTAAGAGTTCTAAAATTCCTACTTGTCTCTGTAGCCTTGATAAAGAATAATTATATTTGTTACCATTTACTGGTATGTATCTTATGAGTTACATCCAGGTAAATTTAATTTTCCACAGTAATCATGCCAAAAAAATAAAATTTGATTTGATCTGGCTTGATTTGATAAAAAAAAATTATCGATTACCTTTATTACGCTGTGCTGCGTTGACCATCTCCTTTAAGAGTTCTGTTTGTTGGGACAACAACAAATGGTTCGCTATCAATGTAGAATGAAGTTCTTCTGGATTGACTCCCAAGTCATTAGGATGAGCGGCGGCCACCATGACACACAAAAAGGGTAGGAGAAGGCACATAGTGACGGTGTTTATGATCAGCCTCAGGATATAGTGACGTGCTAGATGCTTCTCACTGTGTGGGAGGGTGATACTTGAAGCTCTCACTGTGTGGGAGAGTGACACTTGAAGCTCTCACTGTGTGGGAGAGTGACACTTGAAGCTCTCACTGTGTGGGAGAGTGACACTTGAAGCTCTCACTGTGTGGGAGAGTGACACTTGAAGCTCTCACTGTATGGGAGAGTGACACTGATAGCTCTCACTGTGTGGGAGAGTGACACTTGAAGCTCTCACTGTATGGGAGAGTGAAACTTGAAGCTCACTGTGTGGGAGAGTGACATATTGAAGCTCTCACTGTGTGGGAGAGTGACATTTGAAGCCCTCACTGTGTGGGAGAGTGACTCTTGAAACTCTCACTGTTTGGGGGAGTGACACTTGAAGCTCTCACTGTGTGGGAGAGTGACTCTTGAAGCTCTCACTGTTTGGGAGAGTGACACTTGAAGCTTTCACTGTGTTGGGAGAGTGACACTTGAAGCTCTCACTGTGTTGGGAGAGTGAGCACTTGAAGCTCTCACTGTGTGGGAGAGTGACTCTTGAAGCTCTCACTGTGTGGGAGAGTGACTCTTGAAGCTCTCACTGTTTGGGAGAGTGACACTTGAAGCTCTCACTGTGTGGGAGAGTGACTCTTGAAGCTCTCACTGTGTGGGAGAGTGACACTTGAAGCTCTCACTGTGTGGAGAGAGTGGACACTTGAAGCTCTCACTGTGTTGGGAGAGTGACACTTGAAGCTCTCACTGTGTTGGGAGAGTGACACTTGAAGCTCTCACTGTGTGGGAGAGTGACACTTGAGCTGTCTCACTGTGTGGGAGAGTGACACTTGAAGCTCCACTGTGTGGGAGAGTGACACTTGAAGCTCTCACTGTGTGGGAGAGTGACTCTTGAAGCTCTCACTGTGTGGGAGAGTGTGACACTTGAAGCTCTCACTGTGTGGGAGAGTGACATTGAAGCTCTCACTGTGTGGGAGAGTGACATTGAAGCTTCACTGGGTGGGGAGATGAATAAGGTTGGGAAGAGTTATGATCGTGTTATAGTTTTCGGAATAAAGTCACAGGAAAGAGCTCTGGCATGTTGCGGTTGAATAATGATAGTAAAATTGGGACTTTATTAGGAAAAATTTTGTCCCCGGGGCTTATTAGCCCTTTAAAGGGTATAAACCTTTTAAGTTAT
>NC_069494.1:7567836-7590903 GCF_026875155.1 Cherax quadricarinatus
CTCTCTGTATGTAGCCCATACAAGACCTGGCTCTCCTTACTCTTTGTATGTAGCCCATACAAGATCTGACTCACCTTCCTCTCTGTATGTAGCCCATACAAGACCTGATTCACCTTCCTCTCTGTATGTAGCCCATACAAGACCTGATTCTCCTTCCTCTTTTTATGTAGCCGATACAAGACCTGACTCTTTTCTCTGTGTATGTAGCCCATACAAGACCTGACTCTCCTCCCTCTGTGTATGTAACCTAAACAAGACCTGACTCTCCTCCCTCTGTGTACCTGGAGTTATTTGGTACCTTTATTTAGCTGCATTCATTATGTACATTTCTCTAGCTTTATTTAGTAGGTACCTTTGTGTAGCTTCATTCATTAGGTACCTTTCTGTAGCTTCATTTATTATGTATCTTTATGTAGCTTCGTTCATTAGGTACCTTTCTGTAGCTTCATTTATTATGTATCTTTCTGTAGCTTCGTTCATTAGGTACCTTTCTTTTGTTTCATTCATTACTTACCTTTATGTAGCTTTACTCATTAGGTACCTATATGTAGCTTCATTTATTAGGTACCTTTCTGTTGCTTCATTCATCAGGTACCTTTCTGTAGCTTCATTTATTAGGAACTTTTCTGTAGCTTTTTTCATTAAGTACCTTTCTGAAGCTTCATTTACTAGGTACCATTATGTAGCTGAATTCATTAGGTACCTTTATTTTGTTTCTTTCATTATGTACCTTTATGTTGCTTCATTTATTTGGTACCTTTTTGTAGCTTCATTCATTAGGTACCTTTCTGTAGCTTCATTCATTAGGTACCTTTATGTAGCATCTTTCATTAGGTACCTTTATGTAGTTTCATTCATTAGGTACCTTTATGTAGCATCATTCATTAGGTAGCTTTCTGTAGCTTCATTCATTAGGTACCTTTATGTAGCATCATTCATTAGGTACCTTCATGTAGCTTCATTGTTTACGTAGCTTTCTGTAGCTTCATTTATTAGGTACATTGTTTTACATAGGTTTTCACAAAGTTAGATTAAAGATTCCTAATTTTATCGACAAGCTGTTGACAAGTTTATTATTACTAACTTTATTTACTAGCTAAGATGTTACCTACATCAGCTAGTTTAAATTTGTACTTATTATTATCAAATTATTATTACTATTAGTGGAACTAGTAGAAGCAATACTAACATACTATATTTTTCCTCAGGCGCAGATTTTTAATGATCCTGTGAGTTACACACACCACCACTGACATAGGTGATAGCAACATGTAGAAAAATGGTACACAGAACCAACAGGTTGATAAATTAGACACATGTGCAACGTGAGGAAACGTTTCGCCACACAGTGGCTTCATCAATCCATACAATGGAGAATAGTGAAGGAGAAGTTTGAGATAATCAGTCCCTCAGCCTTGAGTCGATGTAAGCAGTCCATCTATCTATCAGCATAGATGTGAAGAAGTGACTTATATACTGTAGACAGGAGAGGTGAAGCAGTCACAGGTGGTATCATATTCTCCTGTATATGGACTGATAAAGCCACTCTGTGACGAAACATTTCCTCAATAAAGATACCCAAGTGTTGGACATATGTCTAGTTTATCGACCGGCAACATGCCAGACGCTCATCCTGTGACGTAATCAGAAAATTATATAACACGATCATAACTCTTCCCAACCTTATTCATCTCTCACACAGTGAGAGCTTCAAGTGTCACTCTCCCACACAGTGAGAGCTTCAAGTGTCACTCTCCCAACACAGTGAGAGCTTCAAGTGTCACTCTCCCAACACAGTGAGAGCTTCAAGTGTCACTCTCCCAACACAGTGAGAGCTTCAAGTGTCACTCTCCCAACACAGTGAGAGCTTCAAGTGTCACTCTCCCAAACAGTGAGAGCTTCAAGAGTCACTCTCCCACACAGTGAGAGCTTCAAGAGTCACTCTCCCACACAGTGAGAGCTTCAAGAGTCACTCTCCCACACAGTGAGACCTTCAAGTGTCACTCTCCCAAACAGTGAGAGCTTCAAGAGTCACTCTCCCACACAGTGAGAGCTTCAAGTGTCACTCCCCCAAACAGTGAGAGTTTCAAGAGTCACTCTCCCACACAGTGAGGGCTTCAAATGTCACTCTCCCACACAGTGAGAGCTTCAATTGTCACTCTCCCACACAGTGAGAGCTTCAAGTGTCACTCTCCCATACAGTGAGAGCTTCAAGTGTCACTCTCCCACACAGTGAGAGCTTCAAGTGTCACTCTCCCATACAGTGAGAGCTTCAAGTGTCACTCTCCCACACACGTGAGAGCTTCAAGTGTCACTCTCCCACACAGTGAGAGCTTCAAGTGTCACTCTCCCACACAGTGAGAGCTTCAAGTGTCACTCTCCCACACAGTGAGAGCTTCAAGTGTCACTCTCCCATACAGTGAGAGCTTCAAGTGTCACTCTCCCACACAGTGAGAGCTTCAAGTGTCACTCTCCCAACACAGTGAAAGCTTCAAGTGTCACTCTCCCAACACAGTGAGAGCTTCAAGTGTCACTCTCCCACACAGTGAGAGCTTCAAGTATCACCCTCCCACACAGTGAGAAGCATCTAGCACGTCACTATATCCTGAGGCTGATCATAAACACCGTCACTATGTACCTTCTCCTAACCCTTTTTGTGTGTCATGGTGGCCGCCGCTCATCCTACTGACTTGAGAGTCAATCCAGAAGAACTTCATTCAACATTGATAGCGAACCATTTGTTGTTGTCCCAACAAACAGAACTCTTAAAGGAGATGGTCAACGCAGCACAGCGTAATAAAGGTAATCGATCATTTTTTCTATCAAATCAAGCCAGATCAAATCAAATTTTATTTTTTTGGCATGATTACTGTGGAAAATTAAATTTACCTAATTGTAACTCATAAGATACATACCAGTAAATGGTAACAAATATAATTATTCTTTATCAAGGCTACAGAGACAAGTAGGAATTTTAGAACTCTTAGGTAGCAAAAAATGTCCCCCTTCGATACCTACGATAATCTATCTCTCCACAAGTTACTCTGGTCCTACATTAATTTCAAATGAAATATACATCACCAGGAATTCTGGTAAAAACATTAATATAAATATGTGAACTGTATGTTAAAATTAATAAATGATTACATATACAAATTTAGGTAACAGAAGGACAATTTATAATCATAAAACTCACCAATTTGTCTGGAGATTACGGTGTGTCATAGCCCCCTGCCTAAATATGAAGAAAATACTGGCCAGAATCTCAACATAAATAGACAACGACTTAGCTGGGGTTCCTAAGCTGTCCTGTGCACCTGCTTAATGCTCACATTATGCAGGACTGCAAATCCAACAATTTCGGCTCCTATTTGGGAAGTTGCAACCACAATTTAACTTCCAGAGCGATGAAATTAATGCACATTTTATTAGCGTGCCTGTGCCATATTCAAAAACAATGGCATCTCTTCCCAGCTCGTCAGTGCAGGCGCAGAGCTTCCCTGTCGGTTCACATCTTTAAAATAAACTTTAGAGCAATAGTAATGTATTAATCAGATATATTTGCATTATAAAAAATATACAGCATAATTTTGGGAAATTATTTCCACACTGCGGCCGGGCGGAGGTCGTTGCTGAACGACTCAAATTACTCCTTCCTTTAGGAGACAATTCCAGCTGGTTCTGGCTTGAGTGCCTGTTCTCCTAGTAGGTCTTACTACAATTTCATCTTCCTGCATCACTTTGTCAGCATTATCTTCAATATCGCTCGTGTCACTTTCCCATAGATTTTCATTTACATTTGATTGAATACCATTTAATTCCAAGGGAATCAATTTATTAATTGTGTGTAAACTTTCCTGGCCACGACACAACACTTTGGCATTCTGGACAACACCTTGTGCATCTGGGTACAATGTCAATACTTTGCCCAGAGGCCACAATGTTCGATGTTGTTCAGTATCAATTAACACAATGTCACCTGGGTGAATGTTCTGTCGATTTACTGCCTCTGTCGCACCATAAAAGTGTTCACGTAGTGTAAGAAGATATTCCTTACGCCACACATTAGACCAATGATCAATTTCTTTATTTAACATTTTAAATTTATCACACAACACTGCTGCATCATTGTAATCTTTATCACTTTCTTCAGGATTATCTCTATAGAGACCCTAAGCTTTGTATACTACAACTTCTTCTTAACTACAACAATTTCTGTAGTATTATGAGGCGCAATCTAAGAGGAAACAGCACCAAGGCCAGCAAGAAAACACCGAAAAATCAACTATTCAACAAGTGTAGTCAGGAGGACGCCGGCCCAGCAACCACCCCACTCACCACCACTCAAGGCGACACCACAACAATAACAACAAACATGGCTGCCACCAGCCCATCCTCCCCTCTCTTCCCCGGATTCAACCTACCAAGTAGTCTCTCAGGTATGACCAACGATCCAGATACCCTAAAGTCATGCATCTCCAACTTAGTTATTGAAAATATGAATCTTCGAGAGACGCTAGCAAAACAAGACACCAGGATGACACAACTCGAAAACAAAATCCTCAGTTTTGAACAAAAGTTTTCAACACCAGGAACGACTAACTGTGACAAGACCATCCAGACAGTCATAGATAGCCATACCCAACAAATAATATCTCTTAATACAAAGGTTGAAGAAGCAGTAAAAGAATGGAAGAGCAACTTAGATAACCAGTTCAGTGACTACTTTGCTCTCCAAGAAGATAAAACTGAACAAGATAAACTATCGGACGCAGTAATAGTTAACAGTCCACTTTTTTCCCCAGTGATATGAACCAAACAAACAGTAAAGAAATTACTCTGCAGATCATAAAGGACCAAACAAGTGTTATTGTACCAGAGTCAGAAATAAAAGAAGCCAGGTTACTAGGATCCCATGGTAGAAAAAGTGTTATGCTTAGATTCCACTCACATGACAGAAAAAAAGACTTAATTATTGCATCTATTAAAGTAAAGAAAGAGGTATATATAAACGAGTGTCTTACCAAAAAACGTCAAAACCTCCTGTATAGAGTCAGAAAACTTGAGCGAGAGAATAATGACACAATACACCAATGCTTCACACGGGATGGGAAAATTCTAGTTAGGAAAACAAATGTAGGTCAACTGTACACAATCACGAACGAGAATGATCTATCACGATTTCTCAGGGATACCAATCTTACTAACAGGGATATCTTGCTACTCCTACTTACACTTTGGTCACACTTCACAGACACGCACATGCATATATATATATATATATATTAATATATATATATATATATATATATATATACATACATCTAGGTTTTTCTCCTTTTTCTAAATAGCTCTTGTTCTTTTTTATTTCTTCTATTGTCCATGGGAATGGGAAAAGAATCTTTCCTCTGTAAGCCATGCGTGTCGTATGAGGCGACTAAAATGCCGGGAGCAATGGGCTAGTAACCCCTTCTCCTGTATACAATTACTAAAAAAGAGAAGAAGAAAAACTTTATAAAACTGGGTTGCTTAAATGTGCGTGGATGTAGTGCGGATGACAAGAAACAGATGATTGCTGATGTTATGAATGAAAAGAAGTTGGATGTCCTGGCCCTAAGCGAAACAAAGCTGAAGGGGGTAGGAGAGTTTCAGTGGGGGAAATAAATGGGATTAAATCTGGAGTATCTGAGAGAGTTAGAGCAAAGGAAGGGGTAGCAGTAATGTTAAATGATCAGTTATGGAAGGAGAAAAGAGAATATGAATGTGTAAATTCAAGAATTATGTGGATTAAAGTAAAGGTTGGATGCGAGAAGTGGGTCATAATAAGCGTGTATGCACCTGGAGAAGAGAGGAATGCAGAGGAGAGAGAGAGATTTTGGGAGATGTTAAGTGAATGTATAGGAGCCTTTGAACCAAGTGAGAGAGTAATTGTGGTAGAGGACTTGAATGCTAAAGTAGAGAAATTTTTTAGAGAGGGTGTGGTAGGTAAGTTTGGGGTGCCAGGTGTAAATGATAATGGGAGCCCTTTGATTGAACTTTGTATAGAAAGGGGTTTAGTTATAGGTAATACATATTTTAAGAAAAAGAGGATAAATAAGTATACACGATAAGATGTAGGCGAAATGACAGTAGTTTGTTGGATTATGTATTGGTAGATAAAAGACTGTTGAGTAGACTTCAGGATGTACATGTTTATAGAGGGGCCACAGATATATCAGATCACTTTCTAGTTGTAGCTACACTGAGAGTAAAAGGTAGATGGGATACAAGGAGAATAGAAGCATCAGGGAAGAGAGAGGTGAAGGTTTATAAACTAAAAGAGGAGGCAGTTAGGGTAAGAATAAACACTATTGGAGGATAGATGGCTAATGAGAGCATAGGCAATGGGGTCGAAGAGGTATGGGGTAGGTTTAAAAATGTAGTGTTAGAGTGTTCAGCAGAAGTTTGTGGTTACAGGAAAGTGGGTGCAGGAGGGAAGAGGAGCGATTGGTGGAATGATGATGTAAAGAGAGTAGTAAGGGAGAAAAAGTTAGCATATGAGAAGTTTTTACAAAGTAGAAGTGATGCAAGGAGGGAAGAGTATATGGAGAAAAAGAGAAGTTAAGAGAGTGGTGAAGCAATGTAAAAAGAGAGCAAAGATGAGAGTGGGTGAGATGTTATCAACAAATTTTGTTGAAAATAAGAAAAAGTTTTGGAGTGAGATTAACAAGTTAAGAAAGCCTAGAGAACAAAATGGATTTGTCAGTTAAAAATAGGAGAGGAGAGTTATTAAATGGAGAGTTAGAGGTATTGGGAAGATGGAGGGAATATTTTGAGGAATTTTTAAATGTTGATGAAGAAAGGGAAGCTGTGATTTTGTGTATAGGGCAAGGAGGAAATAACATCTTGTAGGAGTGAGGAAGAGCCAGTTGTGAGTGTGGGGGAAGTTCGTGAGGCAGTAGGTAAAATGAAAGGGGTAAGGCAGCCGGGATTGATGGGATAAAGATAGAAAAAGTTAAAAGCAGGGGGGATATAGTTTTTGGAGAGGTTGGTGCAATTATTTAATAAATGTATGGAAGAGGGTAAGGTACCTAGGGATTGGCAGAGAGCATGCATAGTTCCTTTGTATAAAGGCAAAGGGGATAAAAGAGAGTGCAAAAATTATAGGGGGATAAGTCTGTTGAGTGTACCTGGTAAAGTGTATGGTAGAGTTATAATTGAAAGAATTAAGAGTAAGACGGAGAATAGGATAGCAGATGAACAAGGAGGCTTTAGGAAAGGTAGGGGTGTGTGGACCAGGTGTTTACAGTGAAACATATAAGTGAACAGTATTTAGATAAGGCTAAAGAGGTCTTTGTGGCATTTATGGATTTGGAAAAGGCGAAATGACAGGGTGGATAGGGGGGCAATGTGGCAGATGTTGCAAGTGTATGTGTAGGAGGTAGGTTACTGAAAGCAGTGAAGAGTTTTTACGAGGATAGTGAGGCTCAAGTTAGAGTATGTAGGAAAGAGGGAAATTTTTTCCCAGTAAAAGTAGGCCTTAGACAAGGATGTGTGATGTCACCGGGGTTTTGTTTAATATATTTATAGATGGGTTGTAAGAGAAGTAAATGCGAGGGTCTTGGCAAGAGGCGTGGAGTTAAAAGATAAAGAATCACACACAAAGTGGGAGTTGTCACAGCTGCTCTTTGCTGATGACACTGTGCTCTTGGAGATTCTGAAGAGAAGTTGCAGAGTTTGGGTGGATGAATTTGGTAGGTGTGCAAAAGAAGAAAATTAAAGGTGAATACAGAAAGAGAAAGGGTTTATGAGGATAACAAAAAGATTAGGTGATGAAAGATTGAATATCAGATTGGAGGGAGAGAGTATGGAGGAGGTGAACGTATTCAGATATTTGGGAGTGGACCTGTCAGCGGATGGGTCTATGAAAGATGAGGTTGAATCATAGAATTGATGAGGGAAAAAGAGTGAGTGGTGCACTTAGGAGTCTGTGGAGACAAAGAACTTTGTCCTTGGAGGCAAAGAGGGGAATGTATAGAGTATAGTTTTACCAACGCTCTTATATGGGTGTGAAGCGTGGGTGATGAATGTTGCAGCGAGGAGAAGGCTGGAGGCAGTGGAGATGTCATGTCTGAGGGCAATGTGTGGTGTGAATATAATGCAGAGAATTCGTAGTTTGGAAGTTAGGAGGAGGTGCGGGATTACCAAAACTGTTGTCCAGAGGGCTGAGGAAGGGTTGTTGAGGTGGTTCGACATGTAGAGAGGATGGAGCGAAACAGAATGACTTCAAGAGTGTATCAGTCTGTAGTGGAAGGAAGGCGGGTAGGGTCGGCCTAGGAAGGGTTGGAGGAGGGGAAAGGAGTTTTGTGTGCGAGGGGCTTGGACTTCCAGCAGGCATGCATGAGCGTATTTGATAGGAGTGAATGAGACAAATGGTTTTTAATACTTGACGTGCTGTTGGAGTGTGAGCAAAGTAACATTTATGAAGGGATTCAGGGAAACCGGCAGGCCGGACTTGAGTCCTGGAGATGGGAAGTACAGTGCCTGCACTCTGAAGGAGGGGTGTTAATGTTGCAGTTTAAAAACTGTAGTGTAAAGCACCCTTCTGGCAAGACAGTGATGGAGTGAATGATGGTGAAAGTTTTTCTTTTTCGGGCCACCCTGCCTTGGTGGGAATCGGCCGGTGTGATAATAAAAAAAATAAAAAAAAAACCAATCTTACAGAGAATAACTAAACAATGTCCAACTAAAAAGCCTACGTAGTGTAGTGTACGTTTTGCTCCATTATTGTTCAAATTTCATTGTACATTCTCTTAGTAAATAATCAACTACCTCATTTTGTGATTTTACTAGTAAGCATAAGTCACCTTATGTGATTTTGTTATTTACTATTGTTCGCTTAAACATTAGCTGAATTGATACTTTCTCTGTCCATATTACTACCTCATATTTTTTTTAAATACTATCAATTGATATTACTTACTAAAATTAATAAATATCATTTTTACTAAAATTTCAATTTACTCTTAACATTTTTGACATTTAATAACCATTACTTGTCTAATTACCTTTACCTATTTTAATACCACATTTACTATCCTAGATTACTCTTAATTACCTTGTACTGCCATATAACCTCAAGTATAACTACCAGTGCAATATTGAATGAAATAAACATTACTTTTTCACTTTTTTGTAATCATTATACTTACTAAAATTTTATTAAACACCAATTTACTACCAGTCAATTTAATTTTGTACATTAAACATTATTTATACTTCTCATAACATTTTGTAGCCAAATTTTCAAGTTTTTATATTCAACCCCAACCTTTATATTATCCCTTGTACCTGTGTACCTGTCTACCCTCTTACTATCATATTATAATCAAGACATTACCATTGTTATTTTTTTTACTATTATTCTTTTGGTACTTAATAATTGTGAAATTTTATTTTGTCAATTTAAATCTAGGTATAATCTTGATCTTGTCAACAACCTATACCAGACCTAGTGCAATTGCAAGTACCATTCAAATTGTATTTTATATATATAAGTTTATATTATAATTCCTACCATCTGTCCATTTAACTTTGCTTACCATTACTTAATTTTAGTCCCTTATATATTTTCTCCTTTATTTTAGCTTTATATAACTATCCTAGTTTATATATTCACAATTGTTAAAATAATCAAGGTGCTATTCTTAGGTGCTAAAGTAGAATAAGTTCACAATTTTGCCATTATATTCCAAAGCTCTTTTTTTTGATTACCACTTTATTGGTCACCACAACCTATATTAGTCCCTTTTATATTATAATTTTATACTATAATTCTAACTTTAAAAAATTACCTTTATAGTACTACTACTATCATATTCCCAAGCCCACTATTTGATCATCACTTTATTTGTATTAGTCCCTTAGCTCATTATTTTACATTTGTTAAATAATCCAGGTGCTATTTTTTAGCTTAAGACTATTTACTTTGTTTTAACTTAATTCAAACTATAGATTCACTACAAATCTTATGATTACAAGCATTGATCCTGATACCAACCTCTATTTAATGACTTAAATGAATCAAACAGTAACATGTAATTACTACACTGCAGAACAATCAAAGGCACTTCTCAGTGCCAACAACAACATAACTATATTTAACTACAATATCAGATCTTTAAGCAAGCATTACGATGACCTCATAGCATTACTAAATTCCTTACATGCCAATATGTCCATCATTACACTAACTGAAACCTGGCTAAAGCCTGATAGTACAGATGTCTATGCCATTCCTGGTTACACAGCCATACACAACTGTAGGCCAGATCAACAAGGGGGTGGCACAGCCATATACTACTCAGACCATCTAAAACCCAATCTAACTTTATTATTTTTTAAATACACTACCTAACAGAATCACTACCTAACTGAATGCAACCATATGACCTGTCTTGTAATACTCACTTGTGCTTTATAGTTATCTGTTTACATTAATGTTTTATCACTGATTTCATCATTGCTTAGTAGCAGCGCTGTATAGTCCTTGTGGCTTAGCGCTTCTTTTTGATTATAATAGTAATAATAATCATTGCCTAGTTAACTTAATTTAAATTTTAACCAGCCCGAAATGCTATGCATAGTATAAGTGGTTTTGGGCATTGTTTATCTGTATTTTTTTGTACCCTGTATGTTGCACAAATTTGAAAAAAATAAATAAATAAATAAATAAATAACAGGGGCATTCCCCAATTCCTTCCAATTTTTTGGTGGAAAGTGTTAATACATCTTATATGTGTATACTCATGTACAAGAGGGGCCCTATTATTATTTGATTCCCCCCCCACCACACACACGAAACTCCCCCAAAATTATTTCTCTTCATGTGTAGTACTTTACGGAGACACCTTTCAATGTCCCTATCAACTTTATACAGCCCCCCCCCCCTGCCAAGGGTCTGGGAAAAATTCAAATTTTATTCTCTAAAAAGATTACAATTTGAATTTACAGAATTTGGTTGTTGTGGGGTTTACAGTGTTAAATAAGATTACAGGTGTACACTAGAACCCCAGCGGGCTAGGCATTTGGGGCGACTTAGTTTAATTCTTTTTTTAAATATTAAAAAATTATGAGGAAAAGTTGGATTAGGGGTAAGTGACTAAATACTATTTGTGATTTAGCAATGGAATGCTTTTGTTTTGGCACAGTACTTGTTTCAGTAGGATATCTAGGATTCTTTTTTTAAGTTTGAGTTTAAATTTCTGTTTAGGGTCAATGGTTTTCGTGTAGTTAGTTGTGGGGTGTATCAGGGAGAAAAGTGTTTTCAAATGGTAGTTTTGAAGGTGATAAATTTATCTGCAGTTTAGAGTTTCAGGTGGTGTTCCAGATTTTGGGGCCTTTGCATACTTGAATTTTTTGTAAAGGTTTAGTCGACGGGGAATGTCGAAAAGGATTTTTGTGTTGTGTTAGCCTGTGGGTTCTGTCACAACATCAAAAAAAGGGGTTTAGTTCCAGGTTGATTTGATTTTTAAGGTCCTGTAGTGTGATTGCCAGAAAAAGTGTGGATGTTGAACAGGGAGTAAGTTTAGATCTAGAAGAGGGGGGGAGTGTGTTGCAGGAGGGGATTTAGTGTTATTCTTACGCAGCTTTTTGTGGTTATTATTGGCTTTGGGTGTGTTGTGCATTTGACCCAAGCAAAAATAAAAGGGTGGGTGGGATATTAATAAAAGGGTATAGTGGAAAAGGGGCCTTGGGGCACGTGTATCTTTCTTGGAGGGACCCCAACCTTTTTGGATACTTTTTGGTTTGTGTTGGAAAGGATGCTGAATTAGGTGTTGTCAAGGTATAGGCCTAGGAATTTCCCTCATTATGTCGGTAATTAGATGTTGTCGATCTTAATGTTAATTGTGCACCCCTGCTCGCACCAAACATAATTAGTAGGTTTTTCAGTGTTAAGGGGAAGTTTATTGGCTGCATCCAAGTCGATATTTGATCAGCTCCTCGTTAACAATGGTGTGGGGGGAAAATTTGGGTGAGAGATGACATAAATCTGTCGTCAGCAAAGAGAAGGTTTCAGGGGTTGGGAAACGTTTGAAGATCATTGTGTAAGAGGAAGAGCAGGGACCCCAAAGGGCCTTCCCGCGGAACTCGTATCAAGTGGGGCCCTGTGTTGATGCTGTTCTTTAAAGGTAATACTGATACCCATTAAAAAGGGAAGATTTTAATAGCAAACTCAGGCCTTTATCCATAAGGCAAATTTGTGGAATGGGTTCGTGGGCAAATGTGTCAAAAACTTTTTTTAGGCAATAAAAAATTCCTAGTGGATATTTCCCTTTTTTTCAATGTGGTAAAATGATCTAGATTTTTTTGTTGCCAATTTTGGGTTTTTTTTTTTTTTAAACCAAATAGGGGGGTTGAGTATGTTTTGTGTTGTTATAAAAGAAACAGTTTCCTGTCCGAATTTTAAAAAATTTTTGGGGTAGCAAGGTAATTTGATATTGGCCTATGTTGTTTAAGTCTGTTGGGCACCACCTTTTTTATTTGGGGTAACCCCTTTTCTTATATTTAATCTATTTCTATACTTTTAAAAAAATAAATACAATTTTAAAATATCCCCTTTCTAATTAATTAACAATTCCCCCATTTTTTTTAAAATTTAAACCACTTATACAAATAAAAATTAAATTTCAATTTCATATCCCCATCATTATTATTTATTCAATTTACCAAAAAAATCAACACTTTCAAAAAACAATTTTTAACAATTTCTTTTTTTTTTATTTTCCCCAAAACTGAGGATTTTTTGCTTTTTTAATCTTCTGTGCTGTGTCTTGGAGTAGATGGTTGTTTTTGGCTTTCTTTTTTTTTTGGTTTTGGCTGAATGAAAGTGTTTTTGAATTCTTTGTGTTTAACCCTGTTATATTGCTTTTTTATTTTTGGTGTTTTTGTAATGGATTTCAAAGGTAGGCTGCATGGGGGCCCAAGGGTTTGTTTTGGGACTGGGCGTTTTTTAGGGCAATGTTTATTTTATAGTCTAAATAATTTTTTTAAGAAAAAAGTCTTCCCTCATCAATACCATTGCCTTGGAGAATTCCTGTAGGCCAGTCATACAATCTCTAGTCTGCTGTGAACTATCCTTATTGGGCCTCGTCATGGATCTAAATGAGACTTTGTTGAATTCAAGTGGTGGTTTACTATGTTTTTCAGAGGAAGGTAGGGTAGTGGTCTGTAGTGCAATCTGTGGAATATCCCTGATTTAAGGGGGGCTAGTATTATTGGTCCATATGTGGCCATTATGGTTCACTGTCTCATGAGCCTTGTTGTTTTTATTTATTTGTTGGTATAGAAGTGTGTTGTTCATAATTGTTGATGAAATCAGTTACCCTGATCATCTAGTAACCCAGGTTGAATTTGAAATCTCCAGCTAAAAAATGATGCTTATCATTTTGTCGTTTGTATTAGTGACTTTAATTTCTCACTGAAATTTGGGATGTTTGTGTGAGGTATCCGTAAATGGCACCGATGTTTATAGTGTCTTAGTTTATTAACAGAAAATTAGCAAAAATGTATTCCCCAGATCATCACTAAAGCAAGTGGTGCTAATACAAATAATTGGTAGATAATAGATTTGCAATACCACCCCCCAACTTGGTTTTGGTCTGCAGATGTGAATTGCTGTGTATCCTGTAGAGGTAGATATCTATGTGTCCTGCTTAAGCCGGTCTCAGTAGACTAATGCAGGAAAGGGTGTCTTTAGTGATTCGAGGAGTGCCAGGAGGTCATCATAGTGTTTGCTTAAGGACCTGATGTGTAGTTTTTGAAAAAAGTACTTGATAGACTTTAGCAGGGGGTAGGAGATCTGCTTGTGTTGCTGTGTAATAATTGCATTACTTTCCATAGGTTTTTTTGATGGTTCAGATTATGGAGGTTTAGATCAGGTCAACGTAATCATCCCAGCGCAGTCTTTAAAATTATGGTTATTTATATCCTGAGTTGTGGTTTGAGTTCTAGTACTGATATCTGTATGTGGGAGTTTGGAATAAGTATATACAAAGTATTTTGGTCATATAGAGTTAGTCACTACTACACATAATGAAGTTGATGTTGTCTATGGTTGTGCTGGAATAACTAAAGTACAATTAGGTAAAACTAGTAAGTATAAAAATACAAATTTAAAATCGAACAAGGACTCTCACTTGTAATTGCACTAAGGTCTAATATAATGACTTTTGTGGAGTCTATTTGTGAGCTAGAATGAGTTATAGTAACAACTAGATTTAATCTAAAAATATAAAAAATACAAATTAAAAATACACCATCTCCACTAGTATTTGCACTAGTGGCTAATATAATGAATTGGTTATTGACTATAGTTCAACGTGTTAATCTAATAATAAAAAAAGGCACAGACCTCCAATTGTAATGCCTAATCTTATATAAGTTGTTTACAAGAATAGAGTAAAATTAATTTAAATTGACAGATAGAATACCACTTAAGGTAGTCAAAGAATAATAAAAAAAAATGATAAAAATAAAGAAGGCTAAGACTTGGTTATAATTCTTAGTAAGATAGGTAGACAGATATATAAAATTGTAGTTGAAAATACTAGTTAAAAAACTTAGAATAAGATGGTCAATAAAGAAGTTTAAATTATTTGATCATATAGTTTTTAAAGCAAAATTGGGCAATAATAGGGATTTTTAGAATAAAATTGGGCAATTAGTATTTCTTAAAGGAGTAGAATTATTGAGGACAAGTATGGCTAGGTTATAATAAAATAATATGGAACAGGTGATGGACAGTTTTAAAAAAGGAGATAGATTCTGTAGATATTAAACAAATTAAGACTATGAGGTAAATGGATTCGTTGAATACAACAATGACAATCAAAATAGTTGGGGTATTAGAATTTAGGTCACAATATTAATGACAATATAACACTACTTGGACTGTGTATTATCTGTCAACTTTACCTGATTCTGTTAGTCCACCTCACTTAGAATGTTTAAGGTACTTTCCGTACAGATAAGAACTCTTCCCATGGGCTGTTTCCTAACTGCTATTTTTCCATCCCTCACAAAGCACAGGTGGATTTTTGGTCTAGCGAATTTTCTTAGACAGATAAAGAGGTTTGTCTTGTTTTGGTAAGGCACTCATTGACGTAAACAGCAGTTTTCATAGACATAGATGTTTTTAGTAGTTTGTTTCGTTGTAGGCTAGTTTGGAATTTTAACAGCACTGTTTTGATACCTGCCTTGTTATCCAATCAATTGCATCCTTTAGGTCATCACTCCGGATTGATTAAGGCGAAGTGTCCCTTGATGAGCTGTAGGTGTCTCCAGCAGGTCTCTTGGGTGACTGTGGCTGGGAGAGTTTGCTGTTAACTACAACAGCATCAAAAGCTGTTGTTGGTCATTTGGTCTTGGTAATGGGTTATGAATTGGTCAAGTTGTTGGCCCACTCTTGATCTTTCCTCTAAAATGTTATTGTTAAGGAGGGTGACTTGGACTTTTAGAGTGTTGATAGTGTCTAGGGACTGGGTGTTGATGTTGCTTTGTTGTTTCGCCAGAGTGTCTAGTTTAGTTCTAGAGCATGATCTTGTTGAGGTAATTCTGCATTGCTACTTTAGTTTTCCTGCAACTTTAGTTAGTTGTGATCATATGTCTGATCGTAAAGTTTAGCTAATTCTGTGTCGGTGATCTCTTGACATCAAATACTGAAGGAGATACTTGGACTGTGGCAGCAGCCATGTTTGTTGTTGTCTGTCGTGTGTTGTGGGACCCGGGGGGGATGGGGGGTTGTGTCCTGGCTGCAGTCCCACAAGCTTTCCTCGTTTTTTACTGCCTCCCCTTGTTTTTTGGGGTTCTTACGGGTTACTGGTCTTCTTTTATTGTTTGACCCTTTGTCCATTGGCTGTGGTTTTGGGGAAATAATAGCGGGGGGAAGTTGTGGATATCCTTCAGGGCAGGGGGGTGGAGGTGGAGTACGAGTCCTATTAGTTGGTTTTTTGTGAACTTTTGGGGGGGTTTCTGCAGTTGTTTTTATATCTTTTGGGTACCCCACACTTTTTGGTTTTGGGGGTCTTGTTTGGGTTTCATCCAGGCTGCGGGGAACTCAGGTGAATAAAAATAGGGGGAAAAGGGTTTTCCGTTGCCACTGCCACTCCCGCTGCTAGTACCCCCTTGGGGTTTAAAACGGAATTTGAAGGTCTTTACTCAATTTAATTCTATCAAGGTTGAGCATCGCAAAAAAAATTGTAGTATTATCAAAAAATCAAATTTGGCGGGTTCCTGCGAAAATTTTTTGAACAGCTGATCAATGTTCTCAAAAAAGCCCCTGAGCCACTACTAAAAAAACGCCTAGTAGTCTACAATGAAAAGCATACTTTCACTTTCGGGAACACCTTAAGTCCGTTAAAATGATTGGGCCACTATGTCTGCACCTGTTAATAAATGGTTTCACTAATTGTACATGCTCCTTTGGCAATGGGGGGCCCCGGGGTCATATAGGATCGGGTTCCACGGGGGTGACATATTACCAAGATTTAATCACCCTTTGCCATTTTTGGGGAATCCGGAAATTTTCCAAAAACAATTTAAGGTATTTGACCCCCATGCATTCACTTTTTTGACATTTAAAAAAATTTCTTTTTTTTAAAGATTTTTGGGTAGTAAGAAGGGGGTTTTTTTGCATAATCACCCAAATTTAGCTTTGTAACCTACCGCATTAAATTAATTTTCTTAAATAAGCCCCAAAATTTCTCAATTATGGAACCTTTCACAAATTTTTCTTTCCCTCATCATTTTAAAATTTATTTCCTACTTTTTCCTGTACTTTTTTATCCAATATCAAAGTTTCGTGAAAACTTTTATGGATATTCAACTTGTTTAGAAAATTTTAACACAAAATTAGTTAATTGATTAGTTTTTTGGGAAAGAAGAATACCCATTTATTAAAAGGATAAAGAAGGGGCAAACTATTTGGGGTTGGTCACAGAATTTCAAAAAGGGGCAATTAAACCTTTGTACGGCCCCCCAAATTTCTTCATTTTCAACCGTTGGGCCTTCAAACCCTGATAAGCATTTACGAATTTAGATAAGGGAAAAATCGAGACAAAAATGTGCTTCCCCCCAGTTATGTTAAATGTTAAAATGCTGCCCCCCAAATATTTTACTTTCTTGCTTGATAAAATTTTAGCGACTCTGTTTTGTATTCACAAATTTACTGTTTCCATTCAAAGCATTGTAAGGTACCCCATTTAGACCAAATTACGTGTGTAATATTTTTTCCTGCAATTATTTCTTATATAAAAGCAATTTGAATCTACAAAATGGCGTTAACCCAACTGAGTAGGACTTGTTTTTAAATGGAGAATTTTTAGCCTTAACTAACAAGAGAAATGGTACTATTCATTGAAGATAAAAACTGCTCCATATCCCAAATTTTTAAGATACAAAAAATTGGAAAATTTTTCCACTGGTTTGGCCCGGGCGGGGGAACCCAAATTTGGAATTTTTCATAATCACCAATTAAATTCTCCCACGTTTTGAAATTTCCCAGGCAGAGTTTCATCCAAAACACATTTAAACTTCCATGCTTTTTGTATTAATAATTTCCCCCTTTTTATAAGGGGGGACCAAACCTGTGGGTCAAAAAATTTGGAAACTTAGCAAGCAAACTTCCTTAGTTAATTTAATGGGGTACTTAAATTTTTAGGTTTTAACATTAACAAATCTTTCGTATCCCAAGCTAATAAATGCAACTACATTTTGGCATTTCATCTCCGGGGGTAATCTTTACTTATTTTGCCCTTTAAATTTAGCAAATTACATTCCTTCCCCGAGGATTTTTTGCACTTTGCATTTTTTTTAAACCTTTCCCGTAAGTCATTAAATTCCTTTCAGTTGACGTCCCCCCGGAAATTGCCCACTAATTGTTTGCGTTTTACTTTACTCAATGGTTTCCCGTTCGTTTAAAGGTGTGCTTTATGTCGCTTGAAGTGGGAAGGACGGGATGTCACCAAAATTCTCCAAAAAAAAGTTTTTCCGGGGGCTAAGGTCATGATTCTCAGGCCTAAAAAGGGGGAAAAACCCTGGTCACCTCTTGTAAACCCACTTTGGGAAAGCTTTACGTCTTATGTCACCGAAAAGGGATAATTCTTCACCCTAAAATTTTAAAAATTCCTAATTTTTCAGTCAACGAAGGCCCCCATAAAAACAGTCATTTAAATTTAAATGTTTTTTTTATCCGGCCTACAATTAAACACAGTTTTGGGGGAGTGGTCTTAAAACCCCTTTTCCTCTGTGTTGGCATGTGACCAAAATTGTGGCTTGTCGGGGTACTCTTCTAAAAAATTTTTTAAATTTAAATTTGTTCATAATTATATCATTATAGGCAGTCAAAATTTTGGGTGTTTACTCATTGCGGAACTGACCTTTAAATTGTCCAAATCCTACTGTAATTAGGGGGCTTTTCGGATGGTTCGTCTCCATGGAAGTCGTACCCCGTATTGCCCGACTCAAATTTTTCTCTCTCAGGTTTGTTCCGAGTAAAAGATTCGTTGGACTTTCTAGTTTCTTTATTCCAATGTTGTCTAATTCCCCCAAATTTTTTCACTGGTCAAACCATCCCTAGGGGAAATTACTGGGCACGATCTCATGATAAGACACCTTTGGAATTTGTAGTTTTCCTAGTAGGCTTATTTTTTTGGAATTCCCAAAATTCAGGGCTCCGAGTTTTTAAAAATGGAAACCCCCACATTTTTTTACCATCCCCTTTAAAAAAGGAGCTAATATATACCTATCCAAAATATTTATTGGGGCCTACAGAATCATCTTTTACCCCAGAAGGTACTAAATTTACATTATGTAAAAAGTCTTTCTGTGCTTTACTAAGACTATTTGATTTTTTCTCGGGATTTATCTACAATTACTGCTTAAACTTTTTTTTCTCATTCCCCAACCCTGACTTTTACATAAACATGTCATACATTGGCCTTTATCTGAGAGAAAACCAGAAAATTTTAGATTTGTGGATCTATCTGTACTTTACCCCTTTAAGACTTTTATTTTTTTAAAAAGTACACTGTGACCCCATGGTTAATAATGCAGTTAAGTTTTTTATTTTCCCTTTTTTCATCATTTTTACCTGTAAACAAGGTAAGGCTCTTCAGAAAAACCATCATTTAACATTAGAGCTTTTTACATTCCCCACTGTTGTTTAGGATTGTCACATTACTTTTTATCAACATTCAATGCCCTTTTCACTAACAAATGGTATTTTCCTTTGTGACATTGATAAAGTTTTTTAAATTTGGCATGACCCCCTTTACATTTGTTTCCCAAAATCTGATACTCTGTCAAGTTCTTCCATCTTTTTAACTTTATCTTCCAAAATTGTATGCATTGCAATTCTCAGAAAAAATGAGTCCCTGCGAAGGGGCAAACTCTCTTTTCTCTGATGGTTTTTATTAACTGGGTGCACTTAGGGGAGTATTTTTTTTCACCCGTGGAGAATATTATTTTTGATTCCCCCACTTGATACGCCTAGCAACCTTTTTTGGGAAAAGAGACTTGTTTTTTCTCTAAAATTTAGTGTTTGTCATTTTCCCAAGGGCAATGTATTAAAATTTAAAATTAAATTAAAAACCTGTTTTGTATTAATTACGCCTTTTAAAAGGGAAATATTAGAATTTTCCTTGAAAAAATCCTGCTCTTTAGCTTAACAATTTAAAGTGGAAAATTTTAAAATAAACTTTTAAAAATACATTTAAATTTTAGCTACACTTGAGCTTAAATTAAAGTAAAAAAGATAATTAATCTTTAAAAATACATTATAATTTTAAAATGCATTAATATAAAACCTAGCTACATGAGCTTTGCAATTAACATGTAAGGAAATTATAATAAAATTTTAAAAAGATTTTAAAATGAATCCTAGCTAGACTTGACTTTTCCTTGCCCGCAGGTTAGCAAATTTTATTGTATAATTATAATCCACTAACATTAAGTAAATTTTGGACCTAAAACCCCTCCTTCACATTCATAAATTTTTATTAAGTAATTAATTCATAAATAATGACTTCACAAAATTAAAAAGTTCAATAAGCCCCGGGAACAAATTGGGGAAAATTAATTTCCTAAGTAACTCTTAAGAAACTTTAAATAAATGGTAACAAAGAAATTTTTCCTATTGCAGAGGCAGTGAATTTTGGAACCTAGGCGAAAAAAATTTCCCCCCCTTTGATTTTTTCCCCCCGTTTTAATTATTTCTACAAGCACTTGGCCCTATTTTAAATTTCAAATGAAATATACATTATCAAAAATTTTCGGGAAAAACATTAAAAAAATAGTGGACTGTAGTTAAAATTATTAAATTATTACAGAAGGAAATTTTTATAATATAAGATCCAATTTTTTGGAGATTCGGGTGTAAACCCCCTCCCCTAATATGAAGAAAAATACGGCCAAACTCAACAAAATAGCAACGACTTCGGGGTTTAAGCTGCCTGTCCATCTATTTTAATGCTCACTTTAGCAGGACTGCAAATCAAAAATTTTACTCCTTTTTGGGGAAGTTTAACCCAATTTAAATTTAAAAGAGCCAAAAATTTATGCACTTTTCATTAGCATGCCTGGCCTATTCAAAAACAATGGCGTTTTCCCTGTCGTCAGCGCGGGCCAGAGCTTCCGGTTTGGTTCATTTCTTTAAAATGACTTTAGAAAAAATAGTAAGTTTAAAAGGCAATTTAATTTCAAAAATATCAGATTTTTTTGGGAAATTTTTTCCACATACATTGAGATTGTAAAATTTACAAAATGACTACTTGCGTGAGAGCCCTATCCCCCTAGGCATTATGGGGGGGCTTAAAAAATGGCTTAGAGACTCTTAATCTAAAAAAAATTTGTCCCCTTTATTTTTTTTTATAGAACATAATTTTTTTCTAATTAAAAAAGTTTAAACAATGAATTGAAATTATTGTTATGGGAATATAACAGGAGTTGTTGAAAATAGTTTACAGTTGAAAATTTTAAAATTTGTGTTTTTAAGACAGTTTTGGGTTTGGGTAGGTATTTTTACTACCTGTAGAATTAAAAATGTTAAAATTGGGGTCTAGTTTTAATTTTTAAAAGATTTGGGTAATTGGAATTTTTTTGAAAATTTAAAATATTGATATTTATTTTGGGGTGAGTATTTTTTTGAAAAGCAAAAAAATTTGGTGTTCGACCTGGTTCTTCGTATTCACTGGTAATAAATTCCCAAATTTTGGGCCCTTTATGTCCATAAATTTTTACGCATGTGACATGGGCGAAAGGTACATCAAAAAAAAACGTGTTTTGTGTTTTGGTGTGGTCCCGTTAAGGTTGGGGAGGAGAAGTTTTAAAGGAGGGTTTTTGTTTGAGTGTATTTTTCCCTGTAGTGTAGGCACAGAAAATATAGATGTCTTAATGGTGAACAGTTTAGATTTTTGAATATTGGGGGAGTATGCTGCGGGTGGGGTTTGTTATCTTTTATGGCAGCCTTTGCTGGGGTTTTGTGGGCTTAGGGGATTTTAAAGGTGTTGATTCCCCTTTAAAAATTTCCCTATATGAGAAAAGGGGATGGTGAATGATAATGCAAGGGCAGCTGATTTTTTTGGAACTTAAACCCTTTTTACGTATGCCCAGCCCCGGTTTTTTGGAAATTTGTTTAGGGGGACTGGAAATTTTTGGCTACTGTCAAGGGGGGTTCGTAGGAATTTTTTCCCCCGTGATCTTGTGATGTGGATCCTTTTTTGGGTTTTATTAAGTGGGAAAATTTGACTCTGTTTTAAATTGAATGAAATAGATTTTGTGTATTTTGGGTAAACTTTTTTGTCATCACCCGGTAGATATTTCGCAAATTCGGAACTGTTTGGCCCCTATGTTGGTTTGGGTGAAAGAAGCGTATGTTTTTTCGTCTGCAAATAATTGGGGTTTTGGTAGCCTGAGCTTTGGTTGGGCATTATTAAATAAGAAAGGGAAAAAGGGCCAAAGGCATTCCCTTTTTGGGATAGACTGTGATTGGGGTTTAGTGGAAGATTTGCCCCCTTTTTGTGCACATAGGGTTTTGTTACTTTTGTTTGAGGAAATGCCCTCTTTACCTTGGGTGTTAATTTTTGGCAGAGATTGTCGACTGTATCAAAAGCTTTAATAAAACAAGAATTTCCCCCCGGACTTCTTTTTTGGAGGCAGGGATATTAGTTCTAGTTGTGTATAATCATTTTTACTTTTATTGTCCTAAATCAAACTAACAGGGGTTTAATGTTTTTGAGCGAGGTAGGAATAGATTTTTAAAAGCAAGGTGGTTGTTTGGTCTTAGTTTAATCGTTTAACCTCCCTTTGGACGGGGGAACCCCCCGCTATTTGAGAGTTTATGGGGGGGTGGGGTTTGATGGATTTGTTAAAGTGTTTCTTTGGGTGAAAGACTTTGAGCTTTTTTGTACATAAAGGGGGGTAAGTTTTTTTAGTCCGTTGCCTTGTTTTTAAGGGGTTGTGATGACGAATTTGTTGGTTGGTTGGGGGGTAGGAAAAAGGGATTCGGTAGGGACCTGAGGTGTTGTGGATGGGGGGTTTTTTTGCGGGGGATTTTGCCCTAGATTTTTCCTAGGTGAAAAAAACATTGATCTGTTTTCGTTTTGTTGGTGGGAGGGTTTGTCTATTTGTTAATTTTGTTTGTTTTGGAATATCTTTTTTAGTTTCAAATTTTGGGTATGGTTTCCAGGGTTTGTTATTTGGGGCCCATTTTATTGTTTTATTGGGGCTTTTGGTTTTAAGGGTTTAAAGGTGGGGTGTTTGCCGGGGTATTTAAACCCCTTTAAATTATCGGGTGTATTTAACACCAAATGGCCATCATAAGGGGTAGTTGGTTACAATAATTTTCTCCTTTTCATTTTAAAAAGCCCCCCTGTGGGAAAAAAACTTCCCCCTTCATGTTGCCCCACGAACATTTACTCATTTTCTTCCCTGGACAATGATTTTTCCCCCGCAAGTGGAAAGGACAGGGAAAGGAAAAATTCAAACCAACTGGTTGCGGTAGGGTTGAATCACTGGGCAGATGTAAAAATT
>NC_069494.1:7591403-7613613 GCF_026875155.1 Cherax quadricarinatus
ACATGCACACATGTGGTAATGCTTTATTTAACAGCTAGCAAAGTCAGGGTATTTCTCCAGAATGGTCTGCAATATACCACTGTGGATAAAATACTTAGCCATTTCTTGAACACTTCTGAGTGAGTTGTTTCTAAATTCATTAATTTTATCACACTCCAGTACATAATGACGCAATGTGTGACAATAGTCCATCTGGCAAAGTTTACATTTCGTTTGGTCTACATCTGGTGGTGTGATTTAACCTGCCACAGATACTTGTAACCCAGCCGGCCGGGCGGTAGTGACATCCAAGAGTCTGCTTATTTTGTTGGATGCACCATAGACATGCGGCTCCTCCTGCATGATAGAATGATGATAGATGGACTCACTGGTGTCAATCTCCCTGAGCCTTAAGTCCATAAAATTCAGCTGAAGTTCTTTTCGTATTATTGTTCTCAAACTACTACCTGACAAGCCAAGATTGTAATCTACTCCCTCTTTGAAGGCATACAGCTTAGCCAATTTATCAGTTCTATCATGCATCTGAAGACCAATGTGAGATGGAATCCACAGCATGTGCACTCTGACTCCACTGTCCACAATCTTACCATATCTATGTCTGGCTTCTGACACAAGCATGCCACAATTTATACTTAATGAGTTGAGAGCATTTATGGATGACAGAGAATCAGTTACAATTAAAGTGTCAACCTTAGATACATGGACACATTTGAGTGCAAGAAGTATGGCAAACAGTTCTGTTTGAAGGGTAGAGGCCCAGTTATTGATGCGTGCTCCAATTTCTTTATGAGAGCCATCACTCTGTGTGACAACAGCGGCACTACCAGCTGCACCAGTGGACTGGTGAACAGAACCATCGACGTAAATAATTTGTGAAAGATTGTTCTGTGTGACTAAGTTATCAATACAGCTTAAGGCATCATGTTTGGCTTCAAGACGAAGCTTTGGTTGTGATTTAAGAAGAGTTTTGGGGGGAAATGGAGGAATGGTAGTTTGGAATGGGTAATATCCCATGGAGCAGGGAAATGTCTCTGTTGTCCAACTTGATATAGATCATGTAGCTGGTTCATGCGGAGGTCGGTTCCAGTTTTTTCGATCCATCTGGAAGGATGTTCACCAGTGCTGAGGAAAGTTTGGAGGGCTTCTGTGCAGGGGTTTGAATGGGCTAGCCTAAGCATATTGACCCCAATAAGGATATTTCTTTCAGTAACACGATCTCTAATGCTTGGAATATTAAGTTCTTTCCGCATATTTAAAATTTTAGCACTACGAGGGCATCCTAGGATGATCCTCATTGCTTCGTTTTGCAGTTTTTCCAGCCCTCCAAGCTTCCAGTCAGACACGAGTGCAAGTAGTGGCGCTGCATAATCAACCAATGATCTAATATAAGCAAGATACATCATTTTCACAATTTTAACATTAGCACCATACCTGGGATGAAAACCTGCCACAACTCTAAGTGCTCTCAGCCTTTCTTTGTATTGGCGACAAAGTCTCGTTACAACAGGTCCAAGTAGTGGAACCTCAAAGCCTAGATACCTGTACAAAATGCGCGCTAAAGGAATAACAGGAAAAGTCGGTCGATGGATCTATAATTTCCTCACTAACAGAACACAGAGAGTAGTCGTCAACAGAGTAAAGTCCGAGGCAGCTACGGTGAAAAGCTCTGTTCCACAAGGCACAGTACTAGCTCCCATCTTGTTCCTCATCCTCATATCCGACATAGACAAGGATGTCAGCCACAGCACCGTGTCTTCCTTTGCCCCACTCCACAAAGGGGGCAGTAAAGCAACAGCAAAGAACTACAGACCAATAGCACTAACATCCCATATCATAAAAATCTTTGAAAGGGTCCTAAGAAGCAAGATCACCACCCATCTAGAAACCCATCAGTTACACAACCCAGGGCAACATGGGTTTAGAACAGGTCGCTCCTGTCTGTCTCAACTACTGGATCACTACGACAAGGTCCTAAATGCACTAGAAGACAAAAAGAATGCAGATGTAATATATACAGACTTTGCAAAAGCCTTCGACAAGTGTGACCATGGCGTAATAGCGCACAAAATGCGCGCTAAAGGAATAACAGGAAAAGTCGGTCGATGGATCTATAATTTCCTCACTAACAGAACACAGAGAGTAGTCGTCAACAGAGTAAAGTCCGAGGCAGCTACGTGAAAAGCTCTGTCCCCACAAGGCACAGTACTAGCTCCCATCTTGTTCCTCATCCTCATATCCGACATAGACAAGGATGTCAGCCACAGCACCGTGTCTTCCTTTGCAGATGACACCCGAATCTGCATGACAGTGTCTTCCATTGCAGACACTGAAAGGCTCCAGGCGGACATCAACCAAATCTTTCAGTGGGCTGCAGAAAACAATATGAAGTTCAACGATGAGAAATTTCAATTACTCAGATATGGTAAACATGAGGAAATTAAATCTTCATCAGAGTACAAAACAAATTCTGGCCACAAAATAGAGCGAAACACCAACGTCAAAGACCTAGGAGTGATTATGTCGGAGGATCTCACCTTCAAGGACCATAACATTGTATCAATCGCATCTGCTAGAAAAATGACAGGATGGATAATGAGAACCTTCAAAACTAGGGAGGCCAAGCCCATGATGACACTCTTCAGGTCACTTGTTCTATCTAGGCTGGAATATTGCTGCACTCTAACAGCACCTTTCAAGGCAGGTGAAATTGCCGACCTAGAAAATGTACAGAGAACTTTCACGGCGCGCATAACGGAGATAAAACACCTCAATTACTGGGAGCGCTTGAGGTTTCTAAACCTGTATTCCCTGGAACGCAGGAGGGAGAGATACATGATTATATACACCTGGAAAATCCTAGAGGGACTAGTACCAAACTTGCACACGAAAATCACTCACTACGAAAGCAAAAGACTTGGCAGACGATGCACCATCCCCCCAATGAAAAGCAGGGGTGTCACTAGCACGTTAAGAGACCATACAATAAGTGTCAGGGGCCCGAGACTGTTCAACTGCCTCCCAGCACACATAAGGGGGATTACCAACAGACCCCTGGCAGTCTTCAAGCTGGCACTGGACAAGCAACTAAAGTCAGTTCCTGATCAGCCGGGCTGTGGCTCGTACGTTGGTTTGCGTGCAGCCAGCAGCAACAGCCTGGTTGATCAGGCGCTGATCCACCAGGAGGCCTGGTCACAGACCGGGCCGCGGGGGCGTTGACCCCCGAAACTCTCTCCAGGTAAACTCCAGGTAAACTCCAGGCAGATGACACCCGAATCTGCATGACAGTGTCTTCCATTGCAGACACTGCAAGGCTCCAGGCGGACATCAACCAAATCTTTCAGTGGGCTGCAGAAAACAATATGAAGTTCAACGATGAGAAATTTCAATTACTCAGATATGGTAAACATGAGGAAATTAAATCTTCATCAGAGTACAAAACAAATTCTGGCCACAAAATAGAGCGAAACACCAACGTCAAAGACCTGGGAGTGATTATGTCGGAGGATCTCACCTTCAAGGACCATAACATTGTATCAATCGCATCTGCTAGAAAAATGACAGGATGGATAATGAGAACCTTCAAAACTAGGGAGGCCAAGCCCATGATGACACTCTTCAGGTCACTTGTTCTATCTAGGCTGGAATATTGCTGCACTCTAACAGCACCTTTCAAGGCAGGTGAAATTGCCGACCTAGAAAATGTACAGAGAACTTTCACGGCGCGCATAACGGAGATAAAACACCTCAATTACTGGAGCGCTTGAGGTTCTAAACCTGTATTCCCTGGAACGCAGGAGGGAGAGATACATGATTATATACACCTGGAAAATCCTAGAGGGACTAGTACCGAACTTGCACATGAAAATCACTCACTACAAAGCAAAAAAATTGGGGAGACGATGCCCATCCCCGAATGAAAAACAGGTGTCCTAGCACGTTAAAGGGCCAACAAAAAGTGTCAGGGGCCCGAACTGTTCAAATGCCCCCACCACATAAGGGGGGTTACCCAACAACCCCTGCAGTCTTTTAAGCTGGCACTGGA
Source organism: Cherax quadricarinatus (assembly GCF_026875155.1). NCBI lineage: Eukaryota > Metazoa > Arthropoda > Malacostraca > Decapoda > Parastacidae > Cherax > Cherax quadricarinatus. The sequence goes on from NC_069494.1 coordinate 7,595,446, forward strand.
CAACACCCAAAATCAGTTTCCGATCACCGGCTGTGGCTCGTAAAGTTGGGTTTTCGTGCAGCCCCGCAATGCCTGGTTGACGGCCTGATCCACCAGGAGCCCGATCAAAAGACCTGGCCCCGGGGGCATTTACCCCCGAAATTCTCTTTTCCCGGTAAACTCCAAAACACCGTTATTCAGGGCCCTACTGGAGATCAGAAACATGGTTTCCGAACCCGAACTTGAATAAAACACTAAAGGGAAACAAAAAATCAAATTTTTGCCCCATGGTTGGGGGGTTCCAGAGAAAGGGGGAACCATAAAAAGTTGGGGGGAAATTTTCCGGCCTCCCGACATGGGGGGGAACCAAAGGGCCCAAGGGGGCAGGGAAACAACAAAAAAATAGGGGGGGAATCCCCGGGTGGGCTTGAAGTTTTTTCCAGGGAAGGGGACCGGGAAAACCGACCCCCAAGGAAAGTTGGAAAACAAAGGGCCCCCGGGGGGAATAGGAAATTTTTTCCCATTTAAACCCCAAAAAGTTTTCCCCCCAAATTGGAATACCCCTTTGGGAAAATGAAAAAGGGAGGCAAAAAACCAAAAAACCAAAAGGGTTTGGACAGGTTTTGTTAAGCTGGGGGAGCCGGGAAAAAAGGGGGAAAAGGGAAACCGGTGAAAAACCGGGGAAGGAAGGGCCCGGGGAACCCTGAAACCAAAAAATAGGGGGAATAAAAAAGGTGGCCCCAAAACCCCAACCAAAAAAAAACAAATCCCACAAAAAAACACAAAATCAAAAAAAAAACCCACAAAAACATAAAACCAAAAAAACAAAACAAAACCAACCTCACTTTTTAAAACAGGAATAACTCTACCGGGGAAGGGGGCAAACCCGGTGAAGAGGGGGGGGCCAGGAGCAAAGGACTCGCCCCCTCCCAACCACAAAATTTTGGACAAAAGGTTTTGGAAAACCCCACTTAACCACAAAAACAAAACAAGACCAAACAATAAACAAACAAACCAACCCCCAAACAACACAATAAAAACCCGGGCAAAAAACAAAAAAACCCCCTCCAAAAAACCAAAAACCCAACAGACAACCTCTCCTAAGGCCCGGGGAAAAGGGGGGGCCGGGGCAAGATGTGAACCCAACTTTTGGGAACAATAGGTTTTTGGACAATGGCGGTTTTCGGAATTTGGTTTTTCCCCCCCAAATTTCCCCAGAATTTTTAAGAGGGGACAGGGGGTTTTCCCGGGCTGGGCCCCCCAATTTTTTAAATTTCTGGGGCCCATGGGTTTTTTGGGCCCAAACGGGCCCAATTTGGGCCCAGAGCCCTTAAACCATATTTCTGGAAAAAGCAAAGGGGTTTGAATTTTCTGAACAGGGTTTTTTTCTGGACATGAATTTTCCCTTGGACATGAAGTTTTCAGGACATGAATTTTTCTGGGACTTTGGGGGTTTCTGGGCATGAAGTTTGGTGAACAAGGGGTTTTCCCTGGCCCTTTGATTTTTTCGCATGAAGTTTCCCTGGACTTGGGGTTTTTTGGACATGGGGGTTTTTTTCGGGCCCTTGTTTTTTCCCGGAAAAATAAAATTTTCCCCTGGAATAAAGTTTCTGGCAGGAAGTTTCGGGTTTCATTGGGTTTTTTGGCATGAAGCTTGTGGGACCTGAGGTTTTCGGCCCCTTGGGGGTTTTCCCTGGAAAATGAGGTTTCTGGACATGGGGGGTTTTTGCACATGAGGTTTCGGGAAAAAGGGGTTTTCCCTTTTGACATTAGGTTTCGGCCCATGGGGGCTTTTTTACATGAGGTTTCTGGACAAGAGGTTTCGGGGGACAAGGGGGGGCCCTGTGGAAACATGGGGGTTTTTCCTGGCATGGGGTTTTTTGGGAAAATATGGGTTTTTTTACATTTTTTTTCCTGGACTTTGAGTTTTTCTGGCAAAAAGGGTTTTTCGGGAAACAAAAATTTTTTCTTGAATGAGGCTTCGGGGCTTTGGGGTTTTCCCGGGACTTTGGGGTTTCTGGAAATGTGGTTTGTGTACATGAGGGGTTCAGACAAGGGGTTTTTCGGGGAAAAATAAAATTTTCGGGACCTTTTGAGGTTTCTTGACATGATTTTTTCTGTACATGGGGGTGTCTAAAAAATGGGGGATTTGACATGGGGTTTTCTGGACAAGAGGTTTTGAACATGTGGGCCCTTGAAAATGGGGTTTTCGGGGACTAATTTTCCCCCTTGGAAAATTAGATTTTTTGGCATGGGGGTTTCTGGACCAGAGTTATTGGACATGAGGTTTTTTTGGACATGAGGTTTCTGGAAAAAAAAAATTTTAGACATGAAGTTTTGCGGTTTTTTAAGGGGTTTGGACATGAAGTTTCTGGACATGATTTTACTGGAAAAGAAGTTTCTGGACATGAGGTTTCTGAACATGTTTTCCCTAAACATAAAGTTTCGGGGAAATGAGGTTTTTGGACATGGGGAAACTGGACTTTAAAGTTTGGACATGGGGGTTTCTGAACATGATTTTTTGGGACCCGATTTTTTGGGGACTTGAGGCCCTGGACTTGAGGTTCGGGGACATGGGTTTCTGGACACAAAATTTTTTGAACTTTGGGGTTTTCGTGACAGGGGATTTTTGGCCCATGAAAGTTTCTGAGCTGAGGTTTCTGGAAATGAAGGATTTGAACATGGGGTTTTTCGGGGACAAAAAGGTTTCTGTACATGAGGTTTCTAAAAACATGTAGGATTTGCACGAGGTTTCGGGCTAGATTTTTTTTGGAAAAGGGGTTTTTCGGGGAATGGGGTTTTGGACATTTTGGTTTCTAGATATGAGGTTTTTTGGAAAATTTTAAGTTTTCCTGGACATGGGTTTTCGGGGCCCTGAGGTATCTGGACATGGGTTTTTATACATGGGGTTTCTGGAAAAAAAAAATTTGACTTTGAATTTTTGGGGAAAGTTTTAGGTTTCGGGGACATAAATTTTTCTGGAAAGACTTTTTGGGAAAATGAATTTTCGGGACATGAATTTTTCCTGAACATGTGGTTTTTTTGGCTGAATTTTTTGGAAATGAAAATTTTTTGGAAACATGGGCTTCTGGACATGAAGTTTCCCGGGGAATGGGTTTTGAACATGGGGTTTTTCCGGGACAGAGGCTTCGGGACATAGGTTTCGGGACACGAATTTTTCCTGAACATGAGGTTTTGGGAAATGGGGATTTCTGGACATGAAGTTTTGGGGCATGGGGTTTTTTGGACATGAAGTTTCTGGCCCATGGGGGTTTTCTGGGGACATGAGGTTTCCCCACATGGGTTTCTGGACAGAAGTTTTGGCATGGGGTTTCTGGCCCATAAATTTCCCTGGACTTTGGGGTTTCGGGACTTTGGGGTTTTTAGACATGGGGTTTTTTTGGACATGAAGTTTCTGGACATGAGGTTTCAGGACTGAATTTTTCCGGACTTTAAAAGTTTGTGGACATAAAGGTTTTGGACTTTGAGGTTTTCGGATAGAGGTTTTGGACTTGAAGTTTCTGGACATGGGGTTTCCCCTTTTGGAAGGAGGTTTCGGGGCATAAAGTTTCGGGACATGGGGTTTTTTTAAATTTTGGGGTTTTTTGGACATGCAGTTTCTGGACATGAGGTTTCTGGAAATGAAGTTTCTGGACTTTATTTCTGAACAGAGGTTTCGGGGACTTGGGGGTTTTCGGGAAAATAAAAAATTTTGGGGTATGATGTTTCTGGTTTAATTAAAATTTTTGTGATAAAAGATGTTTTCGGGACATGGGGGTTTTCTCGACATGGGGTTTTTGGGTCATAAAAAGTTTCTGGCCCATAGGTTTCTGCGACATGAAAATTTCTGGCATAAAAATTTTTTCCTGGACATGAATTTTCCCGGGGAAAAAGAGTTTCGGGGCATAATTTTTGGGGACATGGGGTTTTTTCGGGAACATGAAGTTTTGGACATGGGGTTTTTTGGGACTTAAATTTTCTGGACATGAAGGTTTCTGGAAATGTTTTTTTCTGGGAATGAATTTTGGGGGCAGGGGTTTCTGGAAAAGAATTTCCAAAACAAGAATTTTTCTGGACATTTTTTTTTTTATACATGCATTTTTCGGGAAAATGAGGTTTCTGGACTTGAAGTTTTGGACATGAAAATTTTTTAAACTGGGGTTTTTCGGGGATTTGAGGTTTCGGACAGAAATTCGGGGAAATGATTTTCGGGACATGATGTTTTGGACAAAAGGTTTCCCTCGAAATAGGTTTCGGGACATAATTTTCCGGGGACATTAAGTTTTTTGGACATAAGGTTTCTGAACTTTAATTTTTTTTGGCATGAAGTTTCTGAACATGAAGTTTCTGGACGTGAGTTTTTGGGCATAAAGTTTGTGGACATGGGGTTTCTGGCCCATGAAGTTTCTGGACATGAAGTTCTGGCCCTAAAGGTTTTTCTGGCCCTTGAGGTTTTGGACATGAAGTTCTGGATTTGGGGTTTCTGGACATGAAGTTTCTGGACATGGGTTTCTGGAAAATGAATTTTCTGGACCATGAAGTTTCTGGACATTAGGTTTCTGGACATGAATTTTTGGACATGGGTTTCTGGACCTGGGGTTTCGGGATATGAGGTTTCTGGACTTTGAATTTTCGGGGCCCCTGGGTTTCTGGACATAAAAGTTTGTGGACATGGGGTTTTTCCGGCATGGGGTTTTTCTGGTTTTTGGGGTTTCTGGCTTGAATTTTTTCCCTGGACTTGGGGTTTTGGTCGGGAAACTAAAAGGGTTTTCTGGGGCATTTTTTTTTGGGACTTTGGGTTTTTTTTAAACAAGAATTTTTTTGGCCCATTGGGTTTTTTGGCCCATTAGTTTCGGGACAGGGAGGTTTCTGAACATGAAGTTTCTGTACATGGGGTTTTTGGGGACATGGGGTTTTCCTGGACATGAGGCCTACAAATCATCACTTACACCGAAGGTGCAAAATTTCCCTTATGTGAAAGTCTCTCTGAAAGCTTTACTGAGCCCTTTTACTGTAGATATTTTCTCGGGAAAAAGCCCTATCTAAAATTTTCCTGAATAAAAAAACTTTTTTTTTCTCATTGAAAAAACCTGACGGGTTACAAAAAACAGTGTCATAAAATTTGGGACCCCTTTTTTTCCGAAAAGGGGAAAACCTTTTTAATTTTAAAGTTTTTGGGATTTTCCACATCGGGTATTTTTCTTTTCCATCAAGACATTTACATTTTATAAAAAGAAGGGTTGGGGGATCCCTGGTCCATTTAATGCAGTTACATTTTTTATTTATGCCTTTTATCATAAATTTTTTCCCCGGGGTAAAATAGGAAAAGGCTTCTTCAGAAAAACCCAAATCATTAGAAAAATTAGAAAGAAATTTTTTAAAATTAGCTACTGTTGTGTCAGGATTGTCAACATTTCTTTTAAATTCAACATTTTCATTAAACCCTTACAAAGGTTTATATGGTTTTTCCCTTTTGTGAAAATTGAAAAACAGTTGTTTAATTTGGCTTTGAACCCCCCTTTTACATTGTGTTCCCCAAAAACACCCTATAAAACTGCCCATTTTCCTTCCAATTTTTCAACTTTTTTATTCCAGGGGAATTGTATGCATTTAAAATTCTTGGAAAAGTGAGTTCCCTTGCAGAAGGACAATCTCTCTTTTTTTGATTTTGGTTTTTTAAATTAATTTGGGCTCCCTTAGGGGGTTTTCAAAAATTTCTTCTTCCCCGTGTGGAGAAAAATTCATTATTTTTTATTTCGGCAAAATTGGATTTTCCCCTTTTGCAACTCTTTTTTTAACCCCAAAATTTAAAAATTTGAAATTACCTTTGGGGGAAAATTTTTTTTCCCTTTGTGAAACTTGTCAAACCTCAGTGTTTTTTATGTGTTGCATTTTTAAAATGAGTTAGTTAAAGGGTCGGGCAACTGCAAAATTTTAATTTTTTTAACCTAGTCTTTTTTTCCCCCAGACCAAAAAAACCCCTTGTGATAAAGGTTTTCAAGAGTCACTGAAGTGTTTTACACTTAATTTATTAAAATTTTTTAAAATTTTTAAAAATTTCCAAAGTTTATTCTCTATAAGGATTAAAATGTTGAGTTTAAAAAAATTTGGGTTTAAAGGGTGTGGTTTAAATGTAGTAAAAATAAAAATTTTTACAGATTTTGTACCCCCTAGAAACCCTGCTGGCTATTTTATTTCGGGGCGACTTAGTTTAAAATTTTTAAAAATTTAAAAAATTATTACAAATTATGAGGAAAAGTTGGTTTTTAAATTAAAAAAGTAAATTTAAATATTTGGGTTTGTGAGTTTAAAGAAATGGGGAATGCTTTTTTTTTTTGGGACAGTAAATTTTTTCCAGTATTGGGAAATTCAAAAAGGCCAATTTATTACTATTTTTAGGTTTCCCATTATTTTTTGTTTAAGGTTGAAAAAAACTGTTTAGGGTTTCAAATGGGTGAGTGAGGTAAGTGGGAACCCCCAAAGTGGAAATTCGTGTAGTTATTTTGACGGAGTGTATCGGGGAGAAAGATGTTTTCAAAATGGAAATTTTTTTTAAGGTAAAGGGAATGTATCTGCCCAGTTTTTAGATTTTTCAGGTAGGGTTTTTCCAATTTTAGGGCCTTTGACATACATTAAATTTTTTTGAAAATGGTTTATTTGGAAAATGGGGAATGTCATAGAGATGTTGTGTCGGGTTTTTTATCCCTTTGTGGGTTCTGTCACAACTATCAAAAAAACCCTTTTTTTTTGGGCCCAAGGTTAATTTTGGAAATTTTAAAGGGTCCTGTAAAAGTAAATTTGCACAGTGTAATTTTGATCTTTTGAAGAGGTGGGGGGGGGTTGTTGCCAGGGAAATGGGATTCAGGATTTTTTTTACTGTGGTTTTTTATTGGGTTTTTAAATTTCCCTTTAAAGGTGGTTTTGCAGCATTTGATCGCCAAGCAAAAAAATACATCGGGGGAAGTATGGATAAGTAAGTGAAATGGTATAGTGTAAAGAAGGGCCAAAATTTTTTCGGCCCCGTAGAAATTCAGGGCCCTTGGGAGGGGAATTCAACCTTTTTTTGGATACTTTTTCGGGTTATGTGTTTGGAAAAGGGGTGCTGAAAAATTCAAGGGTTGTTGTCGGGGGGTAAAAGGCCTAAGAATTTGCCCCTCATTTGTCCAGAAAATTAGAGTGTTGCGATTTTAATGTTAATTGCGCACTCCTGCTTTGTTTTCCAAAAACTAATTTTGTGGGTTTTTTGTCAGGGGTTAAGGGTGTAAGTTTATTGGCGGCCCCCCCCCATCCAAGTCGATATTTTGACCATTTTTCTCATTAACAATGGTTTTGAGGGGGGCCCCAAGATTAGGGTGAGAGATGCTTTAAGTCGGGGCCCGTCACAAAGAGGAAGGGTTCCCAGGTGTTTGGATATTTTGGGAAAGATAATTGATGTTTATGAGGAAGGGGGGGAAACAAAGGGGAAAATTTTTCCCTGCAGAACCCCAGTATCAAGGGGCCCAAGGGTTTTGTGATGTTGTGTTTTTAAATTGGTGAAATACTGATACCTTTTATTTTAGGTAAGATTTAAAATTTGCAAGGGCTTTGGCCTCTTTTAAACCAAATATCGGTCAATTTTGTTTGAGTAGGATGCCATAGTCTACGGGTTTTAAAAAAAGCTTTTCTAAGGTCGATGAAAATTCCTATTGGGATATTCCCTTTTTTTCCAATGCTTGAAAAACAGTTTCTACTTTTTATGTTTTGGCATCTTAGTGCTTTTTTTTTTCCCCTGAAACCAAAATTGGCGGGGGTTTTTGGGAGTATTTTTTGGGTGTTTTGCAAATGAATATAGTTCCCCTTGCCCCGAGTTTTCTAAAAAATTTTGGGTAGCCCAAAGGTAACTTTGATATTGGCCTATAGTTGTTTTTAAAACTGTAGGGGGGCCACCCCTTTTTGTTTTGGGGGTAAACCCCTTTCCATCTTGAGCAGTTTCGGGGGAAAGGGGGCTGGTTTTTTAGTGGGCTTGTAAAAAAATAAAGAAATTTGCATGCGAAAGGGGAAAAGGGCCCCCTCGCTTGTACAATTTTAAAGGTGGGAAGAGACAGTTTTTCTGACTATTTTTAAGTGACTTTTTATAATCTCGGTGACTTCCGTGGGCTCAGTTTGGTTCAAGATAGAAGGGGAAATTTGGGGGGAAAATTTCCCCTCTAGGTTGTCCCCCCCCAAGGGCTTTTGGGACATGGGGTTTTTTTGGCGAATTAGATCCTATGGTTGAGAAGAAGTCGTTTTAATTGTTTGCTGTTTTCAGTGGGGTGCAGTGGTGTTTTTTTTAGGTTTAAGGTTAGGAACCCAAATTCTTTTTTTTTTTCAAATTTGTGGGGACCTAAATCTGAGAAAAGTGTTTTCCCCGGTCTTTTTTTATATCTACTTTGGTCTGTGAAACTTTGGATAGTATGTTGTTTTGTTTCTTTATTAATTTGGCGAGAACTGGGGCGAAAAAGTGTTTAATAGGGGGGTCTTTAGGACTCAAAAGGGGGCCAGGAGGCAACCCTAGTGTTTGCTTTTAAAGGGCCCGATGGGGTAGTTTTTGTACTGAAGACTTTTAGCATTGTTTAGGATAGTTGGGCTTGTGAAAGCTGGGGTAAAAAGGCAGATAATTTCCAAAGTTTTGATTTGGTTTTCAGATTTTTAAGGGGTTTGATCAAGGATTTTAAAAAATGAAACAATAAACTTTTAAAGGGTTTAAAATTTTTGGGGGTTATTTATATCCTGAGGGTTTTGATTTTTTGGGTTTTATACTGATATCTGTAGTGGTGGGAAAATTTTGGAAAAGTTAAACCCAGGAGTAATTTTGAGAAAAAAAAGGGGTTTAAATTCCCACCCAAAACACATAATGAACTGATGTTGCTATGTGGGGTTTTGCTGGAAAGAGCTAAAAAATTTAAACCCAGGTATAAACTAATTAAAATAAAAAAAACAAAAATTTAAAAAAAGCACAGTATGGAAAATTTTTAGGGTTTATTTCCTGTACAACCTCAACCCCTTTCTTTCATAAAGAAATAATTCATTGGGAGACAACAACTATGTTTTTTACCGTAGTCCCCCCCGGGGAGGCATGTGGAAAAAATTTTAAACCCCCTCGGGGGCACTGGGGAGGTGGGGCCCCCCGCCCTCCAATCTTATCCAATTTTTACCCGGCCAAATTTAAAAAATTGGATTTGGCAAACCCCAAAGTAAACCCCTATTAATTAATTTTTGGACTGTATAAAATTATATTAGGGTTTTAAATGGGAAAGGGGGGGGGGTTAACCTTTGGGTATATTTCCCTCAAAGGGAAAAAAACTTGTACATTTAAACCCACCACTTTTACCCCCGTATTTCTGGTGGTTTACTTGGTTTAGCTGGCCTAAACCCCTAAAACCCATCCAATTAAAAAATTACCAAACTGGGCCCGTAAACATCTGCTATAACAGAAGGGTTAAAATTTAAATGTGGGTGTTTTATTTCCCCTTATTTCCCTTTAAATTTTACCTTTACATTTCGATGTCTTACTACACCCCAACGGTTCTTAATTCCAACAGGCGAGGTTTTTCCCTTGGTTTTGTCCCACTCTTTAAAAAGTGTGGACTCCATAAAAACCTTCCAAATATTTGGGAAAAAGGAAACCGGATTTTTCGGGCGCTCACTTCCCCCGAAAAAGGCGACTTTTCACTTCACACAAATTTTCTTAACTTGGTGTTTTTATCATGTTTTAAATTTTTTGCCCAAAAAATTTTTTTTGGTTTTAATGGGTTCATTTTTTCCCAATTTTATAAAAACATTGGAGGCCACTCCATTAAGACTAGAACCCAGGGGTGATTATTAAAAAACCCGGGGATTTTTTTCCCCCGGGGAAAATTCCATGGCGACCCCGCCAATCACCACCGGTCCCAAAAAAAAATTATTCACCATTTTTACCACTTTATTTCGGTTTGGGCCCCTTAATTCCCCCGTTTTCCCCCACCTTTAAACCCGGAACAGTTACGGGACACTTCCCAATTTTGAAGTTTAGGCCTATATTAATCCCTTTGGCCGCCGTGAAAAAGCCAGTTTCCTTGGGTCCCATGTTTTCAAGCCACTTACGGGATTCAAAACACTTCTGCTCACCCCCTGCCCTTTTCTCACCTCCCCCCACACAATTTGCGCCCGGGGGGCCCCAGGGGGAAACCCTTGGTTCCCCCCCCAAAATTTTTAAATCAAATTTTTACCCAAATTTAGCACATTAAACACTTATTTTGCATTTTTAAAAATTCGGGAAAAATTTAATTTCCACAATGCGGCCCCGGGGGGGAAAATCGTGTTAGACGACTTAAATTGCGTCTTTCCCCCGGAGACGTTTCCCGCCCGTTCTAGATTGTGCAAACTGTTTTCCTAGTGGGTCTTACTACAAAATTTTTTTTGCATCATTCGGGCGTGTTTTTCAATACACTCGTGTCAAATTTCCCCTTTTAAATTTTCCCTCTGCACTGGAAATGAATTTCCATTTAATTCTAAAAGGGGAAATAATTTATTAACGGTATGCAAACGAAAACCATTTAAAATTTTAAGGGAACTAATTTATTTAAAGGGACGCCAAAATTTTGCCAAATTAACAACACTTTGACGTTTCCTACAAAAACCTTGAGCATCTGGGTATAAAGTAAACCCTTTCCCCGAGGCCACAATGTTCGATGTTGTTCATATCCCAAATTAAACACAAATTTTTCCAAACCTTTTTGAAAAATGGGTTCCCTTTTATTTTACTGCTTCTGGCGCACCAAAAAAAGGTTCACGTAGTGTAAGAAGATATTCTTTACGCCCTTCAATTTGGAAACCCAAAGAGTAAAATTTCCAAATTTTTTTAAAATCTTGAAATTATCCCAAAAACGTCACGTTATTGGGAAACCCCATCACTTCAATTGGGAAATTACCTCTATAGATAGGTACAGCTTTTAACCTTTGCCCTATATTTTGGGTGAGAAGGGGGTCCCGGATTTTCCACGTCAGGTGTGTCCATTTTATGACAGAGGGCGATTGTTTAAATCGAAATTTTCTACCTCCCACCCAAAACTGCATGGAATTCCTCCAAAATTTTTTTCTCCTTTCCCGTGTTGCACCTTTCGAAAACCTCTTTTTTTCCCGTACCCCACATTTTTTCGTTCAAACCCCCCCTGCCAAGGGGGTCTGGGAGTAATTCATTTCCAGACACAAAACCCCCGCTGGGGCAACAAAAACTGCTAAATCATCACTCTTATTTTAAATTTCCCTCCAAATGTTGAGACCCGCTACAAAAATTGGGGGCAATTTTTCCTTTAAATTTAAATCTTTGGGAAAATTTCCCCAGCTTCAAAATTTTTGGAAAAAGCTGTTTGAAAATGTTCTGCAACAAGTCCGGGAACCCCTTCTAGATGAAAAAGCCCCAGTAGCGGGCAAGTAAATTAGACATACATTTTCAAACCCTTTAAAAAGGGAAAAACCATCGGAAAATTTCCTGTTAAAATTTTTTTGGCCCCCCCTATAGTCCACTCCAAATCACATTAAAAAAGTTTTACCAAATGCACACGTTCCTTGGGCAATGGTGGGGGGCCCCGGGAAAACGTTAAAGGGTTTTTGGCATCCACCCGGAACATATTTCAAAACGAACCTTTTTAAACCCCTTTTTTAAAACTTTGCCGTCCTTGTGGAATCCAGAAGGGTTTCCTTTTTTAAAAAAAATACAAATTTAAGGTATCCTGTACCCCACCATGCTTTCCCTTTTTTATGGGCATTTAAAGGGAAAACAAGGTTGTCAGGAAAGGTGAAAGAATTTTGGGGCAGAAGATAAAGGGTGTTCAGCATTTTCCCCCAAATTTAGCTTTTTGTAACCTTCTCGCACCTAAATTTCCCTCATCCTCTAAATTCAGCCCCAGTTTTTTTTTATGATTGAGCCTTTTACAAAATTTTTTCCTTTTCCCTCTTAATTTAATTTTATACCTGTAGGTTTCTTTTGTACCCTCTGTAGCCCCGTATTTCATAGATGGGGAAAAAATTTTAAAGAGACGTTAATTTTTACTTAAAAATTTTAAAAACTAACCTTGTCACGTTTAAACCCGCTTGGGGGAAGGAAAGAATACCTATTCAAAAATTTAATGGCTTTAAAGGGGGGACTACTACTGGGGCGGTGCTCAAACCTTAAATTTTCGAAAAAGGAGCAAAATGTGCCTTTTTTCCCGGCCATTAATTTTTGTCCCCCCCAGCCAACTTGGCCCCCTTTAAAACCACGTAAAGCACCCCACAAAATTTTTATATGTCCCAAACCCCGAGACAAAAAAGTCAGCCCCCCTTTTCCGGGCACCCGGGAATTGATTTTAAAAGGTTTTAAAATATGCTGACCCCAAAATGTTATATTTCTCTTGTTTTTGATTTAAATTTTAGCGACTTCTGTTTGGACGTACTCAATTTTAATGTTTTTAATTTTCGAATCCACTGTTAAAGGGTCCCCCATTTTTCAGACCAAAATTTGGTTTTCGCTTATATTTATTTCTAGCAATTTATTTCCCTTAAAATAATTTGGGTAATTTGACACCTAATAAATGGGGCCCTTTTAATTTTCCCAAATGAGGTAAGGTTTGTGATTTGAATGGAGGGGCCCCCCTTGCCTTAGACAAAAAAAGAAATGGCACTATTTCATTGAAAGGGAACACTGTCCAAAGCTAATTTTGAAGCATTTAAAAAAAATGTGGGGTACATTTTTTCCATTTATGGGCCCCATTTTTTGTGGGAACTCCCCAAAATTTTGGGAATTTTACATATTCACCTATTAAATTTTTTCCCCCCTTTCAAAAAAATTTTTCAGGTAGGGTTTCATCCCAACACACTTAAAACTTCCATGCTTCTTGTATCAACAATTTTCCTCCCTTTTGGTAATGGGACACTAAGCCCGTGGACGAAGCTTTTGGAAAAATTTCCGCAAATAAGAAATCTCTTGGGGTTAAATTTTTTTGGAATGAGTTTTGTTATTCGACTTTAACGATAACAAAATCTCTCTCTTGGGGGCCCCAAATCAAATCCAGCAATTACCCCCAAAATTTAGACACCTCAACTTTCCCGGGTTTTTTCCTTTTTTTATTTAAGCCCCTTTAAACTGGAACCCCCCCCCCCCAATTTTCTGTTCCATTCCCTCAAGGGGGATATTTTTCCCTTTCATTATTTCATTAAAACCCCCTTTATATAAAGGCCCTTAATTCCCCCCTTCATTAGGGCGTCACCCCCAGGGGAAAATTTTCCACATAAAATGTTTACCCATTATCCACTCAGTGGGAACCCCCTGTAAGGGTTAAGGTGTGCATTTATCGTTGCCTTGGGAGTAGGAAAAGGGTGGGGGTACACCAAACAAAACACTCCTGAAGTGAAAAGTCTTCAGGGGAAATTTAAGGGGGGTCCTAGGGTTCTCGGGCCCCCAAAAACCCCTTTTGCAATCATGGTCCCGCCTCTTGCAGACCCACTCTCAAAGGGAAAGGGTTTACTTATGTCCGCCGTAAAGGCATAATTCTTAAAACCCCGAAGTTTAATAAAAATGTCCCCCCAGTTTTTTTTTGTCAAGACAAACCTGTCATCAAACATTCCCTTCAAACTAGGTACAAATTTTTTTTACTCCCCGGCACACAATTTTAAAAACAATCCTCAGAGGGTGGTTTTTTTAGAATCCTTCCCTTTACTTTCCCTGATGTGGGAAATATGCAAAAACCTGGGCTTGCTCCGGGGGGTACCTCCTCTTGAATTTATTATTTTAAATGCTCATTAATTTTTTTAAAAATTTGTAAGCAGCAACAGTTTTGGTGTTTGTCATTCGCGGAGCTGGCCTTTAATTGTCCCCTACGCCCCTCCGGTAATTAGTTGGTAGGTTGGATGGTTCGCTTTCCCCGGAAGTTCACCCAGTAAATTTTCCGATTCAAAAATTTTAAAATCCTTCTGGTATTGTTTTTGAGTTTAAAAGGGAAACATCTGGACTTTCTTCTTTTTAAAATTTATCCCTATGCTGTCCAAATTTTTATAAATTTTTTACAAGGTTCAACTTTTTCCTCTATTTAAGGGAAAATTTACATGGGGTGATATTTCATGAGTAAGAAAACACCGTAACTGTATTTATGGGTTCTTCCGTCATTCATTACGTATGGGAAGCCCCGGCATACAGACGGACCTCCTGCGGTCCTTAGAAGGGTGAATTTCCCCATTTCCCTTTTTCATACCCCTTTTCCCAAAGGGGATGACAAAATATCTACTGGCCCCACAGAATTTATTATTTACAACCCCAAAGGGGCCAAATTTACCTTACGAAAGCCTTTTAGTACGTTACCAAGCCCCTTTTTAGATATTTTTTCTTGGGCCTATCCACAATTATGGCATTAATACGTTTTCTCTCATTGCCCCCGCCGAAAAGTTAAATTAAAATAGTGTGGGGAAGGGCCCGGGGGTTTTTATTCGAGAGGAAAGCCAGAAACTTGAGATAGCAAAGGGTCTCCCCATTTTTACCTTATCCCTTTAAGGGAATTACTTTTTTTGAAGGTTTCGTTTTGATCCCTGATACCCGTAATGCGGGTTTCAATTTTTGGATTTATTTCCGTTTTTCATTAATCACCACACCAAAAACAGGGAAAGCTAAACCCCAGCTAGGGGCCTTTATTACCCCACCAAATTTGCTGCAATCTCTACGTTTGGGTACTGTTGTGTCCGGGTTTTCTATCCCCTATCAGTGCTAAAGGGTTTCCTTTATTAAAGATTAGATCCGCCCTTTCCCTTTGCCTTTTGTGGGGTTTTTTTTCCCCCCTTTTACCTGATAACAATGGGTTTAAGTTTGCCCCGGCAATCCCCTTTCTTTGTGATTTCCTAGGGAAAAATGATACATTAGCAAGCTCCCTTCCCAAACTTTCCCTTTTAACATCCCATGAAAATTTTAGGCATTAAAAGTTTAGAGAAAAAGTACCGTTGCAGAAGAACAATTCCCCTTCTTTTTTTTGCCTGACCCCTTATCAACTGGGGTTTTCCCTTATTGTGGGTTACACCTCTTCTTTGATGTGAAGAAAACCCCTTAAATTTACTGGCCCCTGTCCCTTAAATTTTGCCTACGTAACCCCCTTTAGTTTTTTTGGTGACTTTTTGATTAATTTATAAATTTGGGGTAAAATTTTCCCTTTTTTTTGGAACCTTTGGGAGGTTTTCCCCTGGGGTTTTGTAGACCCTGGTATTCCCAGAGGTAATGGGTTGGGTGGTTTGCAGGGGACAAAATAGCCCTGCCCGGCCCGCTCTTATTTCTTCCCAACCCCAAGTAACCCCTTTTGATATCTGTTTGATAAACCACTCTACTGTTTGTGGTTCAATTCCCCGAATAAAAGGCCCCTTTTAAAAACCCTCTGTTCCCCCCAAACATATTTATTTACAAGGGCTTTAAAAAGGGGTTTTTAGGGTTTTTCCTAAATTGCCCGTAAGCAAATTGCGGTTGTGATCTGGAGTCTTCAAACTAGCCAAAATAGCTACTAGATCCAGCCTACTTTGCTCCAAGTTACCATAAGTGACCTCCAACAAGTCAACTGCCTCACTATAGGAATCATCTACATTTGGGAATGCTTGTATGAGAACATGCGCATCTCCCCTTACTTGTCCCTTTAAATAGCATAATTTGGTAACACTTGCAAGATCACTCCTATCATGTACGACTGCTTTAAAGATAGACCAAAACTCCTCCCAGCTTTCTCCTGAATTAAACGCAGGCATGCATAATTCTGGAAGTTTTGGTAGACACCTCTGATTTTCCTTACTAGGTGGACCAGCAACATTGTTTACACCCTTTACCTTCTCCAAAGTCTTAGTTTTGCAGGACACAATGTTGTCCTCCACTTCATAATACTGATCCAGCAGCCGCTCCCTTTCAGCATCATCTGCACAATTCACCAGTAGATCTCTCTCAGAGTCCTTATACCACAATTTATATGACTCACATCTATTTTCTAAGTCATCTAGGTGTAACTTTAGTTCATCAGGGTTTACCGTTTCTTGTCCCATTAACTCCATACACTTGTATGATTTAGTAACATGACCCTTTCGAGCATGTAGTGACGCTTTCTTTGTTTTGGCCTCCATGGACTTGCCAGCCGCACTAACTTCCTGAGACCCAGCCATGGTTAGGGAATTAATAATCACCAATTATACAACTTAAGTGGACACCTTGTGAGATTAAT
Organism: Cherax quadricarinatus; assembly: GCF_026875155.1. Classification (NCBI taxonomy): domain Eukaryota; kingdom Metazoa; phylum Arthropoda; class Malacostraca; order Decapoda; family Parastacidae; genus Cherax; species Cherax quadricarinatus. The sequence continues at coordinate 7,611,636 of NC_069494.1, forward strand.
TCTTGCACTTTACTCTTGTATAAATCCTAGCCACCCATGTTTACCTGGAGTTTACCTGGAGAGAGTTCCGGGGCTCAACGCCACCGCGGCCCGGTCTGTGACTAGGCCTCCTGGTGGATCAGAGCCTGATCAACCAGGCTGTTGCTGCTGACTGCACGCAAACCAATGTACGAGCCACAGCCCGGCTGGTCAGGAACCGACTTTAGGTGCTTGTCCAGTGCCAGTTTGAAGACTGCCAGGGGTCTGTTGGTAATCCACCTTATGTATGCTGGGAGGCAGTTGAACAGTCTCGGGCCCCTGACACTTATTGTATGTTCTAGTAATTAATTGGGCTAATTATCATCCACCACACGACCGATTAAATTTGTGTACCCTATACCCACTTTCTTCAATCAGTCACTTAATTATTAAGTAATTAATTCAATTAATTTTTCACTGATTGCATCCGGTTCAGGAAGGACCAGCGGGCAGATATGGAAAATTTTATAGAGGTGATTACTTGTACATACCTCAACATTACATGCATACGAGTAATCTCCTTGGGAGACAACAACTATATTGTTTACCGTAGTCACCCGTGTAGACATGTGAGAAAACTTAACCACCTCTGGTCACTGCAGGCGGCCCCTCGACCCTCACAATCTTATCCATATCTATCCAAGACCAGTATAAATTGGGTAACACCCTCAAGTACGGCGCTACTAATTAATTGTGGTGGCCCGGTGGCCTGGTGGCTAAAGCTCCCGCTTCACACACGGAGGGCCCGGGTTCGATTCCCGGCGGGTGGAAACATTCCGACACGTTTCCTTACACCTGTTGTCCTGTTCACCTAGCAGCAAATAGGTACCTGGGTGTTAGTCGACTGGTGTGGGTCGCATCCTGGGGGACAAGATTAAGGACCCCAATGGAAATAAGTTAGACAGTCCTCGATGACGCACTGACTTTCTTGGGTTATCCTGGGTGGCTAACCCTCCGGGGTTAAAAATCCGAACGAAATCTTATCTTACTATCTTAGTTTAACTGAATGAAGGGGGGGGGGGGTAGGTTTACACATGTAAAATCCATCAAGGAAAACACTTTTACAAAATCCCACCACTTACCAGACTTAAAGGAAATCCCAAATTATTGCCAGTTGGGTAAAGGTAAGTTGTGCCCTCCCCCGGGAAAATCTGGGTGCATGGTTTACGTTTCCTAAACATCGAAAATGTACCTACCCCCCTAAACGTAGGTTGTTTCAAATGCCAGCACTATGGCCATGTTGCAGTAGACTGTGGAATACTACATTCTTGGTGGGTAATGTGCTGGGAAACATTCCCCTAGAGAAAAGCACAGTAGGCCCTGACAGCCAAAAATTTAAGTGTATTAACTGAAAAGATTGGGGTTACAGTTTCCCCAAGGACTGCAGTCAGAACCCAAACAACCTTCGATGTAAACCTGATAACATCCTTTAATGGTAACTGAGGATGGGGGCCCTCCAGTCCTACCACAGCCAGATCTGAGACTGAACCTCTGCAAAGGTGCAAGAACCCCACCTCACTGCAAAGGAAATTTTGGTGATACCCGAATGCCATCACACACACCAGCTGTGGAGGAGCTAGCCATCCCTGCTACACATATGAACCCAAATGGTCTGCCACTACAGATACCTATGGCTACACCTGAATATGGGATGATTTGTCATTCCCCAAAACACACAACTACAACAGTCAGACGGACACCACACAGGTAACCTCCCTGGAAATTGGAGATGAGTCAGATGCACAGGACCTACCTGCAATGATGATGAAACAAGAACACTAATGTAACCATGGTACCTGTTAAGGTGATAGGTGTTAAAGAAAGCACTAACCCAGAAGTGCCATCCTCCGGAGAGGCATTGGATCGCCTGACCTTCCTCATATTATAAACAACTTTCCAGAAAAAAATTGAGCATCTTGAACAGATCCTGACAATTTTAAAAAATAATGTAATCAGGATG